>CM053788.1:629068327-629653327 GCA_028749045.1 Cupressus sempervirens | reverse complement strand
ATCTCATATGGGCATCTGTCAACCTTCTAGGAGTCTCCTGCACTGGATGACCTGAACAATACATTGTTAGCAAAGACATTCTAAAATAATAAATGTAAGAGTTAACTTAAGAAGTTTTGAATGTTCGAAATAAAAAATTCCTTCTAACTTGTCAACTAAAAGATTATTTTACCAGTGGCAGTCAGAGCTGTGCTACTACTGGCCTCACCACATTGTCCTTGACTAGGTTCTGGATTAGTTGCCAAAAAATCCTGTATAGCAAGAATTTAGTAGTTAAATTTTCTTACAACTCTTTAAAAAATTGCATCAATAAAGTATTTTTTCACATATTACATATTTTACTTCACAACATAAAAGATTATAAAATATAAATTTTTATTGATCTTTTGTTATAACTAAAGATTCATTACTGCTTACTTCATAACGATGAGCTTGCGCTCTCAAATTTGATAGCCTCTTCATCATCTCCTTAGATGGAATATTTGGCTCATCCAAAATTTTCATTATTTCTAAATTAATTTTTTAAATTTTTTTCTTCAACATTATTGTTACATTGGGAGTTTTAGTAATATCATCATCAGAAGGCATAGCTAGTGGCTTGGTACTTACTGCTGGTGCTTTTCCCTTATCTTGAACATCAAATTGTGAGAGGAATATCAGTAAAACTATCATAAAAACTCAAAAATTGTAAATAAAATAACGTAATAATATAATATTTTTCAACTATCTAATTTGTACAATTTCAATAAGGTTTACCCTCACTGAAGAAGGGGTGGAAGTAGCATCCTGGTGGCTACTATCATTTGTTAGATCCATATCATCCTGTCACAAAGATTAAACATAAAAAGTTTAGCTAACTGAAAGCAATAGACAAAAAAAGAAAAAGTTATTAACAAAATGGTATATAGTACTTACAACCCTCATGATAGTAACTTTGTTTGTATCTATGTGATTTAAATGGTAATCTATTAGTAGTTTTTCCCCTGCACTTATTGATTTTATTGCACAAACAAAAACTTCATTCCCCTCACACGCCTGAAATATGTAATTGGGTTGCTTACTAGTTGAGGAAGGTTGCGTACTATTTATAAAACCTGCAATATTACATGTTGCTTTTGGTCTCCCATCAATGTACATAGAAAATCTTTTACTTTGATCATTTTCTTTCCGTTGTACATAATTAGCTGATAGTGCATACCTACACATACTTTTTTATATCAAACAATCTGCATCCAATCATTGTAATTGTAACATGGACCGACATACTTATACAATTCAACAACTTTGTTGTAACATACCTTTATCCCATCCATGGAAAATAGGCCCAAACCATGTAATGAGGATGGAGCAATGTGATATATCCTCTCATTAACACAAAAATCTATGTTAATTGGAGGTAGCTCATTGGGTACCCATTCTTTCTCAATGTGTGTGTACTAAAAGGGCACCTTGTTGTTGCCTTTGGTCTCATCATCATAAGAACATGAACCCCCATTAGCAAGGAAAAATTGCATGCATTTATCAATTTTTTTTCTAATCTTTTGACCTTTAGTTGATCTCCCTATTTTAGCCGTACTACATGTAGAGCTTTCATCTATCATTTCCTCATTTCCCTCATTCGATGTAGATAGATCTGACAAGTACCTATTTGGTGGGTCTTGCAATCCATCCAATGGAAAGTGAAAGTGACAAATATAAAATGCAGTAAGTTGAAAGTGATTATACAATTATATTTCTATACAGACCTTCTTTGTCTATATATACATTATATGATTATATAATATGTCTATTTATAACATACGTGCTCAATGATAAACAATAAGAATATAAGAAAATTATGTCTATTTATTGACTTATACCTACTGATCCATGTCACTATGCACGATCCATGCCAAAGGGGTCAAATTTCCTGCATATGTTAATCATTTATCTTAAGTTAGCTAAAAATTACATGATATGCGTAAACATGAAAAAAATTACCTTATATGTGGAATGCAAGATCATCAACATAAGGGGTGATGATGTACCTATAGTCAATTGACTGTTTGCAAAAAGGGTGATAATCAGACACAATATAAACATTGGTAATTATAAATAACATATGTTGTAATTATTAGAAATGAACACAATTAATATGAAATCGAATTTCTTGCATATGTTAATCATTTATCTTAAGTTAGCAAAAAATTACATGATACACATGTGCTACAAATAACTTAGAAGACAACACAAAAAAATTTACCTTATATATGGAATGCAAGATTGTCAACAGAAGGGGTGACAATGTACCTATAGTCAATTGACTATTTGCAAAAAGGGTGATAATCACACACAATATAAACATTGGTAATTATAAATAACATATGTTTTAATCATTAGAAATGAACACAATAAATATGTAATCAAATTTCTTGCATATGTTAATCATTTATCTTAAGTTAGCTAAAAATTACATGATACACATATGCTACAAATAACTTAGAAGACAACATGAACAATATGCAACATCGACGTAAACATGAACAAATTTATCTTATATATGGAATGCAAGATCATCAAAAAAAGGGGTGATGATGTTTTTAGTCATTGATTATCTTCATCTTCATCTTCATCTTCATCATCTCATCATCATCATCACTATCATCATCACTATCATCATCACCATCATCGCCATCATCACAATCATCATCGCCATCATCACCATCACCATCACCATCACCATAATCATCATCATCACCATCATCATCATCATCATCACCATCATCGTCATCACCATCATCTTGATCTTCATCATCTGCTTCTTCATCATCTTCAATATCTTCTTCTTCCATAACATTATATTTTATCGGCCTTCCCCTTGGATCATGTCTAACAACAAATGACCAAGCCTATTTATGTGGAACCTTTGAGTAAAACACTTACTCACATTGGCTTGGAAGAACATAGGGCTCATCTCCAATTGGCTCAAACGACCTTGTATTAATCATTGTAAATCCATTATCATGTTGAATAACCGTTCTATCTAGATCATTTTGATTTAGTCGTAACCTATACCATTTGACAATGAATAGAACTACTTTGAAGGTTTTAAAGTCACACTCAATTATATCATCCAAGATGCAATAGTATTAATTTTGATATTGTTGAGGATGTATGTCATTTCTAGATGATATATTGGTGACCTCAAAAACTGCAGTTATCCTAGAATCACAAGTTTTCTTTGTGTCATCCAACTTTTTTATGCAAAATTTGTGGCCATGATAGTACATAGCTTTGTGGTGCTTGACCTACAATTTTTGAAGTGTGTGTAAATTATTTGCATCATGAGTTGATACGAAACATACATTGAGTTATGATCATTAATAAATTTTTACGTACCTCTCCACCTCTCAAACCCTTTACTAGATCAACTACCATCGGCATAACATTCGAATCTCCATTACAATGAGCTTCTATAACCAATGAAGCAACACCTTCCCATGTTAATGAAAAACCATTTTGTTGACATCGTTCAATCCATTCCATCATCCAATCAAGATTGTTTGCAATATACATATGTATTGCATCCCACTCTTGACCACTTGTTTCAAAAAAATAAACCAATTATAAATAACTTATATTGAAGATTTATAAGAATTAATTAACTACAATAACATCTTATAATTACCTCTCACTTTCCTAAATCTACCTTTTCCCATCAAGTACTTTCCTTCAAATTTTTTAATTGAGTTGGGATCCCAAATATGATCTACATGGATCTTTGCTACAAACTTAGGAAGATATTCACTAATGTACACCATGGTCTGGTATACCATATATCCCTCCACCATAGAACCCTTAGGATGTGCTCTCTGTCGAACCAATCCTTTCAAAAATTTCAAGTGCCTCTCAACCATCCACATTGACCTGGTTAGTACAGGTCCACACAATTCAATCTCCTCAACTTGATGTATGAGGTAGTGTTCTTGTGCATTGAAAAAACTTGGAGGTAGACACTTTTGCATTTCACACATAAGAAGAGGAATTTTTCTCTTACAATATTTTATATCTTCTTTATTGATTTCTTTAGATGACAACCACCTCATGTGTTTTCCAAGATCATATATAACCTTTTGACATTGTTGGCGAAGTGGTGTGGGAGAGATAGAGGTAGAATGTACTACAATATTTGTAAAATGATCTTGTCAATATTTTATAAAAGAATGCAATTAAAACTACATGCAGTATATAAATATATAGTGAATACAAAATAATATGAATTACCTTAATAAATGTATGCCAATTGTATGTTTTCAACCTTGGCCCAAATTCACTTTTCTTTGGTATGAGATTGTTTATGTTCGTAGCAAATCCTATGGGAAATCATTACTTTTTTATGACTTCTTTTATAACATTGCTCTGTTGCTCTGAAAATAACCAACTAAGGGTACTTGTATCAATATGGTCTCCATTTTTATTTGATCGAATGCCATTTTTCATTGCATGGTTTGGTTGTTCAATGTCACTACAAGTTTTGACAATTTGGTCTTTGTCACGCCTTCCATCCAAGATTTTCCATAATGTCTATGTTACATTCTTTCCAATATGCATAGGATCAAATAAATGCACAATTGGGAGTTTCTTGTAGTACAACAACCTAGTAAATTGCGTAGGATAAATTTTTAGTCCTTTTGGAAGTTAGTCATTGATGCCTTCACGACCTTCCCAAGCATTAATCACATCATCAGTAAACAAAACACAATATCAAAATATAAATTTGAAACAAAAACCATCAGGTGGAATGACATTACCTCGATGATTTATTTTATTGTATGCCAACTTCCATAAGTGAGGTGTCATTCTCTGTGGCTTTGACATAGTCTCTTCTTTCCCATTGAAAAGATATTTTTTGATAATTCGGTACTTATGATTTTTGTGAAGAAAGTATATATTCTCATCGAACACCTACTTCCTTAAACTTTTTGAATGATGAGATTTCATCTTTGGACCACAAATTGGAAATGCAAATTTTCCCTTTGTTTGAAGACCTACAAGATTGTGTATAATTGGATTAAATGTGTTAACATTGACATACCAAAAAAGAGGTGTTAAGAAGAGAACATACCACAAAAATGTGTTAGCCTAGGGGCATCATGTATTGTCCATACAAGCATTGCATGAAATTGAAATTATCTTTGTCCTATTGGTCTATAGATGTCATACATAGTAACCCCATTCCATAACACTTTCAACTCGTTGATAAGGGGTTCAATATATACATTGATATCTTTAACTTGGTACTTACCTAGTTGAATGAACAAAAACATTACATAATTATTATAACCATTTTGATGGATTAGTAATAATAAATTAATTTATATGACCATTAAATCAAAAAATACCTGGAACAATCAGTGTCAACATTATGTGCTCTCTCTTTATGGACAATCAAGGAGGTATGTTATTGTTGATAACAAAAATAGGCCACACCGAGTAAGTAGATCTCATCTCTCCAAAAGGATTGACACGATCTGCTACCAATGAAAGCTTGAGATTACGAGGTTCTTCTTTAAAGTGTGGCCATTTTTCCTCTATTTCCTTATATGTCAAACCATCTACAGGCATTTTCATAATGTCATCTTGACTTCTATTACGTGCATGGTAATCCATAAATTGTGCCAAGCTATTGCACCTGAATAATCATTGCAGATGTGGAATAATGGGAATATTCTAAAGAACCTTATGAGGCACCTTTTTTGTTAATCGATCTGATTGATATCTACTAATATGAAAAATAGGCCATTGTGTTGCAAATTCATGTTGTTTATGATATATAGTATGATCATTCAGACATGCATGTATTGTTTGATACTCCATTCCAATATCTTTCATGATGGTAGATAGTTCTCGATATGAGTGAGGTAGAATGTTTGATGGTGGTAACAAACACTCACCTATCAACCTATGACCAAAAATATAATTTGTTAATTTAAAGAATATTAATTGCTACACGAGCCCAATGTTAATTGTAAGGGAACTACGAGTAAAATAATGAAAGAAGATGGCATACCTTAACATACTTGTCATTGCTACATTGGATAAACCATTCATAACCTTCAAGTTCATCAACAACAATACAACGTCAAGAAGACTTGTTTTGGAGCCTTCATATAGGGAGTTGTGTTCCTTCTCAAGTATAGGTACATCAAGCTCTACGTCAACATCATCATCATCATCATCTTGATCATTGTGATCTTCATCATCATGGTCATCTTCCATGGTATCATTACCTTCTACTTCAATATTCACACCTCCATGTTCCCTCATTTGGAAATCTGCATTCTCTGAATTGTCATGGTCCATAACATGAAACTCAGGGACATTGACCTATATGAAAATGATGACCTTATATTAACCATGATCATGATGTCATCATCAAATCATGTCTTGTGTAATTTATAGACTATTAATATACATACCAATGGAAAATATTTGTTTCTCCCTTCAATGTGACCATGTTGCCTACAATGTTGCTCAGTTGTTGTGATTAGATATCTTGGAGTCTTTAAGCCCTTTAAAATTTTGCAAGGACAATAACATTTTCCATCACCTTTTCTTTTTAAGTTAGACCATAGTCTAGCAATTGTCGCCCTATTTTTTTGTGCATTGTTATCGTTAGACATGGTCTTTCTTGAATCAAATGACTCATTAGTGGAAGAAGGATGATTTGTTTGCAACCTACAGATAGAGTAGTAAGAGGAAAACACATATAGAAATGAATACTAAAGTGAGACAGATAGAAAGAGGTATAGATAGAGAGATAGATTGATAAAAAGATAAAGAAATATAAAAAATGAAAAGAAACAAATACTTAGTTGACCTTCCATAACTCTATCTCTACATATTGCACTTGCTACATACAAGCACTTCTTGAGAAAATGGGCACTAGCAGCTAATAAGGGAATGAGAGAGTCCATTTGGCTCAAGAGGAGGATGCACAAAGTGACCAAGGGGCAAGATGAAATGCTGATCTAGAGAGAGGAGAGTCTCTAATGTTCAATAGAACCCTGCTGAAGACTATCACAAAGCAAGAACCTCCCCAAAGAAACATATTTTTTGGAACTCTCTACAAGGTAAGAGGTAAGGTCTGCAAAGTTATTGTAGATTCTGGTTTAACTGATAATATAGCCTTAGTAGAAATGGTAGAGAAGCTTGGATTGAAGAAGTTTCCTCATCCTAACCCTTATAAGGTTTCATGGCTAAATAAGGAGCAACAGGTCATAGTAAATGAACAAGTTCAAGTTCAATTTCAAATAGGGGAGTACAAAGACAAGATTGTCTGTGATGTTGCAGAAATGGATGCTTGTCACCTATTGTTAAGCAGGCCTTGGTAATTTGATGTCAATTCTAAGCCAAAAATGGGAAGGAATAAACCATGAGACCACTACCAAAAGATAGGAAGGATATCTAGTGTGATGATGGTTGGAGAGAAGGAGTTTTTGAAGACCCTCAAGCTCAAAAACACCCCTTGCTTTGTCATAGTAGTTAGGTCTGTGAACCAAGTAGGAGTTAAGACATGCTGGAGTGGGGTCAGCCCAAGATATTTTAGAATCTTCAAGAACCTAGTAAAGGGTATCTAGAAAGGTGAAAATAAACAAGTATTTTTATAGCTACAAAGAAGGAATCGATAGCATTATAAATAATGAAGAAGAAACTTAAATCCATATGGCTTCACCTCTATTTACAATTTGACCTTTTTGCATGTGAAATATGACAATATACAAAATTTCCAGTCACATTTTCACTTTAAAAAAAACACCAAATATACCTTTGCTACAATATCTTCTTCAGATTCTTCGCCATCGGATTCTTCAAAACTGCAAGCTCTTGTGCAGAAAAAAGATGAGATGTACTAAGTAATTTTTGATGGGCAATATTTAAACAAATCTACTATCAAAATTTTTTTTTATGAAATTCATTTGCTTTATTATGTACTGAAGACTTGGTAAGATGTTCCCACTTCTATCTATAGAATGCCTATTTGCATGGTTGTTTGCAAGTAGTCTAGTATGGTGCCACTTTTGAACAACAACAAATGTCATTAGGGCTAGTAATTTGGCTCAAGAGATGCACGAGCCCGTTGACACCATAGAACTTTTAATTCATATAGCATTCAGCTATCTTCTTCAACAAAATTCAAAGAGAATACAAACAAAATAATGAGTTGTGTCAATCTCAATTGAATAGCAAGTACTATAGTGAGTATTAGGAAACTGAGCTTGCAAATAGCATCCAATTCATAAAGTAGAACTTGGTAAAATTGTCCTTCACTTACACCATCTCTGAATAAATACCAAAGCTATCCCTAAGGAGACATAAGAAATGCAGAACTAAATGTCACCACAAACACCAATCAAAATGAAATAAATTACCTATAAAATATGATTCACAGAAGCTTTTGTCCTATTGCTCTGCAAAAAGAAATCAGTAGCTCCCTGCAAAGAATAAAATTGAAATAATCATCTGAATTCCCTAATATGATACTTTAAATTTCGAGTAGCAGGTGAATTTCCAAAAATCATATTTTTAATTTTGAGAAGTAGTAACTTGTCTAAGAATTTTCAATTTCATTGGTTGGTTCAGTGTTAATAAAATGCATAATAATCAAGGTAGAAATTGTGCTCTAGAGGGTTTTCTCCTCTTCGTCATTTAGTAATTCAAAACACATCCCTAATCCATGGTGTGTGAAGCTGTAAAAGTTTTCCCCAAGTTAATTCTTTGTGACTTCAAGCCAATCTTGAGATGCAACCACCTGACATTTGCACCAAACCCAAAATATTGAGATAAGCATTTCTCATATGAATTGTGTGAACTAGAAAAACAACAAACAATGATCTATATTGAAAACCTACTGCCACTATTGATGGACTAGAATCTTCTTCAGGGTGTGGATGTGTAACATCTACCCCATAGGAGTCTAAAAGACATTTGAAATTTTTAATCAAGTAATGTTTCTTACTTGTAAGAAAACCTTAGAAACACAAAGGTTGATAATCTAAAAAGTTCTCCACAATTGCACATTGAATAAATAGCAACAGATCTGCAAAATAATAAAAAGGAAACTCGACACCAACTTGTATCGAGAATAATTGATCAAACTCAAATCACCTCAACATGAACATTCATTTAAGATATGGTGAATAAAAGTTAGGTTTTTTCTCAAAATTGTTGCAACTTAGAGGACAAAATCTTTGCCAATTAGTTTAACATAGATTGGTGAACAAAAATTTCATAATAAAAATCTAATTTTTTTCCACACTTGTTCAAACCATATAATGAATGACAAAAAATGAATTGTATATGAGTCACTCCAAATCCTTAGCTTTTAATACGCTTCATAGATGAGATTGCATTATATGGTTTGAACAAGATGTGGAAAAAAATGATATGATAGAGTAGCTTCAAATCCTTAGCTTTTAGTATGCTTCATAGATGAGATTGATCATGACTTTGTGTTGGAAATCATTGAAAAGATCATGAATGAAGAATAATGGAACTGGTAAAGAATGTTTTCAATCATTGTTTTGTCATTGATGTCAAACTTGCTACTTGCAAGAATGACAATTGCTTTAGTGATCCAAATACTATCAATTGGTTGATTGACAAGGAGGTGGCAATCAATAAGATGTAACAGAGTACCTAGAGAAAGGTTGAAGTTATGGTGTTGTAATAAAATATAAGGATCAGTTAAGCCATTGATGAAATAGTGTATTGATGGCATACTCTACGACACAGAGGATGGACACACTGAGACACATCAAAGATGTAAGGATTGACTAAGTTCATTGGAGAGAGTCGAGTTAGCTAGTAAGTGTTGAACAGATTCTTAGTTGAAGCCGAGCAAGTTCAACTTAGTGTATGCCGAGTGATCTTTAGGCGCTGAGTAGCCTTCAGGTGCCGAGTGATCTTTAGGTACCGAGCAGCCTTTAGGTGCCAAGTGAAGATAAGGTGCCGAGTAACACAAAATTTCTTTAGGTGTCGAGTGCCAATAAAATAACAATAGAAGCTGAGTAACACAAAATTTCTTCAGGTGCCGAGTGCCAGTAAAATAACAATAGAAGTCGAGTAACACAGAAGGAGTCGAGCATCAGTAAATCAATGATGCCGAGTTGTTGTATTATTTGTTAAGTCAAAGATTCGCCAGATCAGTAGTGATAAGTTTGTTACATAAATTTTTTTGAATTAGTTGGATGATAAGGATGATGAGTAGATGTCACAGATTATTATGTAAACCATGCAAACCAATTCAAGGTGAATGCTAATGGACTTATCATGAAGTTTCTAGAAGAAACAATTTGGAGGGAAAACAATACCATTTTCTCAAGATCAAATTAAGATTTGAGCAGGAAATGAAGAACATAACTTCTTTATAAGGAGTTACAAGTTAGAGATCAAAGGCGTATGCATGAGAGGGAGTTGGTCTTAAGTGTGGTCATGCAAAGAAGCCAAGAGGAGTAAGAATAGGGCATCAAGACTCTGAGTTGATCAAATGACCATGGAGTGCATTGGCATAACGAGTGGAAGAACTCAAGGAGATAGATCTTGAAGGGTGAACAAGTTGTTAGCACTGCAAGGGAGGAAAGCCAAGAAAAGAAAATGATTGAAGAGTGATCTAAAATCTACAAAGTTGAAGTTGCAATCTATATCAGGTCAAAATTCTTCTAATACTTTCTTACCATTGTATTAGACATTGAAACCCTACATTGCTAGGTTAGCTTAATAGCTAGGTGGATAAGCCTCAGGAAAAGGATAAAGAGATCCCCAAGAGGAGGATAAAGAGATCCTCAGGAAAAGGATAAAGAGATCCTTAGGAGGAGGATAGGAGATCCTTAGAGAGGGATGAAAGATTCTTGTGAGAAGGTGACTGTAAATCCCATGGACTTGGGTGAGCCTAATAGCTCTATGTAAATCCTTTAACAGGGTGACATTCCAAGTTGAATGTTCTTAAGTCCTCTAACAGGGCACACTCCTAACAGGGTGTAGAAATCCTTTAACAGGGTCACATTTAACAATGTATTGTAGCCTTTAATAGGGAAAACCATCAGAAGTGGTTGAAATCAATTGCACAGTTATTCAGTGGGTATCATCCCCACCCCAGTTTTACCTTCTTATTCCTGGAGGGTTTTTGGGTCATCAAAATCCTTAGTGTTATGGTGTGATGCA
Source organism: Cupressus sempervirens (assembly GCA_028749045.1). Taxonomy (NCBI): domain Eukaryota; kingdom Viridiplantae; phylum Streptophyta; class Pinopsida; order Cupressales; family Cupressaceae; genus Cupressus; species Cupressus sempervirens. The sequence continues at coordinate 629,642,125 of CM053788.1, read as the reverse complement.
TGTTTACTTTTCATGATTGTTTAATGTTCAATTGCATGCATGATCATTTCAGTTATGTGCCATTAAGGATTAGAAGAAAAAGTTGTATTGGACATCATTGGACCTCGGATAACTGATTCACCACCTCCCCCCCTCCCCTCTCTCAGTTATTCTAAATAATTCTAACACTTTGTTGATGATTTGGAGTGATAATGATACAAATAGAGTGTAGTTTCTTTGTAAGCTCATGGTTTTTAAGTCATTTTGAAAGTCACTATGTTGGAACAGTCAAAACCAAAGGAGTGTATGGAACTGTCAGAGCTTTAAGTAATATATGAGATCCAAAAAAATTTCTTAACATCAAACAACCACTTTGATATGGCTTAGAGAACCTAAAAATCCAAACATTAAAGGGAAGCATCTAGCACAAACAAAGTATTTTTCACATACTTCACATGGATGATAATTTTACAAACTTGGAGACAAATAAAGCTCACTTAACCTTGAACAAAACTAATATTTGTTCTTCAAAAGTAATGAAGATAGTAGAATACCCAAAATACTTAACTTAGATTTGGTTGAATTTAACAAGAAGGTTCTAAAGACCATTCATTAGATAAATCAACTCAAAGGTGATGTCTTGTTGTATATGGTAAGAGAATTTCACTTTTAAAAAGAAATAGAATGCTTACTAGCTCTGTGACACATTTTGATACAAAGAATTATAGTGACTAGTCAAAATATCAATATGCTCAATTTGGTATTATATATCAAATTTTATAGTGCAACTTGACTTCGAAAGGCATAGGTACTATCTTCAGTTTCTTAGCTCCTATTATTTAAGTAGATTTTGATGCAATGAAGCTTGAACTCTATTTTGAAAAGAAAAGAGTTGTTGATTATTTAACTTCCACTAGTGCCACTTATCCAATTTATATAAAAAGAATACCATCAATATTTGATAATAATTTTCACAATAAGTTGATGTAAAAAGAAGTAGAATGAAAGTATAGTAATAGTCCAAATTGAGTTGAAGACAAATTTATGGTATTCATTGATTGTGAAGGATATCAAAATCATATATTATAGTTCAAAATTTTGAAATAGAAGAAGATGTCAATGTTAATTTTAGTTCTAATCCAAGATATAGTTCTAGATATTTTTAATGGTTATATGCATACTCTTGTCAAGAAATAAGGTTATTATTTTTAAAATAACATTTAATCTTCAAAGCCACCCAAATGAAAACACACAATATTTTGGTCCTTTTGTTTCAATAATCCACTTATCCAATAAGAAATCATATCATTAAAAGCTTCATTATAGTATTTATAAAGGTCTTAAATTTTGTCAATTACAATCTTCCATAGAAAGAAAAGAAATTACCAATTGCCCAACCTAGAAATTTTTTTTGAAGGAGATCTATGTTGTGGAACACTTCCAAGAAATGCAAGTTACACTTCAAAACAAAGAAAGAAACACAAAGTCAGATGGTACTATCTGCTTCAATAAATTCCATTTAATCCTAATATTAACATAAAATAGAATGAGTTTAAATGACCATAAACAAATTGGCTTTAGAAACTTTCATTAATTCTTGGAAATTTTTGAAACATTTAAATTGAAACCCAAAGTAACATGAATATTTGGACTTAGTTATCAAACCTTATTTTAGTAGCATACTAAGGACTTCAAGAGCCTTACAGCAACCAAGGAGGGTGGAAGTAATCCACCATTGGTAAGAAATAAAGATTGCATGTGCATATAGCCTCAATCAGAGAGGATGATCTTAACAAGAACATCACATAAGAAATAAGATTGAATATTAGAAACAACGATAAAAAAAACTTCAAACTGGCCATTATATCAAGCCATTATTGGGATAAAAAGGTGGATCAACACATACACAAAATTGATGAACATCAGAAATAGTGATGAGCATATTACTTTCAGATTGATTTAAAGTTCTATATTTGATTGATACAATATAGAAATAATATTCAACAATATAAAACCCTTCACCAATTAGCAGCAAAGACTTCAAGAGATGATACCAAACCCTGTTGTAGCCCTAGGCTTCTTATAATTTTTATTGAATTTTTTTGTGTTCAAATTCACACTTTTCTATTTTAGTGTTAGTTGTCACTCTAAGAATGATGCCATCAATACTTCCTGATATTGCAGTCAATGTCATGAATCTCTCTTATCAGTGACTTGAAAACCTCACTTTTCTTTTATAGATGCATGTTATGTTGCTAAAGTTTACCTAAAAATGTTGTCCTTAAAATAACAATTTTCTTGACATCTTACTTCTATTTGATCAATAATTGATTTCTCATATATCTTTATATGCACATTTTTAGAAAATTTATGTGATCTGTTTTGCATGGTGCGTCCAAATTTGATAGTCTACACATACATGTTTAGACTATCAATGATTATACGTTAAAAAAATGCATCACAAAACCACCTTAAAAGTGCATATAAACAAAATAGTCAATTAAACCTGCCTAATGTACCTAAGAAGAGAAAAGTCATCAATCCTTAGGCTCAAATTTAAAAGATTGAAAGAAATTTTTATAATAGTCAAGAAAGTCTGTCATTATTTCCTTAGAATGCTTCAGCAAGAGAAATGGCTCAAACAATGAGTGGTTTATAAGATGTGTAGACTATCAACAATTGATAACTTATTATGAAATATATAATATAAACTACCAACAATTATGCATAAATATGTATAATACATAAAACTAATAACCAATGTAACCTACAACATGTGCCTAAGGAAAGAAAGTTTCATCAATACATGAGAACATTGTAATGTGCAAAATCTTCTATCAAGAAAGTCTATGCATATTGCCTAAATATGTTTTCAAAAATGTAGTAGTTTACCAAACAATGGTTGGTTATAAGAATGTAGTTATCAAAAATAAATAAGCATTAAGACATTTGTGAATGCAATAAAAATTGGATTGAACATTAAAGATCACGATGATGAATAAAACAAACTACAGTCATCTCTCACAAAATTGTGTCATCATGTGTGTGCATGCCTGCACACTTAGACAAGGAAATTTTTTTGATGAGAGGTGACTGCAATTGTTTTATGCATCATAATATTCTCCAATATTTATTCATCACTTTTATTATTCTAATTCATACCTGTATATTTTTTATGGCTATATTAAACATCCAATGTTTGATGAAAGAAACCAGATATATCCATTGTGATGTTGGAAACTAACTAACTAACTCTGTGTGTGTGTGTGTGTGTATGATAGCTTGCTCTTTGTTACTGTAGGGGAAACCCCTACTTTCCATAGCCTAGTTTCGTGAGAGCATCAGGTTCTGGTTTGTAGTTGTATATAAAGAAATATAAATACACTGAGTGTATAAATTTTGAAAGGCCATTGCATTTTTTTTACTGCATCATTATGATCTTCAGTAATCATTTAACATTCTTATTTCTCTCATTCGTTGCCTTTTCCTACCCATATATCTATGTTGATTACCTATAAACTACACACTAATTAATGGACTATTTCTCTTCTAAGCATGTGTGGACAAACTTTTTCTAAAAAATGAGAGAGAGACAACTCCAGTTTGTTTCTTGCATTATCATAACTTCAACATTTTCACCACCAATTATCTCTGATTATCTGGATTAGCCTATATACTATGAAGCTTAACACCAATAAGAAAAATAAATCGCTTCTTGTTTACACCCCAACTACCATGCACTCTTAACTTGTTCAAACTGGGTAAGTGAAATAAATTGTTTACTATTCACATCCTAGCTACTATATATTCTCAACTTTCTCATATTGGGATCTCAATGATCAAAAGAAAAAAAATGTGTTATCATTTGTATTTTATTTCTAAAAATTTAGCAAAATAAGCTAATACATCACCTTGGGACATTACACTGCAATACTAATTCTCTAAGATATATTTATTGGAGATCCTTCCCAAAGATAGTTTGTAGTCAAAGTTCATTAAATTTGATGCCTATATGAATCTGAAATTTAGATACCAGCTTAATGCCTTCTAAGTTCTATAGTTAACATGTATCTAGATTCCAATGAGAAAATGGAGATTATGCCTTCCAATTGATCACTAACCATATTAATTTTGTACAGGTGATTATGCCTTCCGAACTTGACAATAGCACTTATTGCTTTAATCATAGTACCCTGAACCCTAAACCCTATCGTAGCCTCTTCTATTGCATCCTAAGGACCTAAGGATGTATACTTGAATAAATCATCTAAAGCTCCCACTTTGGCCATGGTCAATTTTTTTGTACTATTGAATTTTGAAATCTTAGTCAAGAAACTAGAACAAGTGATGTTGCATCTAATTGACTTGGCGTAGGCTTAAGCTTCTCAAGCTCCCATTTTGTCCATGGCCAATTGCCATATTGGATTTTGAAATCTTAGTCAAGAGAACTAGACAAGTAGAGTTGCATTTGATTGATCTAGCATAGGCTTAACTAAACAAAGAATAGATTTACAAGTAGTGGCAACCACCATAATGTCATTCACTTTAAAGAAATATTTATCATCATCCTAAACAAGGTCACACAAAAGAAAATTCTTTAGATAATGCATCAAGTGTTGATACATTCAATTTCTTACAGCCAAGCACTAATTTCAGACCTTTGACTACTTTTGAATTCTCTTTCACCAAAACTGAACTGTATATGAAAGAGCAGGTAGGGCAAATGAAGAACCAATGAAAAGCAAAGATTTCAAACCATCACAATCTGATGCCCTTAATCTACCATAAAACCCTCTTCCAATTTTATCAACTCGAGAAGGAAAAGCGAAGGATGAAGTTAGCTGCAAGGGTTGCCAAACCCCAATCATATTCACATTACAAGCCATTTACAAATAAACTCTACATGACAAGCCACATTATAAATTGAATTTGCATATACCATAGAAATAGTTGCATTTTTCCCTTACCTTTGATGGTACTAAGTCTTCAAGTGGCCCTATATGCTCGAATGATGCTCTAATCAATGAAGAATGCTAAATTCTCCGCTCAAGCGAAATGCCCTCAAGAACAATTTTAAAGACCTTTCCTGACTGCATGAAATTAAAGGGGAAGAAATTACTAGAGAAAGATTATACACTATCTCTAAAACATACAAAAAATAGCACTGCGTATTGTATAAAATCTCCACTATGCCCTCATGCAAAATGTTGGAATGCTCTGGAACCCTCGACACTAACTTCTCAAATGAAATGTGTTTTTGCCCCCCTTTTTTTTGTCTTTATGCTGCTGTGTGCATCACAATTGAGACGAATAATAATTGGTCACAATTGTGACCAACACGGACATGTTATTAAAAAAAACAAAAAATTTCTTTATAAATTGACCAACTAAGCCATTTAAAAGAGTTGGTCAAAATTTAGGGCTAAATGCACTAGTGTTCACTAGAGTTACCATCTACAAATAGCTTTGTGGTGTTGATCTCTTTGTATTATGTGTCATTCTCTGCAATGGCAATTTATTTCCTTCTCTTCAAGGAACTCTTCAAAGCATCTCTACTTTCATTTAGTTGATGTAGTATAAGATGTATCTCAATCTCCTAGTTCTCAATGGTCTTTCCCAACTTGGAGACTTCCATTTCAAGATCTTTCCTCTAAGCTACAAAGCTTCTCATTTTGAGAACTTAGCTCTGATACCAATTGTTGGAATTACAAGTAGAAAAGGTAAACTTTTGAGAGGGGGAGGGGGGGTTGACTCAACAGTTTAAACATGAGCCCATAAAACTTTCACCATTCATCTATTTCATGCATTCAATAGATAAACTGTAATAACATGTAAGTAATCACACATTTAACACCAAATATGATTACCTAGAAACCCTCCAAATGAGAAGGTAAAACTGGGGTGGGGATGACACCCACAAATCTTCACTACTATAGCAATAAAGTGTAGCCAATTAAGGTTACAATAGTTTGACCATGAATCTTGAGCTGCCCTGTGAAAGGCCTGCCCTGTTAAAGGCTTACAAAGACTGTTAAGTTCCACCTTGTTAGAGGATTTCAACACCTTGTTAGAAGTCTTCTTAGTTAGAGGACTTCTAGTCATTTACTTGGAATGCCATCCTATTAAAGGATTTGGTAAAGCCTGTTAGGACTACTCTGCCTAGGAGATTCAACTGAAATCACCTATCAAAATGTCTTAGCATAAATCTTGTAATTGATACTTTCTTACCTAATAACAGTTCAACTCTACACAAAGTACTTCTTAATCCTTTATGATCATATGTATCAATGTTGTATCCTCTATCCTCTATTCTTCTCAAACTAATTCTACAATTCACTTTCTATAACTTCTAAGTCTCCATGAATGCTCTGTTTGTGCATGCAAACTTCTCTATTCTCTTCCTTCAATCCCTTTCACACTCCTTATGAAGTTTAGGGTTTTTTCTTCCTTAAGAAGACTAGAAGACTTAGGGTTAGATGTGAATCTATGACTAAGATTCATCCATTTTTCCACTTAATCCTTCCCATTTTCTGATTGGCTTCATGTAATTGCATAGGGAATCTACATGTAGATTCATCCTTATCTCTAAAGAATCAAAATCTAACCTTACGTCGGCTGAAAAATGGTTTACATAGTTGTTTGTTACTTACTCAAAAAATGTAGTTACTGATACTTGACATACACTATAATTCTACTTCTGACTCAGCACTTGAACTGCTCAGCATCTACTATTCACTCGGCACTTGGATCACTTGGCATCGTCTATCTTGCTCGGCACTTGAGTGACTCAGCACATGAGTGACTCGACATGGTCTAATATTTACATGCTGTACTTGACATGCATTACTAGTTCAACATGAACTAAGTAAATGTCTTAAGTGTGTTGACACTCAATTGTCAAAACCAATATGAGATCAACAATAAGAAACTCAATGATACTCTTAACTATGTTAATATGGAAGCCGATGAAAAACTCAAAGAACTTGGGGACAAATTACAAGAAACAAATAAAAAACTTGAGGATGAAAGAGCATCTATAGTAGATATTTCAAAAAAATTTGGAGTCTAGTGGACATACAATCAGTAATATAAATAAGGAATTGGACAATGAGAAGGAAAATCAAAATAGTGGTAAGAGAAAATAGAGGAAACAAAGAAACAAAGTGAAAATTAGCTGTCACAAATGGTGCAAGAGATACAGAAGGCTAATAAATAAATCAAAACCTTGGAGAACAACTTCTTTGACTCAAATGAAAAAATAAAAAATTCAGTCAAGCTAATTGAAGAAAAAATGTGGGGAAAATTATGGCAAATACCGATAGGTTGTGTGATTGGTTTGAGTTGCATCAAAGTTTTTGAGCTATTTGTGGGAGTATCAAAGAGCAGATTGAGAAGAACAATGACCTTTTTAATCTTGAGAAGACTGCAAGATAGATTATACACATAATCAACACACATAGTGATAGGTATTTGGCCAGCTAAGGAGTTCATGACCGCATTAGTGCATCAATAAAGACATCAGCTATAATTCAAAAATGCCAAAGTATAAGGGAACAAGAGGAATATTTGAACTCAATTGGGAGAAAACTCACCAAGATGGATGACAGAGAAAAAATAATTATAAGTCTTGGTTTGCCTACTCCTTGCTCTAGTAATTCATCAATGACATTCATTGGCAAGGAAGCTTACCAAAAAGAGTTGGAGGCCAAAATGATGTTTGAAGTAGTCAAATTTCCTCTGGATTCAACTCCTAAAGGTATTTTAAATTGCATCAAACCATTGGCGAATTTGAATGCACTATTAGATGTAGCATTTCTTTCAAGTAAATCTTCCAAATATGGAAGTCTGACGAAGTTAAAGGCCATCTACTATAACATAAAAATTGTTAAAAAACCAAACGAACAATACTTCAACATCCTAAAAAATTTGACCGAATCTTCAATCATATCATAAGACATCCATTAGGCATCAAAGTATGTGACACTTGGAAAGTGATTTTAATCATCTTTGTAGTGTTTAATTTATTTCTATTTGTAATTGTTTGATATGATTTTAAAGTTTGAACTTTATTTCTTGAATAGGATAAACATAGGAGAATTAAAATGCTATTTTTCTTACCATGCCTATCAAATGCAAAGGCAAAAAATGTTTCTGATACTGAATTTGATGCTAGTCTAAGAGTCTAAGACTCTTCCCATGAGACAAAATGACCTAAAGTTGTTGTTGCTCCCTTATTTCTATATTTGTGTAGAAGGGAATTCAAGGTCATTTACTAAATGTTATAGTTGTAAATTTAGTACTTTTAATTCATGATTATGAAATTGGGCATTCAAATTTAACTTTTACAAATTGAATATATTGGATTTTATCATTTGATTTGCTCTATTTTCACAAAAATCATCAAGGATTGTCAATGTACCATAACAACGTATCATATGAGCATAATAATGCAAATAAAAAATAATAGTACAATGGTAAAATTTGAATGAATCTTTATTCATGAATCATGGCATCATCTAACTTAAAATGTACTTGTTTTTTTGACATTAGACATTTTTAAAATGATATAACTTATTATGCATGATAGATGAATCATGATTAGATTCAAATAATAATTCAAAATTGACACATCATACCATAACTATTAAACTTGCCACGTCATCTCACCATCTGAATCTTTTGATTCCTTGGCATCAAGTTCAAACAGTCCATCATGCTCCATGTTTTCTCCAATAGGAATACCTTTGTCATCCTGATAGCAATCCTCAGCTTCAACATCAATGCTACCACTACTAGCACCACTACCTGAGTTATTGATCTTATTGTTTAAAATGTTGCCCAAACCTCTTCTTTGACATTTCTTTGTCCACAATTTCAGTGCCCTCTCATAAGGAAAAGTATTGATTTCATATCTGGATGTATACAACCTCAGACAATTTTCCAAATTCTTGTCTAGTTTATTTCTTACCTTTGCTTTTAGGAACCCCAAAGCACTGAAAACTCTCATCCTCTACAGACCCCAATATCACGGTCAAACATAATTCAACGAGCTTGAAAAATTATTATATTGAATCTCACAACACTTCGCTCTAAGCTAGATTTGTCCAAAGTTTGGTTACTGATCCTTCTTCTATGGGGTTCCACATAAGATCATATTGTTCCATCATTGTATAGGAAAAACAACGCAACTTCTCACTCAAACGAGATTCATCTAAAACTCGATTTACAGTCACCCCATTGATTTCTTTGCTTTTGCAAAATTGATCTATCAAAATCATTAACTAATCTTGGAATTCTTTAGCACTTCTTAAACTACAATAATGGGGAAACACAACACACATTGATTCAAGCAATTCATGTCAAGGCAATCTTTCTCCAAATTTTGAGGAAAGATTATAAGAAATATCCTTCACAAAATTCATTACAGACTCAACAATCTATTCAAATACTTCCTTTATAACAATTAATTTTTGCTGCATGGGTTTCTTTCCTTTTCTCATGGACACGGACCTTCCATAGTAGTGCATTGGTATCTCAACACCTCGTATATTGGCACATAATTCCCCCTTTACATCAATCTTTTAAAAGTTATCAAGATTATCCAAATATGTGATTCTCATCCACCTTGAAAGTTTTACATCCATATAAAATGAATCTTAATTTCTATAGAGATTATCGAGGGTCACAAATGTCATTTTACGCAATGTATTATATTTTGCAATATACATATATCTTTGTTGGATCTTTTTCACTATATTTCTCATTTCCTCTAGCATGGGGAGAATGGATGCTAACATTAAGAGTGTCTCTACATTACTTAACCTTTCAAGTAGATCACCATATTTCCGTTGACCACCCTGATCGTCACAAGTTGATTCCATTGTAGGATATTTAGAAAAAACTCGATGAGCTGATCCATCCAAAGAGATCCATCTAGTATCATCATCCTTAAGCAGCTTTCTCCCATTATTTAGGCCCTCAGCAAACTGTTGAAATTCCCTGAATTGTTTAGGACTTTGACAAAAGTTTCTATAGATCTCTTTGATTAAAACTTCAACTCTGTATATTTGTGGAGAGTTGCTGAAAATTCCAAAGTCTAGATTCATTCTGTGGGCCATGCAATGAATGGCAACAATATAAGGTGCAACAAATTATTTTAACTTTGTGACAAGACCATTCTTGTGGCCTTGTATTACTGAAGCTCCATCTGCTCCAACACACACCAATTTTTGGGCAATCATCATTTCATCTATACTTCCATATTCAATTAGGGAACTCTTTACTAGTTCAAATATGTTTTCCACCATTGAATTATCCTTCATTTTAACAACAGTTAGTAGATTGGGTTGGTAGACAAAATTGTGTACAGTATAGGCATACATGCATACCCAAGAAGTACTGTCTATTGCTATCACCTCATCTAAAGATAATGCAATGAAATTTGACTCTTTAATTTTTGCTCTAAAATCTTCCTTTTCAACCTCAGCAAGACAACTTGCCCATTCCCATCCTCTATTTACTGACCAGTGACTCCTTGCATAATAATGAACTTTTGCAAAATGTAATAAAGTACTCAATGGTGGGTAGTCTGTCATGGCATGCCCTTTTCTTAAAATATAGAAGACAACACTTAACTAAAGAACTTTACCCATTTCTTGAACTTCCATTGCCTTTCCAATAAGAGATTCCATGGAGCCCTTTACTTCAGTAGGCTTCATCTGTATTTCCTCCTAAAATTCTAAGATTTCTGCATTCTTAATATGTTCACATTCCTCCTTGGTTTTCCATCGTGTGACTGATTTTTCAACTTCATCTATGATTTGCTTCTCATAAACTTTATCCATATGCTTTTCTATGGTGTCAATTTTTAGCTGCAACCTCTTTTCCTTTTTATTTATCCTTGAGCATATCGTACATTTGCATTCTACCGAAGGCTCACCTTCTTTTGACTTGCGTATAGGTTCAATGAATGGATAATTTGAGGCCCATTCTATTTGAAAATTCTTGATTGATATATCCCAATGCCAATTTTTGTTGGATTTCGCACGAGTCTTTGCATTGTATTTCCTTTTTCCCTTCCCTGGTTGTGCACCATTACCATCTTTGGAATTATCATCCAATTCTATTATATTATTCTAGCTACTCTGGGTATTGACTTGTAGATCTTGGCTACTCTGGCTATTTACTGGAATATCTTCTTCAAGTTCATCGTGATCAGATATATCAGGTTCACCAACTTCTTCAATATCTGCCAGTGGAACTGGTAGTGGCAGTGGTTGGGAATCTTGTAAATGCACTTGTGATGATGTTGCTTCCTAATTTTTGCCACCAAAATATGATGCCAAGGTGCGAGTGCGCTTCGCTGGCCTTTCTTGACTTCCACCACATGTAGGACTCTTACCCTTGTTCATGTTTGACATCTCCAAAGAAATATAGGCTGCCATAAAATTCAAGTCATTCAAAAATTGACAATTGACTATAGTTTATTACATAGACTTATCTAAATAGTATTCATTGGTTGTACGACCTACACTTTAAAATATAGATGTCTTAAGTCTCCCTGGTTACTGTATTGGTACTAGTTGATAACTGACCACAAATAGTCTAACTTGTATCTACTACATATAAGAACAAACTAAAATTATAGAGAACAAACAGATAGGGGTCTGAGTTAGTTACCTTTGGCTAAAATGCAATCGTCACACTTGCGGCTTGCCCGACAATGATCTTGGCAATATGAGAAATTGAGACTTCGCTACTAAATATTGATTGGAATTGAGATAACCTATTGATCTATGAATGTACTTATACCACTCTTTTGTGGTGAAATCTGTGGGAATATTATAGGGCGTACCAAATATTTGGCAAAGCTCGCATAAGAAAAGCCTGTATTCTAGAATTTCCTAGGTGAATATGGTTCGTCCATTATACAATCATGCCTAATATAGATGACGAAATTGAATTTGTGTGGACACACATTCGTGTATTTGGGGGGTGAATGTTGTCCCTCTCCTAAATTTTTTTTTAAAGCAAAGAGTGAATTGAGGCCGTCCAAAAATATCTGCCTAGAAAATCATAGGCGAATGTGTTTAATTTGTCATGTGCCAAAAATATTTTTGATTGGCTAAATCATTTCGAAACATAATCCGATGAGATAAATCCTCTAGCAATGGGCCTAGGGGTTTGACTTTTATTTGGTAAACTTGAGGCAACGCACCAACCCACATATGTGTAAAAACTTTGCCAAATCGACATTGGTCGCTGGGTAACAATCGCCATTTTGTCAATATTTGCCACTGTAGTGAACCTTGAACTGGAATATAAATTCATTTTTGCAATTTTTGACTACTAGGCTGATGTCAAAAAATTGGCAAGAGGTTTATTTGATAGCTAGAACTTTTCGTTATTATATTTTCTGCGCAGGTTGCAATGACAAGATGATATTGTATGCAAACTAAATCAGACAATATGTATAATGCATGCTTTATTATATCAAAGAATACAATGCTTTTATTCTTTTGACCCCAAAAAGGATCTAAAAGGCTATCATCAACAAATTGAATATTAGAAAGGTAAGAAATGAAATTCCTCTCTTGGAATATAAGGGGGTTGAACAATGCCCAGAAATATTATGCTCTTAGACAATGTATCCTTTCTGAAAGGATTGATTGTATCCTCATTCAAGAAACTAAGATGACAAACCAAAACTTTACTAAGTTGGCTAATAATTTATGGCTTGGGGCTTCTTTCTTTCATTTGGAACTAGAAGGGGCTTTGGGCGGCTTAACAACTATGTGGAATCCTAGTGTCTTGATGGGTAGGGAGGTCCATGAAGAAAAGAACTTTATAATTACTGAGTTCACCAATGACAGAATGGTGTGGAATCTAGTAAACATATATGCCCTGAATACTAGGGTAGGAAGAAGTGAAGTCTAGGAACAGGTTAGAAGAGAGGTGGGAAATATGAAGGACACAAGCTTTATGTGTATGAGGGACTTTAACACCCCCTATACCCTTCGGAAAAGCTTGGGGGGATCAATGACTTCTCTAAGAGTATGCAAGATCTTTTGGATTTCATTAAAACCTGTGATCTTGTGGATGTGGACAAGCAGGGCAACCCCTTCACTTGGTCCAATAATAGGAAAGGTCGGGACTTGATCCAAGTCAGGTTGGACCAACTCCTGGTTTCAGAGGACTGGCCTCACATCATCCTCTCCTCCCTAGTTAATCTTTGAAGAACTATTTTTGACCACTCCCCGATTTTGTTCAATTGGGAGAATGAACTTGTGAGTGGGCCTAAACTCTTTAGATATGAAATCATGTGGAAATCCCCTCCTGACTTTAGGAATAAAGTGGAAGAATGGTGGAATATCATAGTGGATGGGACTGTTATGTTTCGGCTTACTCAGAAACTAGATAATGTAAGGAGGAATGCTAAGGATTGGGCTAAGATATTCTTTAGGGATGTGTTGAAAATAAAAAAAAAGAAGTTAGAAGAGGAGCTCAAAAGGTTGCAAATAGCCATGGCAGTGGGAGATGACACTGAAGCTACCACTCTTGAGGAGGAGAATTGTAGGAAGAAGTGGAATGGTACTATTAGCAAGGAGGAGATCCTTTGGAAGCAAAGGTCTTGCATTTCCTGGCTGACAGAAGGTGATAGGAATACCTCCTTTTTCCATAGATCTACTTTGAAACACAAAAAAATGAAATACCATTACCTCTCTAGAGAGGAACAGAGTAGGAGGAAATGGGAAGACATGTGGTGAAGTCTTGGGGGATGAGGAAAATGGTAAGGTCAAGGAGAAAGTCTTGGAAGAGGAAGTGAAGAATGTTGTGTTCTCTATGAAAGCCTTCAAGGCTCTGGGCCCGGATAGCTTTCCGCTAGGCTTCTTCCAGCACTTTTGGGAAGTGATTAAAAAAAAAACTTATTTAGGCCACTAGGGACATGATCAAAACTGGGAGGATGCTAAGGAGGATCAATGAAACCTTTACTTTCCTTGTGCCTAAGATCTAGACACCAAGTACCATAAGGGATTTTAGGCCAATCGACCTCTGCAATACCATCTATAAGGTCTCCTCCATGGTGCTGGTCAACATGATTAAACCCTTTCTGGATATGGTTATTGGGAGCCCTCGGAAGGGGTTTGTCCTAGGTCATCAAATTCTAGATGCTATGATTAACACTCATGAAATCATCCACTCCATGGAGAAAAGTGGAAGATCAAGTATGGCCCTTAAACTTGATATTTCTAAGGCTTATAACAGAGTCAATTGGACCTTCCTTTATGATGTACTGGAACAAGTGGGGTTCAGTAAGGACAATGTGAATATCATAAAAACTATGGTGGAAACCACACAATTTGAGGTGCTTCTTAATGGGACCCCTTGGGGAAACTTTGATGCTGGAAGAGGCCTAAGATAGGGTGACCCTCTCTCCCCTTACCTTTTCATTATGGTGGCTGAAGTGTTAGGAAGGTCGGTTACCGAATTGGTTGTTTGGAGCGACTTAAAAGGTATCTAGCCAACTACTGCACGGATGCCTAAGGTTATTCAACAATTTGTGGATGACACTTTTCCTTTTGGATATTCCTCTATCCAGGAAGCTAGAGCTTGGAGGACCTTCCTCACCAATTATGAGAATTGTTCAGGTCAGCAAATTAAACTGGTAAAAAGTAAGATCTATTTTTTTAACACACCTGAGGTTTTGCAGGTTAAGGTTAAATATTCTTGAATGCTAGTCGGAGAACCTCCCAGACACCTACCTTGGTCTTCCCCTGATTATCAAGGAGGTCTCTACCACCTTTTGGAACACTATCCTATAGAGAATGCAAAAAAAGCTTGCTGGGTGGAAGGGTAAATTACTTAGTAATTCGGGAAAACTACAACTCCTAGTGGCCGCTCTATAGGGAATAACAATCTACTTCCTCTCACTATTCAAGATTAACCAAAATATGGCGAACAAACTTGAAAGACTACAAAGGATTTCTTTGGTTTGGCATGAAGCAGAGAAACAAATGGAGCCTTGTCAACTGGGAGACTGTGTGCAAACCCAAAGATAAAGGGGGGTTGGGAATAAGAAGAATTATTGATATGAATAAGACACTACTCACTAAGGTGGGGTGGAGACTAGTTGAAAATAAGACTAGTTGGGGAAGAATCATGAGGGCTAAATACCTAGCCAACACTCACTTTAGATATAACCTCCTTAATAATGATCTCCCCAGTGGCTCTAAGATTTGGAACAACATCCTCAAAAGCAGACCCCTTCTATGGAAGGGTGTGAGATGGTTGGTTGAGAATGGTAAAAGAATAAGATTTTGGGAGGACAACTAGATAGTGGGGAAACCACTCATCTACAAAAAATTCAGTGGCCTCCAGGAACCTTTGAAATGAAAGTGGAGGACTATATTGATGATCAAAGGAAATGGAAGTGTTTATCCACTTTGGATATTCCTAATAGAGAGGATCCTCTGATTAAAGAATTGGAGGATATGATTAGCCACCACACTCTTCTTATGCATACCTAGTTGAATGAAGTGATTTGGGATAGGAGAACTAATGATCTGTTCTCGGTTAATTCTGCCTACCAGCTTATTTTTGAGAAAGATCAGACCTTGATCAATTGGTGTAAGATTTGGAATAGTCAGTTACTGCCAAAAATCAATTTCTTCTAGTGGAATGTCATGCACGGCAAGATCCTTACTATTGACAACCTCCGAAGGAGAGGTATATCGATTACCAATTGATGCTACCTCTGCAAGGAGGAAGAGGAAAGTATTGATCACCTCTTTTTGGAGTGTTCCTATACCTTAAAGGTCTGGTCCTACATCTGGAATAAGTTCCCATTGGTTTTGGTCATGAACATAGAGGTATGGAACAATTCATGGAAAATTGGAGCTGCCCCTTCTTCCACCCAAGCCTCAGAGTCCTATGGAGTCTCCTCCCCCCAAAAGTTTGTTGGGGTGTTTGGAAGGAGAGGAATACCAAGTCTTTTGGGAGGAGGAAAGGGGTAAGGAGGTGGTGGGAGAGATTTTGGGAAAGATCATCACGGAGAATGTTATGGTGGCTAAATTTAGAGTGCCTTAGGAACCCCCGAGCAGGAAGGAGGAGGATATTGTTGGGAAATGGAATACTCTCCCTGACTTCCAAAATTTTGACAATTAAAAAATGGTAGCTAGAAAAAAGCCCATTGGATCCCCCCATTGGGTCCACAGTCAAACTCAACTTTGATGGTGTTGCACAAGGGGGGCAGATGATAGCTGGAGGTGTACTGAGAAATGAAAAGGGTGATGTGTTGGTTGCCTACTCCGGACACTTGGGCTAGGGAACCAATAATGTGGTGGAGGCCATTTCCTTACTTTGGGGACTAAAATTTGTTGTGGAAATAAAGGTTAGAAGACTAAACATAGAAGGGGACTCTAAACTTATCATCGACTATGTTCAAGGGTGCACTCAACTAGGTTGGGCCCTGCGCCACATATTTGGTGACGTATGGCATTACCTCACGACCCTTGATCATTATGACTTACATCACACTTACAGGGAAGGCAATGTGGTGGTTGATGCCTTGGCAGGATTGGGGTTTGATTTCGAGAACATAGAAAGTTGGAAGAGTTTACTCCCTCATTAGTAGGGAAAAGACTCCTCTAAATCAGGTTTGATGACCTTTCAATTTTGGAGAATGGGCAATTTTGGCGGCATTGCTATCCTTATGATAGTTAAGATCATCTTGATTTTGACAAGACATTTTGCAAGGATTAATTATGTGGATCGCTTCACAAAAGGGCACAGAGAAGGGGATGTAATAAATAATACCAACTTTAAAATTAGCACCATCATTGTTCGGCGTTATGGCAAGATTACAGAAAAAATTCACATTATTATTAAGGCCAGATCATTAAGGTGTTACGTGCAAATTTTTTGCACTCCCTGTAATGATATTTTAAATTGGTTAGTACATTCTAGAATTCACAGTTTCGTGAAGCATAAGAAAGAAAGCATCTCAACCATCGGTTACTTCATTTTCAGCCATGCCTTGGTGATTTTCTGAGTGTAAATGAGAATTACTGAGACTAAGGAAGGAGATATCATTGAGGAAGTTGTTTACATGTGTGGGGACCTTAACAGATTGGAGCCCACAAAGATGGAGGATTTCTCCAAAAGGCAGGCCAATTGGATTTTGTTGAAGGAAGAAGGGTTTGTCCCCTGCATACAAGCTATGGCGGGCTACGACAAGAACTATTCACAACAATTTGTTGCTAGCTAGAAGGATAGGCGAGTGACTATCAATGGCATTACATTTCAGGTGAATGAAGAGTCCATTGCCATGGCAACGGGCCTAGACATTACGGGAAGGAAATGACAGAAGAATATGAAGGTGGCGAATGAGGCTATTCTGGCTAGTTTCTTCAGAGGCAATGAGGCCTTGGACCGATACCACGGTGGTTTTAGGAGGGATAAGCTTCTGGAGCCCTGGGATGATGTGTGTCTGATGGTTATGAAATTTTTGATGCTAGAAGAAAAACACGACGTGTATTACTTTTACCATTTCCCTCTACTTAACCATTTTCATAATAGGGAGTTTGTTTGCATTCCCTTCTTCCTGATGCACGCCCTTAAAGAGGTTGTGATGGATGTTAGAGAGAAGAGGAAGAAAGGGGCCAACTTCACTATCCTTCACCAAGGGCTTATGTTTCATCTTTTTCAATTTCATATGGCCCTTTGTCCTCCTTGTGTGATTGCCATTGACAATATCCTCCCCTCTGGGGGGGCCCTGTGTTTGGAGTTTGAGGGAAGAAACTATGCCCCTACCCCTCAACCCTCTCCTAGCCAAACCCCTATTAAGGGTAGGAAGAACAAGACTGTGGCCCCATAACCTCTGCTAATAAAAGAATTAAAATGGGGCGGAGGTGGAAATTAGGGATTCAGATGAGGAAATTGGTGGGAGCAGAAGAAGGTCGGGAAGAATTGCTAAGACCCATGGTAGATATAAAAATATGACCAGCTGCCCTCAAGAGGAGGAGGAGGAGGAGGAAGACACTAAATCTAAGGAGAGTCACAAGATCTCGCGGGACGACTAGGAGAAGGGGAAAGAAGAGACAGACAAAGATGTGGAGAAATGGGATGATACTCTGGATGAAACTTGGGATTTTGAGGTGGACAATCCTACCAAGGACCCCTCCCTTGACCCCACCCATGTCTCTGCCACCATCACCCTACCTTCTACTGACAACTAGAAGAACCCCAAAACTGTTAATGATTCCCCTGACACTATCTCCTCCTCGGTTAGGAAAGACTATTTGGAAGACCTAAAGGCCCCCCCTAACAACCTTGTGGTGCAAGACAACAACAATTCTCTAGTGAATAGAAAGGCTCTAGAGTTGGGACTTGAGGAAAAAGGGGTTGTTACTCGAAAGGATCTCCAAAAGTTGAAAGATAGGTGCAATGTTGTGGAGGAGGGCTTCACCCTCTTCTCAAAGTTCACCCTTAAGGTGACTCATGTGGCTGCCACTACTCTCTAGCTGCTAGCTAATGCGTTGGAGGAGGAGAGCCTAGGGAAGGAGGACTCAAAGCTTCTCTATAGCTTCCTTGCTGAAGGCTAGGCCAAGGTGCTCCTAGGTGGGAAAGGAAAGAAAAAAGATGCCAGTTAGTGGCCTCTTGGTATCGATGTGTTTTGGTACTCTTTTGGTTTTTACTATCCATCATTTGGTGATAGTTTTGTTTTTTATGTTGAACTTGGTTATGGGCTATAGGTGGTACGATGCGATGACCACCTATATGCATTTTGATAAACTATTAAACTCTATTGGTTCTAAAGGTAGGATCTCTACTACTTTTAATTACAATTATTTTGTTACTTATGTTTTTGATGTAAATCATTAGGGGAGGTGTGTGTGGTTGTCTGTTGGTTGTCAGGTGGTTTTTTGCTGGTTGTGCCACCATTGTTGTAAAGGGCCAGCCCCCTAGTTTTGGCTACTTTTATATCAAAAAAAAAATTGAATATTCATTTTACTTCAGCCTTCCACCAACAAGGATACATTTGCCAATAAATTGATTAGGTACCTTGGTGGCTTGTAGAAAAATATCCAAGGCACCTATTGTGATGAATCGGTTAGAGTAAAAGAAGGTGGCTTAACAAAATCAATCTTTGAAGATCTGTTGACAAGGAGAGCCAGTCATGGACTTTAGTTTTACTCATTTTTTGTAGAAGAGATTCTTGAGAGTTGTCCTAGGAGATTCTTGAGAACCGTCCTAGGCCTTAGGTCAATGCTACAATGATACATTATGTGAAGCAAGTGCAAGGAACACTATCATTGTTCCAAAGTAGTTAGAAACTCCTCTGTCACTCCTTGGGCATGTGTATTATTTTATTCATATCCGTATTTGTATAAGATATGCATACAATATGAAATGGAGACACATCAGATTCCCTACCCATGTATACTAAAAACATCTTAATTAAATTGACATAATTTTGTTCTTGCAACTTTTCTTAGAAGGTATAAACATAGACCTATGCTAAATGAAATGTTTTCCTATATCAGCTAGACATTTTTTTGGATTTATCTTCCAAAGCACTCTACGGTGTTTTAAATTATTGTAAATATTTAAATCACCTAATAATTATGCAAGTAGCAATTATATGTCTATAATGCTTTTGAATTATTGAAAATATCTTCTAATAACTTTAAAAAATTGTATTAAATATTTATTTTATGAATGTTGTATCCAACCGTATCCATATTGGGAGTTTAAAAAAGTTGTATACATATCCCATATGTACCAGTATTCAGAGATTATCCATATCAAGATCTACCTTCACGGTTTTTTTTTTGGATCAATTAACCTATTCAGCAAGCTCTGGAGCAAAGGTATGTGATGGGGACACAACCAAAGACTAGAATGAACACACAAAAAAAGGGAAATATTATTATCAATGAAAAATTCTCTATGGGCTTGCAATAGTATGATTCTGGAGAAAAAAATCCTCCACACAGTACCTTTTCTCTAACTCCACTAAGAACCGCCTTTACAATGCCAGAAATGTTCTTAAATAGACACCAATTCATTTAGGGTTAGGAATACATTCTAGAATACGCCAATTGGCATCCATCACCAAAACAGAAGGTTTCAAAAGTCACGTTAGAAGTCGGTGTAAAATTAGAAGAATCTAGAAACGGTAGTCCAACTTCCAGGAGGCATAACTTTTGAATCAAGACTCCCATTGATGAACTATTTACATTTTTGAAAAGCTCTCAAAGCGCTCTATAGCCTTATGGACCAGCTTTTCTCGTCCCCCATTTTTTGGCCCCATACAAGGCCGTTTAGTGCCCCATATCTGACTTTGAAGCACTCTTAAGAGGTCTCCAAGAAAATTAAAACTGCAATAACTTTCTAACTGTAAAGCCTTTTGACCTGATTTTTTTTTTGGAGCGCTTAAATTACAAGTATAAATCATTTCTCCAAATTACACCCTCTAACTCATCATAATTTTGGCTCTATTACAAAATAAGCCATTTTCTACATTTACACGTATCCCAAGGTGCTTTAAAACTCTAACCCAAAAAACTAATAGTGGAACTGTGAGAGTTGGAACCTTTATTTGACCCAAATGGGTATCTAGAAATAAAAACACATTAAACAAAAACTATCTCTAAGCATATTTTTGGATGATACAGGATCGCCCTTACACCACTGGATGCTCCTACATCAGTTTGTTAATATAGAATTATATTGGATATGTCCTTAAAAAAGTTGTCTTTTCTGCTATATCAACCTGATAACAACTCTTATAATTTTTGCTAGACTCTTAGTTAATATGTAGTATTTATTTTAAAGATAGGCCACCAACCTATATTACCTTTATCGGATGCCATAGGGATGAATTTGATGATTCCCATGTTCTTCCATGAGCCCAAGAATATGAAGCCATGGTCTCCTTGGGTTTTCTAACTTCTAAATAGATAAATGCCAATACTAAGCCTAAATTTACATGTAAGTTTAATGGAAGTTGTTTCTCAACATTCTTACAAACTGAAATGAGAAAAATCACTTCAGTACAACACATAAGGAAACAAGGACTAATTTTTTCCAAGAAAGAAAAAATCAAAGTCAAATGAAAGCTAAAGGTCTCAAATCTCATAGCCTCATTGAAGCTTAAACCCTTCCAAATTTTCCTACAAAAAAATTCCAATCAATGATAGTTATCCATGGCAAGTAAAAAAAACTCAGATCCATCACATATTCACAATTAGTTCATTCTAGAAGCACAAATGCTAAAACTCAAGACTCTCCAATGCTGCCAAATTCAATATAAAAACTTTATTCTGTCAAAATCATTGTGAAGTTAAACAAATTGGGCCACTTTATACTTGGTAAGAAACATTCTCAAGTAGATTTTGGAGATGTTTAAAATTTAAAGAATGGTAGCATTTATCCTTTGCCCAATCTCGTTCAAAAATATAGACAAAAAAATTCCCTTTGGAGACAAGTTTTTTAAGGAAATAGCATATGGTTGCATTTAAAGAAAACTTACAAAGCTCCTGTTCAAGTCCAGTACAAGGATAAATAAAGAATATTCTTTTATTAAATGAGATGAGATACAAAATGGAGGCATTCCATAATCAGCATCTGCCAAGCATAAAACATTGAGAAAGGTCACATAAGTGCACAAAAACAAATTAAGGAAATGTTTTCTTTCACTATCGTTGTTGATACAAACGACAATAAGCCATAATATTTGAGCAATGTAGCATTTCAAAAATGTAAACCCCCAACCCAAAGTGGATTTGCAATGAGAACAGATAGGAGACCTTCCACCCACTGATCCTTGAAAAATTGTAGGACCGTATGGATTGATAGTCTAATTAATTTAGAAACTTGTTGAAATAAAATATAATAGATTTTAACTTTATTTTTTAATAATTTAATCTTTTAAAATAACAAATATGATTTTAGAAACTTGCTTCTTTTATTTCAAATTTTTATATGTATTACTAATTTATAATTATTAGTTATTTATAAATAAACTTGTGTATGCTATTAATTAATAATAATTATTTTCTAATTTATAAAACATTTAAATTTAATATAATCTTTAAATTAGTTGAAAACAAAATAAATGACAGGCAGGGGTGGCGGTCAAATTTCAGGTCTGCCTCATAGTATTGGTACATTCTCCTGATCGGCAACGACCCTAATACTAACACCCTAAAAATTTGAATCTCAATTAGATAGTTTTCACATACACTCAATGTCATACAAATTTTGTAATAGAACCCATCGCTAAGATAAGGGAGAGTAACTTTCATTTTTGCAATCAGAAATGTTTTCGAAGGTGCTGGCGTTTGCAGCATTCTTGACCTTTACAGCAATTGAAATAGTTTTGCAAAATAAAGAGAGAATTAGCAATGACTAAATATATTATCATAATCAAAACGTAAATTCTCATAGAAATCAGAGGAACTGTATCAAAAAGTAAAATAAAAAACATTTATGTTTTCTCACCATGAATGTTCATATTTTTTTTGTGAGAATTCCAATACCTGTGGAGAAATGACAATGAAGCTTCAGTTACAGTTTGGATTGCATTTTCACAACTTTGATTTTCTGTTAATAATTCACAGTTTAAACATTTTGAAAACATGAGTAATAATGAACAATATCATTAACTTTCATTTTAATGATAAGATGAAAACCTTACAATTTGAAATGGCAGATAGAACAAAAAATACTACTAGAATATCATAGAGAACTTTGTATTTTGTGCAATGCGCAAACGACATCAGAGTGATACAACAAAGAAGAGACATATCCTATTTCCTCTAAATCCATACGGAAATCTGACATAAATTTATCAAATTCGGCCTCAATAATAGGAATGTCAGAAAAGTCCATTTCAAGTACATAACAGAGGCATGACATGGAGATATGCAGTCGGTTGATGTTTCCTTGTTGCAATATGGTCTGACCACATTTAATGCTGAAATTGCTACTGAATGATCAAAATCCAACCCACTTTTGATTTGTCCGTTTTCCCTGGCTTCATTGGGTTTAACTTTCTCGTAGAAGGATCTTTTCTCAAATTTTCATCTTTAGTTAGGGCATTTGGGTTTGCAGAATTGATAGAAGAATTCAAGATATCGAAGGATCTAGTCTCAAAAATTTGAATCCCTTGATCTTCTTTTTCTCCACCAAAGACAGCCTTCTGGTTCCTGAGCAATGAATCAAAGTTGCACAGAACCAACTAATACTTTGTTTCCATTGGTGGCACATGTGGCTTCTACTGGTGAGGCAGTGTTGTTGGGTTGATTGCAGAATGCTTGAGGTCGGGTCCCAGGGTAAGTTGAGTTACAAGCCATTTCAGAAGTTGTGCGATGGGGTTGTTGCTTTACTTGTGCAGGTAGAGTAGATGGCTGATTGTATATACTCTTACCCATGCATGTTGAATCAATAGTTTTCTTAAAATGTAAAATGAAATGAAAATAGATCACCACTCTTAGACTGACTGAACTTTTTGAAGAAGTAAGATTACACAAAAGGACAACTTTCTTAATAGTAAATACGAATCCACAACCAATCGGGGTCATTAAAATTCCTTCATTAATTCATTTCAATTTTATCACTGAATTATAACCAACTATCTCCAGAACAGTAGCTCCACAGAGAATTTTCCTTTTCCATGTTTACTCTGCCACAATATAAGTTTTGCACTGTTGAATTGTGTTTGATTTATTTATTTCGTTAATTCAATCAGCTAAATAGTCCATTTTATGGTTATTGAAAATTGACTACCATACTCATGAGAGTATTCAATATTCAATTCAGTGAACAAGATGACTCTTTAGGCAGTATATATCGTTTAGTTCTGCACTTCTTTACCGGCTATAAAAAAATTGCAATGATAATAACATCAACCAGTCAACTCCATTAAATCATCGATGTAACTTGTCATTGAACGATTGCGAAGAACACATCATTGTAAGTGCACTTTTTTATTTCAATCTTATTAATTCAGTTACAGTCAAAAACCATGGACAGTCATCCTCGAGTCATTCAACTTGTTCAAGGATTTCTATTACGCAAGTGAATCAGAATGCGGTCAAAGGCTTTTCTGATGTTCAATACTCTGCATGAGTACTAAGGAACAGGACAACAATAAAATGGATTTTGTATTGCGGTTACTAGCAGCTAAACAAAAATTAGCAGTCTGCTTGGCATCTATGACAGTCGACTGTATTTATGATGAGTCAACCAATCGACAAGTATTAGTTCCATGCATTGTTGATATCAACAGTTTCACATGAGTGTTAGATTGGTGCAGGGGCACCACCTCCCCCCTCAAATTTCATATTAATTAAAGTTATGGGTCATTTACTAAGCCAAGCGATTACGGCTAGGGAAGATAAATTGTTGATTGTATTGTAATAATTTAGAAAAAAAGACATTCTATGTCAATTGTAATCAAGATGGGAATACGAACGATCCTAGGTAGTTGAAAGGTTTGTAACCGCCAAACATGGTCTATCAAATAGACATTATTTGAATAGGAGATAGAGAGGAGTCGATAGTGAGAGCATAGTTGGAGAAAGAGTGAATCATTAGAATCTCCAAATGGCTCTTTGGCGGCAGCAGCCAGAGAGCCATATATTTGTAATCTGCAGAGTCTATATTAATGGAGATATATATATTTATGTTTAGTGGTGTTCAGTTTGTTAAACCTCATCTTTATCGACTTTCTTATTGTACCCATTCATTCGGATTTTGATTCTGTGATGAAAGAACATGGTAATTATATGTTCAGGTTTCAAGTTATGGAGAAACAATCGACGCCATGGTTAGGTATTTCTTACGGCATGAGTTCAAGATTCGAAACAATTCTCAAGAACCGTTACTAACTTAACGTATTGGTTCATGGCCACGAAGAACTGGAAGGGTGGTGTCTGTTGAATTGCAGATTACAAATATATGGCTCTCTGGCGGAGATTCTAATGATTCACTCTTTCTCCAACTATGCTCTCACTATCGACTCCTCTCTATCTCCTATTACAAATAATGTCTATTTAATAGACCATGTTTGGCGGTTACAAACCTTTCAACTACCCAGGATCGTTTGTATTCCCATTCTTGATTATAATTGGCATAGAATGTTTTTTTCCTAAATTATTACAATACAATTAACAATTTATCTTCCCTAGCCATAATTGCATGACTTGGCAAATGACCCATAACTTTAATTAATATGAAATTGGAGGGGAGAGGTGGTGCCCCTGCACCATAGATAGTCAAAGTAGACTTGCTTTTTTCAAATTTAGCTGCTCTGATTCTAATATATTATCTTTAAACCCAATTAAACCTCTTGACTGACTAGTGCAGAATTAAACTCACTCAAATATGGCAAAAATGAGGCAAGCTGGAATATAAATTCAATTTTGCAATTGTTGACTACTTGGCTGATGTCAACAACTGGCAAGAGGTTTTAACTGATACCCAACACTTATCGTTATTATGATTTTTTGTGCAAATTGTAATGACAAGATGATATTGTATGCAAACTAAATCAGACAATATGTATAATGCATGCTTTATTTTTTCAAATAATACAATGCTTTATTCTTCTGATCCGAAAAAGGATTAAAAGGCTAACTTCAACACATTGAAATATATTCATTTTGCTTCAGCCTTCTACCAAGAAGATACGTTTGCCATAAAATTGATTAGGTACCATGGTGGCTTGCAAAAAAATAGCCAAGGCATCTGTTGTGATAACACATATAGAGCAAAAGAAAATGGCTTAGCAAAATTAATCTTTCAAGATTGATTGAGAAGGAGAGCCGGTCATGGACTTTAGTTTTACTCATGCCCAGTAGAAGAGATTCTTGAGAGCTGGCCTAGGCCTTGGGCCAATGCTACAACGATACATTATGTGAAGTAATTCTAGAAAACACTATCATTATAACAAAGCAGCCAGAAATTGGGCATGTGCATTCTTTTATTCATATCGGTATCCGTATTAGATATGCATACAATATGACATCGATAAACAATGGATTCACTACCTACCTGTGCCTAAAAATTCTTAATTTATCGACTGTGCCAAATATTATGTGATTTGATTTTTAAAATTGACATAATTATTTTTCCTGTCACTTTTCTTAGAACATATAAACAAAAACCTATGCCAAATGAAATGTTTCCTATCTCAGCTAGACATTTTTTGGGGTTATCTTCCAATGCAACTCTACAGAGTTCAAACCAACTAATTATTATGCATGTTGCAATTATATGTCTATAATGCTTTTAAAGTATTGAAAATATCTTCTAATAACTTTAGACAATTGTATTAAATATATGTGTTTTATGTTTATGAATGTTGTATCAACCATGTTCATATTGAAAGTTAAAAAAAAAGGTTGTATCCATATCCCATACGTACCCATATTCCGATTCACACAACTTTGCTGATTATATCCATATCAACATCTACTTTCAAGAATATTTTTTTAAAGCAGTTAGCCTATTCAGCAGCCTCTGATGCAGAGGTATGTTAATATAGAGTTAGGTTGAATATGACGCTAAAAAACTTATCTTTTCAGTTATATCAACCTAACATGAACTCTTATAATTTTGCCACTCTTACTTAATATGCAAGAGATAGGCCACTAGCATCCTATATTACCTTAATTAGATTCCATGGGGATGAATTTGATGATTCCCATTTTCTTCTCTAAGCCCAAGAATATGAAACCATGACCTCCTTGGATTTTCTAATTTCTAAACATATAAACTAAGCTTGAATATGCTTGTAAGTTTAACTGAAGTTGTTTCTCAACATTCTTACTAATTGAATGAGAAATCACTTTAACATAACACAAAAGGAAACAAGAACTGAAATTTTTTCTATAAAAATGGAAAAAACAAACAAAGTCAAATGAAAGCTAAAGGTCTCAAATCTGACAGCCTCGTTGAACCTTAAACCTTTGCAACTTTTCCTACAAAGAATTCCACTCAAAGATAGTTATCCATGGCAAGTAAACAAACTCAGATCCATCGCATATGCATAAGTTCTTCAATCCCCTTTTCATTCCAGAAGCACAAACGCTAAAACTTAAGAATCTCCAATGCTGCCAAATTCAATATAAAAACTTTATTCCATCAAAATCATTGTAAAGTTGAATCAATAGGGCAACTTTATATTAGGTAAGAAACAATGTCAACTAGATTTGGAGATGTTTAAAATTTAAATGTTTTTAACAAAAGAATGGGAGAATCTATACTTTGTCAAATTCATTATGCGCTTAAGAATACTCAGAAAGCTCATGTTCAACTCCAGTACAAGGATAAAGAATATTCTTTTATAAAATGAGATGAGATACAAAATGGAGGTATTCCATAATCAACGTCTGTAGACAATACAATATAAGCCCTTCTTTGCCAGGCATAAAACATTGCAAAAAAAACCATGCACGGCTTTTCAAATGGTCACATAAGTGCACAAAAACAAATAAAGGAAATGTTTTCCTCGTGGCACATGTGGCTTCTACTGGTGAGGCAGAGCTGTCAGGTTGATTGCAGAATGCTTGTTGTCAGGTCCTAGGGCAAGTTGAGTTACAAGCCATTTCAGAAGTTGTGTGATGGGATCGTTGCTTTACTTGTGCAGGTAGAGTAGATGACTGATTGTATGTACTCTTACCCATGCATGTTAAATAGCTTTGCACCATGGGCTCTGATGCAGACTATGATGGTCCCCAAGAAGGATGACCATATCCAAAGCAAACTTGTGGATTGGTAAAGGTATGAGAAGCAGCCTGCCCTACTTGAGAGGCTTGGTAAATTCTATTTGCTGCGATTTGAAGTCCTTGAGAACTCCTGCAACAAGTAAAATCACATTATTCAAACTTCATACTATCAATCCTAATTTACACATCTAGTGATTGAGGAGTCATCTATTACCATAATAAACATAGTACTGTGTGAGTATTCAAGTTGTAGCTCAGTATTACACATGTCATAGAAATGTAACAATTAAGGGAAAAACAAATACTATTGAGCACCAGGAAACCTGGAAGTCACAACTTGTGAAACTTCAGGGATGTTTACTAAAAAGCTTTGCATAACTGGTATTGATTTTAATCTTCTTAAGAGATGGTTTTCTAAGCCAATTAGAATCTTTCATTTTGCAACCAAGAATTATTTTGATAGACCTGAGATTCATAATGGAAAAAAAAACTGCTAGCAAAACCTGATAGGCTATACCTGAATTTAATGATTGGGAGTTTGATTTAGCTCGTTTGACTGCTTGAGACTAGACTTGATCGTTTGTCTTCAAGTTCAATTTCAAGCTCTACAATTCGATCCTGGAGCCTTGATATTATAACCTCATGCAAGCGTCTCTCCAGATCCCTTGGTGAAACAGCAAAGTTCTCTGTATTAAATTCTTCATGTATGGAAGAATTATTATCTTCTTCTGATTCTGCATTATACATAAACTCATCACCTCTTAGTTGGCAACTACAAACATCAGCACTGCAACCCGGATCAATCTATCACAACATTGAAATTCTCAGGGTTATGTTGCATTATCATAAAACATCATTCGAAGATCCTAAACATGCAACTAAAAGAACTTGAAACAGCCTTACATGTACATTACTAAAAAGCATCTTATAATTTATGATTTATCTAGTTATGCTAGACGTAGCCTCTAACAATATTTATTGCGAGTTAAGGTATCATTTCACTTTGCTTGTCATCAATTAGAAATCTTAGCATGTTCTCAATATCATATTTCGGCAATGCATGTCAAGACATTCCCATGATAACTTTTCTAAAATTATAGTTATTGATCTCGAGGTGCCAAGAAAACAAATGAACTGTGCTCCAGGGATAAGATAACCAGAATCAAAATGACTCTATCAAAACAATTCAAACAAAGAAGTTGTGTTATACTCATATTGACTGATCTGAATTGCAAGTTGATGCGTCAGTAAAGCCCTAAACGAGACACTTATTTTACTTGAAAAATCAAACATTGCTACAAGAATGGAAAATACGGCACAAATTCAACATGGGCAGACATGTTGGAAATTAACATCAAGGGCCAGCTGTTTGTCCTCGAGCCCCACACCCATCTACCCTGTCAGCACCGCAGGCATTTATGGACGGCAGGCATTCATTTTGGTAGGTGAGAGTTTGAAATTTGAACGTTGAGAGGGAAAATGAAATATGATAAAAGGAATGTTTCAACATTCATTCAATAAGAGAAGGAAGTGCAGATCAAGCAGATCAGATTAGAAGTTGCAGAGAAGAGCAGTGGAAGAAGGTCAACAGATCCAATCGTCAGAGTGCAGAGAAGGAAGTTTGTTTATTTCGTGCCTGCAGTTGCACGTTTTCTCTCTGATCATTCTGTAAGTTTACTGTTCATTGGATTCGACCTGTGAAGCAGTGATTGCTCCAGGCGTTTTGTATGCAGCCATTAGAGCTGCAAGTTTAAAGTTTGAAGTATTGAAGTCGTTTGAAGTTTTAGGGTAAATTTAGGGTTTTCTGGTTGAAGCCGAATGCTCCTAGATCTTGTATTGTTTTAAATCAAAGTTAAATACTAAACAAGCAGGCATACTCGAATCTATTGTTCTTCCTCTCTACATTGCATTTGAGAAGATCTTTATTGAATAATTTTAGTTCTGAGTCTCTGGCTTTAATCGTGAAAAGTTTCACGTGATATCCTGGTCGCTCGGCTTGGTCCCTGTTTCTCCACAGTGCAAGCCGAGCTCACTCGGCACCTTCCCTTGCCGAGCTCTCCTCTTTGTGCCGAGTTCACTTGGCACCTGTTGCCTGTCACTCGGCACCTTCATGTGCCGAGCAAGTGCCGAGTAATTTCTGGCACTCGGCACCCTCCTGTGCCGGGCACTTTTCTTAAGTGTCGAGCAACCTACCACTCGGCACCATCAAGTGCCGAGTAAAACTGGCACTCGGCACCTTCATGTGCCGAGCAACTTTTAAGTGTCGGATAAAAAATTTTTTGGTTTAGGGTTAAGTTGTGAGTTGATTTTAATCTATATTTCTCACATGGTATCAGAGCTTTGAGGCCCCACATCCACAGTGAGTTTGGGCAATTGTTTTTTTTCTTGGGATATTTATCATGGCAGGAGATGCAAAAAAGATATGGCAGCAGCCACCATCATTTAATGGACAGAATTATGATACATTTGCAAAGAAAATGAAAACCATTATGGTTGCAAATGATTTGTGGGAGTTTGTTGTAAATGGACTCAATGATGTGACTGATCCGACTCAGTATGCTGCCCTCACAAATGCACAGAAGACTCATTTGAAAGAGTCAAGGAGGAAGGATGCTAAGGCATTAAGTCTTATTGAAGCAGCAATGACAAAGAGAGTATTTCCAAAGATTGCAGCAGTAAATTATGCAAAGGAAGCATGGGATATCCTTGAGACGAATTTCAAGGGGACTGATAAAGTCCGTATAGTAAAGCTGCAGAATATAAGGAGGGAGTTTGAGGAACCTTCAGATGAAGGAGAATGAATCAGTTGCAGACTTCAGTTCAAGGACCTCCAATGTGATTAACCAGTTGAAGTCAAATGGAGAAAACTATCAAAAGCAGAGGATAGTGGAGAAGATATTGAGGAGTTTACCTCATAAATATGACCATTTGGTCATGACCATAGAAGAGGCAAAAGACCTCACTACTTTGACAATGGATGAGTTGATGGGTTCTCTTCAAACCCATGAGTATAGAATCAATAGAT
This sequence comes from Cupressus sempervirens, assembly GCA_028749045.1. NCBI lineage: Eukaryota > Viridiplantae > Streptophyta > Pinopsida > Cupressales > Cupressaceae > Cupressus > Cupressus sempervirens. The sequence goes on along the minus strand of CM053788.1, from coordinate 629,611,384 downwards.
CCACATCTTCTTCTACCCAAGACCAAGCATTCAAGGCTCAGTCAAATCCAAAAGGAAGGGGGAGAGGAAGAAATGGCTCAGGCAGAAACTCCAGAGGCAGAGGCCGAGGTAATGGAGGACAAAGAAATGCTGCAACAGAGAGCTCAGGAAAAGCAGATGGAGCAAGTAGCTCACAAAATACTTCAAGAGGAGGTAAGAAAAACTACAACTCAAATAAGAGTAATGTAGAATGCTACTACTGTCATAAATATGGGCATTATGCAAATGAATGCTGGAAGAAGCAGAAAGATCAGTCAGGACAAGCAAATGTGGCTGATGTGAATATGGGAAGTGAAAACACTGCCTTCATCATGTGTAATGTTGGTGAAGAAGGAAGCCCTGAGGTTTGGTACCTCGACAGTGGATGTAGCAACCACATGAGTGGTAATGAAACCTTGTTTTCATTCATTGACAAGAGTTTCAAATCAGAAATTAAGATGGGTAACAATGGAACCCTACCAGTTGTGGGCAAAGGATCTATTATGGTCCGCACCAAGAAAGGTGAGAAAAAGGAAATACAAAATGTGTATTTCGCCCCTGGTATGAAGCACAATTTGATGAGCTTGGTCAGCTCATTCAAAATGGATACAAAGTGCTGATGGAGAATGACATGTGTGTCATTCAAGAAAAGGATGGGAGCAAGAACCTACTTGCAGCAGTTCAAATGACAAAGAACAGAATGTTTCCCTTGAAGATTGAGACATGTTTCTCATCTCAAGTTAGTGTTGCACCTCCCACACAATCAGCTCTAAGGAGTGTGATTGAAGACCCCTCACGGCTATGGCACCTCAGGTATGGTCATCTTGGCTATGCTGGTTTAAATTTATTGTCAAATAAAAAAATGGTAGAAGGTTTGCCACATGTAGGAAATTCTTGTGACAAGTGTGAGGCTTGTATTTTGGGTAAGCAACATAGGCTTCCCTTTAATTCTGGAAATTCTAGGAGGGCTAGATATCCATTAGAGTTAGTGCATACTGACCTAATCGGTCCTATGCAAGTTACTTCCATTGGGGGGAGTACATATTTTATGACATTCATTGATGATTTCAGTCATAGGACATGGGTGTATTTCTTAAAGAACAAATCTGAAACATTTGATAAATTTGTAGAATTTATAGCCCAGGTTGAAAGAGAATGTGGACACTATATCAAGGTCCTACGATCAAATAGAGGAGGGGAGTATACCTCCAATTCTTTTGTAAATTTTTGCAGGAAACATGGCATTAAGAAAGAGCTCACAGCCAGCTATACACCACAGCAGAATGGAGTGGCTGAAAGAAAGAATAGAACCATTGTTGAAATGGCAAGGAGCATGATGAAAGAGAAAGGTCTCCCAACTGAATTTTGGGGAGAGGCTGTGGCAACAGCAGTTTACCTAATTAATAGGTGTCCTACAAAGGCAGTCTGTGATAGAATTCCAATGGAAGCTTGGTCACAAATAAGATGGACAGTTGAACACTTAAGAATGTTTGAATGTGTAGCATATGCACATGTGCCTAAAGAGCAAAGGCAGAAATTTGATGATAAAGGTGTGAAATGCATTTTCACAGGGTACAGCCCAGAATCAAAGGCATACAGATTGTATGACCCATTGAACAACAAGATGATGCTTTTAAGAGATGTGGAATTTCTTGAAAATCAGTCTTGGTATGGTTCAACTGATGAGTCATCGAGCACTTCAAGTAAAGTGTCAATTATGAGTGAAGAAGATGCTGATGAACAGCAAGAAGAAGGAGCAAATAGAAGAAAAGGCAAGCAGGTTCAGACATTGCCGAGCTCCTCTAGGCATGACCAAGTGTCAGTGCCGAGTACTACTGAAGACCGAGCTAGTCGGCAATGCAACAGCAATGAAGATTCTAATCCCACACTCTCCTCCCTGTTACCAAGAAAGACCAAGAGTCTTAGGGAGATATACCAAGATGAAAGGTATGAAAATTATGATGAGAGTGTTAATTTTGCACTATTTTCTCATAGTGATCGAGTATATTTTGAGGAAGCTATTAAGGAGAAGAAATGGTGTAATGCCATGGATGAAGAAATAGATGCCATAGAAAGGAATGAGATATGGGAGCTAACTGAATTGCCTCCCAAGAAGCAAGTGATTGGAGTTAAATGGGTCTATAAGACCAAATGCAATGCTGAAGGCAAGATTGATAGGCATAAGGCAAGGCTGGTAGTCAAGGGCTACAAACAGCAGTATGGAAGAGATTATGATGAGACCTATGCCCCTGTTGCAAGAATGGAAACCGTGCGTGTTGTCATAGCAATTGCAGCTCAGCACAAGTGGAAGGTATTTCAAATGGATGTGAAGTCCGCCTTCCTAAATGGTGTACTGAAAGAAGAAGTGTATGTGGAGCAGCCACCTGGTTATGAAGTTGCAGGTGAAGAAAACAAAGTATATAGGTTGAAGAGAGCTCTTTATGGGCTCAAGCAAGCTCCACGGGCATGGTACAGTAGGATTGACTCATATTTGATGAGCAATGGCTTTAACAAAAGCAATGGTGAGCCCACTCTTTACATCAAGACAGCAAATGGTAATGTATTGATTGTTGTCTTGTATGTAGATGATTTGATTTTTACTGGTAATGATAAGGCTCTAATTGGTGACTTCAAAGAGGCCATGAAAAGTGAATTTGAAATGACAGACCTAGGTCTCTTGAAATACTTTATAGGCATAGAAGTAAAACAAATGCATGATGGCATTTTCATCTCTCAAGAAAAATATGCAGGACAGATCTTGGAGAGATTTAACATGCATAATAGTAAGGCAACCCCCACACCAACTGCAGTAGGTCTGAAGTTGAGCAAGGAAGACTCTAACAAGAGAGTGGATCCAACACTATACAAGAGTATGGTTGGAAGTCTAATGTATCTGACTGCAACTCGGCCAGACCTAATGCATGCAGTAGGTTTGATTTCCAAATTTAAGGAAACACCAAAGGATTCCCATTGGCAAGCGGGAAAAAGGATCCTAAGGTATGTGAAAGGTACCAAGGGATTTGGGATTTTGTATGCTGCATCAAATGAATTCAAGTTGGTAGGTTATACTGATAGTGATTGGGCTGGAAGTTTAGATGATAGGAAGAGCACTTCCGGATACATGTTTCATATGGGATCGGGTGCAATTTCATGGGCATCCAAGAAGCAACCTATTGTTGCTCAATCTACAGCAGAGGCTTAATACATTGCAGCAAATGCAACAACATGTCAAGCAATTTGGCTAAGAAGGATCTTGACAGATTTGAATGAAAGGCAAGAGGATGGAACCACAATTTATTGTGACAACATCTCATCAATTGCTTTGTCCAAGAATCCAGTCTTCCATGGGAGAAGCAAGCATATAGAGATCAGATATCACTTCATCAGAGAGTTGGTGGAGAATGGGGATATCAAGATGGTTTTTTGCAGGTCTGAGCAGCAGCTAGCAGACATCTTTACTAAGCCATTAGGCATTGAAACTTTTGTGCACCTAAGACAGAGTCTTGGTGTAGTTGATTTGGATCAGCAGTGATCATTGTTTGTGGGTCTCAGGACAAAGGGGGAGTGTTGGAAATTAACGTCAAGGGCCAGCTGTTTGTCCTCGAACCCCACACCCATCTACCCTGTCAGCACCACAAGCATTTATGGACGGCAGGCATTCATTTTGGTAGGTGAGAGTTTGAAATTTGAACGTTGAGAGGGAAAATGAAATATGATAAAAGGAATGTTTCAACATTCATTCAATAAGAGAAGGAAGTGCAGATCAAGCAGATTAGATTAGAAGTTGTAGAGAAGAGCAGTGGAAGAAGGTCAGCAGATCCAGTCTTCAGAGTGCAGAGAAGGAAGTTTGTTTATTTCGTGCCTGCAGTTGCACGTTTTCTCTCTGATCATTCTGTAAGTTTATTGTTCATTGGATTCGACCTGTGAAGTAGTGATTGCTCTAGGCGTTTTTGTATGCAGCCATTAGAGCTGCAAGTTTAAAGTTTGAAGTATTGAAGTCGTTTGAAGTTTTAGGGTAAATTTAGGGTTTTCTGGTTGAAGCCGAATGCTCCCAAATCTTGTATTGTTTTAAATCAAAGTTAAATACTAAGCAAGCAGGCATACTCGAATCTATTGTTCTTCCTCTCTACATTGCATTTGAGAAGATCTTTGTTGAATATTTTTAGTTCTAAGTCTCTGGCTTTAATCGTGAAAAGTTTCACGTGATATCCTGGTCGCTCGGCTTGGTCCCTGTTTCTCCACAGTGCAAGCTGAGCTCACTCGGCACCTTCCCTTGCCGAGCTCTCCTCTTTGTGCCGAGTTCACTCGGCACCTGTTGCCTGTCACTCGGCACCTTCATGTGCCGAGCAAGTGCCGAGTAATTTCTGGCACTCGGCACCCTCCTGTGTCGAGCACTTTTCTTAAGTGCCGAGCAACCTACCACTCGGCACCATCAAGTGCCGAGTAAAACTGGCACTCGGCACCTTCATGTGCCGAGCAACTTTTAAGTGCCAGATAAAAAAAAATTTGGTTTAGGGTTAAGTTGTGAGTTGATTTTAATCTATATTTCTCATAAAACATTGGGCACTGACTAAATAAGACTTATTTTTGCTTGGAAAGTCAAACATTGTTACAAGAATGTAAAAACCGGGCACAAATTCAACATGGGAAGCACTGTATAAATACCTATACGGATAAAAAAACAGTTCAGTTTCCAATAATGATAAGAAGCTACCTCATTGATTCTAAGAAATTCTTTCTGGTGGTTAGGAGAATGCAAGTTGAATCCAAGTTTCTCCAACTCGGCTTCAAGCTCTTTTTCAACACTCCTCACATTATTCATATTTTTGACATTGATTTTACCTGAAGTTTCTAAACCATTACAAGCTTCATCAGTGACGTCTGTCACAGTCCATGATCCTTGCATTTCTAGCTCCTCCTCTAGGTCCTCAACCAATTCTTCTTTTTGTTTTAGCAAACATGTAAGCCTCTCCAATTCCCTCTTGCTTGACATGATTGTGGACATTATGCCAATGCCAACTCCAAAACAAACCAAACGATAGCTTGCAGATGTATCTGTGAAGAATGAAGGCTGTACATAAAACAACCTTAAAATAGCGAAAAAATACTGAAGCTAACATAAGAATTACATTTAACCATACCTGCGTTCCTTGAACTTTGGCTGCATTGTCTTATCGAAGAGAGTATAGTTATAGGTACAGACTCAGGCTTATCACTGTTTATGTCATTATAACAAGGCAGTAAACAATCTGTAATGGGAATAGGCCTTTGCCTTTGCCTTCCGCACAAGATGCAACTACTATTGTTAAATTCATAACTAGTGAGACAACTTTCGAAGGAAGACATAGGCTTGCTAATCGCCGCCCTTAAAACCCTTGCTCTTCCTCTACAAGCAGAGGATCCTCTTTTCCAAGACTCGTATCTTCTCCCAAACCCAAATTCGCCAACATAATTTTCTGCAAGCATATCAGGTTTTTCCTCAAAATGAGTTTCCTCCAGAATCTCTTGCTTCCTTATCCTTTCCCCCGATCCATTTTTATCATTTGGCAGACCAGGGTTGTTGTTGATGTGGGCAGATTCATTTTTCAAAACTTGCGATTTAAAGCTAACAATGTTCCAACATTTCGCTAAAAGCCTACAACCCGCAGCCGCTACAACCATCCACATTTCCATCAAATTCAGGCCGAAAATTATCAATGCAGAGGATTAACCCAGCTATGTATTAATTGCACAAAATTTACAGGAAAAATATGTAAATGTTTATGGCAAACTTCCTCTCAAAGTATAATAAAATCCAATACAAACAATCTTACATATATATAGACTCCAACTGTTTTAATTGGATTACAAAGAAGAAACTTTCCTTGCTTTTAATCAATTCTTCTGATTTTTCTCAAACTCCTAGCAAATTTAGAAATGTTCTCTTTTAAATAATAAAAAACTAAATATTACTAAATATTAACTCAAGTTACTTTATAGCAACTCCATTCCACCTTTCAAACTAAGACAACAAAAAAATTCACACTCTGCCTTAGGGAAAAAGGTCTTGTTATCTCTTTGTCAATGGAAAAGTGCTGGAATTTCACAAACTAATTCTACACATAACCTCTGGAACCCTTGCAATTGCCACAGCAGTTACTAAAAAATTACTTCAGCACAATCCTTTCTGCTAAGAAAACAGCTCTACTGAATGTGCACACAAAATCATACCCTTATTCTCTGGCATCATCACTCGTTCTCAGACATTCCAGCAACGTGGTTGCTCCACCAGAGTCCTCGGACCCGTTGATTTCTCATCCCGCGATCTTCGCCGGTGCCTCCAACTTTTCAAATTTTAATGAGGTGATCCGCTTGGTATACCAAACCCCTCCATTGTTGCAGGTGAAAGAACTCGGTATAATTCCTAATTGGGGGTATGAGCTTCTGGCCGGGACACGGGTAAAAAGACCGATGGATCTTAATGTAAAAGAGGGATAAAATAGTTGCAGAGCCTTGAGGGTAAATGCCATGGTAATAGATGATTTGACCGAGTTCTACTACCAGAAGAACAAGAAACCCTTGCAGTGAGAAACAGCAATCCTAAAGCAGAAGAATATTTTCAGGTGAAGGAGAATCAGATAAAACCAGGGGGAGGACCTCTGCAATGAACAGCATGCAAGGGTCGGGCGAGAAATTTTCAAAATGCTTACAGAATGCTTTGTCATTTGGTTTTCTAGGTCTGGTTCAAAATTTGATTTCCGCGTCAGTTTTATTTTTATTTTTCATAATTTATAATAATTATTTTTTCATAATTTATAATAAAAACTGGACATGAATTCTTTAATTGTAATTAAATACTAACTAGTTTATATTTTGTACATATAAAATAAGTTCAAAAGTATCTTTTCACAAGTTTCTATTGAAATAACTTAAGAAAATAGTGTCTTGAGAAGGATATCCCTAGTTATATATAATGTGAAGGAAATTAACATTATTATTTTTAGAGTTAAGTTGTACATAATGATTAGTATTATAATTAGGTAAGGGTTTCAATTGTGGTTAAGGTTAGAATGAGGGTTATGATTTGGATCAGGTATAATATTATGGTTAATATTTAGGTTTAAAATAATGAATAGGTTTTAAATCATGATTAGAGATAGGGTTTAAATCATGGTTAGAGTTAGGATTATTTTTAGGTTTATCTTTTAGACTAGAGATTTAGGTAGGTTTGTGGTCATTATTAGTTTAAGCTTAGGATTAGGGTTAAGATTATAATTAGTTGCAGCATTGGAGGTAAAATAACAATTATGATATGTTTTAGCTCTAGATTAAAATTAAGGTTAATTTTAAGTTAGAATGATAATTACAGTTATGTTATGAATAGGATTTAGGATTATAATTAGGCAGATTATCTAAAGTTGGTTTTAGGATTAGGGTTGTGGTTAGAACTAAGATTTACATCATGGTTAGGGATAGGGTTAGGGTTAGGAGTAGGTTAAAGATTAGGATTGAGTTAGGGTGAGGGTTTATATCATAGTCTCGATTATGGTTTATTTTAAGGGTGTTATTAGGGTTAGGGCTAGGGTTCTAATTACACTTTGGTTAGGGTTCAAATTAGGCTTTCAGTAGGTTATATTTTAGGGTTTGATAAAGGTAAATATTAGGGAAAGTGTTAAGAACACAATTATAGTTAGGTTTAAACTATGGTTATGGTTCAATTAAGGATATAGTTATAGTTCAATCAATTTTTTGGTAAAAGAACAATTAGGGTTAGATTTAAAGTTTGATTAGGTTTGGGGTTCAATTAAAGAGAAATCGTTGAGTCACATTCAGGGTTGAATTTAACTATATTTACTATTTAACTACACTTAAGGTTAGACTAAGAGTTCAGATAGAGATCAAATTAGGTTTATGATATATGTGTATATGTATATGCATATATTATTAATACATGTACATCTATATCTATATCCATCAATCTATCTATCTATGTGTGTGTGTGCGCACGCGCACTCATGTATATGTGTATATGTATATATAATTTGATAATGTCATTTAAGATTATGGTTATGGTTTATGTTTGTGTGCACGAGCATGTGTGCTTTAAACTCAATAATATAATTTAGGATTATGTTCATCTTGTTTGGAATTTATATAACTTATGGTTCAATTGGGTTCAAAATTAAGGTTATAGTTCAATTTGGTTTAGTGTAATGGATAGGGTAAGGTTCAAGGTTTAATTTATCAAGTAGCCCTATTTATTTGACTTATACTAGATTAGATTTTGGAAGCCTTAAAAGCTCAATTGTGGTCAGGTTAAGGGTTATCTTTTAGTTGTGGTTCAATAAAGCTTAACATTAAGGCTAAATTCAATTTATTAAGATAGATCACTATAATGACAACTAGCAATTGATGATGTGACTTTGGAGAGATGAATGCTCTAAACCTTAGAGAAGATAAGCTTGATGATCATAACTTTAAGATTTAGGATTTACAATTTAATTTAATTTTCAATTAAGTTTTTTAACTCGTGTTAAGGTACACTTAAGTGTAAGAGTTAAATTCAAATTTAGGTTTAGTGTTAAGGTTCATGTTTTTTAAGAGTCAAGGTTAAATTTTGTTTAAGGTCTATGATAGATTATATTCTATAACTTTAAACATATGACATTATTGTTGATAACAATTATTCAATTGTATATTGTCATTGATGTCACACAAATGTTATACTATAACTGAGCACTACCAATTGTAATCGAGCTTAGAAGACTCTAGTATTAGCCAAGCAGAAGTTCAGAGAAGAAGACAAGTTCAATGATCAAGTGTAAGCTGAGCTAGGTTGGTCATCGAAGGGATTCCAATGCAAACCGAGTCAAGTCGATTACCAAAGGGGTTCAATGTAAACTGAGTCAAGTGATCGGTTACCAAGGAACTCAGTGGCAACCAAGTGATCCAGTTTCAGTGCAAGCTAACCTGCAACAGAATGACTTTCTTTATTATTTGGTTTATGCGAGCAAACTTAGTGGATGTTATTTATTTATTTTCAAAGGTATTCAAGCTGAATTGGCATTGGATTTCATATTTATGAAAGGTCAAGTTGTGGAAAGAGAATAATACACGAATAAAGAAGGATATCTGATTAAGGGAAGAACATCCAAGGATTTGCAAAGAATATTTTGATCAAGAAGGATCTAGAGGATAATCTAGAATAGTGATTTGAATCTGCAATCCAATTGCTTCGTCAATCAGGTCAATCATTGTTACTCTCTAACAATTGTAGTAGTGAAGAAATCTCTTAACATAGTTGACTTGACAATCATATTTTAAATCCTATAACAAGGCGACATTTCTAGATTGAAATATCTCAAGACCTCTAACAAGGCCACTCCTAATAGGGTGATGTAAATCCTTTAATAGGATCACACCTAACAGTGTGTTTTGTAACCTTTAACACAGTTGGCTCCTAATAGGACTCACTATTTCTAACATGCATTTATTCATTTTCACATGCATAAATATATTCATTTGTATACATTCCTTTACTTGCATAACTACATTGAATTGCATGTATATATTTATACATATATTCCATTTTTTAAACATAATTCTTTCCATTTAAATATATTCTATTTTATTTATAAAATATGTAAATATATTTTTATATATAATTTTCTGTTGGAAATATTCAAGATATAATAGGTTACTAAGAGGGGAGGGGTGAATCAGTAACTTCAAAACTTTAAACAATTCAGCACTTTAACCATTCATCATTTACTTATCTAATCTACAACATATATGAGAAATAAAACATCCATAACATATGAACACAGTGATTTGGTGACCCAGAAACCTTCCAAATAGAAAGTAAAATTGGGGTGGGGATGATACCCACAAAACTTCGTTACTGCAGTATGAAGTTGGCCTGTTAAGGCTTACATTGACCACTTCTGGTGATCTGCCCTGTTAGGAGCAAAAAGGACTGCTAGGTCCACCTTGTTAGAGGATTTACAAACATACACTTAAGTAAGCACTCTGTTAGGAGATTTATACAAAGACTATTAAGTCTACCCTGTTAAAGGATTTACAAAGTTGATTCACCTATTAGGATGAAATAGTGGATCTACTTACAAACTTCATTTGTTGATTAGATCCTTGAAGTATATATCACCTCTTGTGACTGATAGATCTTTACTGCTCCTTGTTGACCTTGATGCTTACTCTGCTCTTTTGTTGATTCGTATTTACATTTCTCAAACATTGCATGTCTCCTTTTTGATACTCTAATCCATACTATTCATTTTCACATTGCAAATGATATAATACATTACATATATACCATTCCAATATTTACAATTGCAAGGTCGGCTAAAACACAAGTGAACAAAATATTACTAAGTCGGCCAAGCAGTAAATAACTCGGGTTCATTGAACTGACTCGGTGGCCTTCTGATACTCGACATCCACTACATTACTTGGCATCGTCATGCACTCGGTAGAAGTGAAGGCTTGGTCCATACTAATCACTTGACGTAAGTTTGAACTCGGTAGCCATTGGAGACTCGATAGATATAGTATCACTCGGTAAAAACTAAATCCTTCATTTACCTTGCTTTCACTCGGTAAACATTATACTTTCATTACTCAATAAATACTGTGCTTCCATCACTCGGTAGGCACTACGCTTTCATCACTCGATAGGCACTGCGCTTTCATCACTCGGTAGGCACTGCACTTTCATCACTCGGTAGGCACTGCGCTTTCATCACTCGATAGATACTGTGCTTCCATCACTCGGTGTGAACTGTTGTACAAGGTTACCACTAAATGCTTGGTATACATTGTACACTGAGTGATGAGCTCGGTAGCTATACTGATACAGATAAGTGTTGTCACTAATGGAAATAATAACTTAATGCCAACATTTTTCACAATATTTTTTTCTAGATATTAGATTTAACTTATAATTTGCATAATAATGTATAATTTATCTTTGACTTTCAATTTCTTTTAATTTTATAAATTATTTACAAAGAAATTTAATCAAACTCTAAATTGGATGAATATTCATATTTTGAAATTATTTTTCATGTAAGTTTTTTTAAGAAGTCCCTAGAGTTTTGATGGTTTCATGCAACATGGTTTTCGCTAATTTTATAACAAGAGTTTCTAGATTTAAGTTTTACTAGAATTTTCTACACAAGAACAATAAATAGTTTTCTTCTAATTTATCAAAAACAATATAACCTAGAAGTAATTTCACTTCAATTCACAAAAAATCATTCATCAATTCTAACAACGGTTACAACACAACCTAACAGATCCGAAGAAGGCAATCTTTTTAAAGGAAAGATTTGCAAAGTTCTCAAACCCTACTCAAATCTGCTAGAAGAATTTCCAAGATAATGCAAGCTCAAATCACATGATCCAAGATACTCATAAGCTTTAAATTTACTATTTAACTTCAATGTTGACTCACCATGAACCTCTAAGTAAACCTGTTAATTCTAGCTCTCCATCCAATTTCTCTCTCTCAAAACCTGTCTAACTCTGAAATGACCAAAAAGTTCTCTAATAAATAGCCCTTGTTGGTGTTTTAAACTACATATTTAAAACAATACAAAAATACCACATAAGGAGATATCTAGGGATTAACTACTTCCCATTTGTAGCAATACCTATTTGGATATGAATCAACTAAATGAAGAAACAATGCTTCCTACACTTTAGGTTTGGCTAACCAAGGTGGGTTTACCTAGGGATTTCACAATTTCTACAAACTTTCATACTACACATCCCTTTAAGCAAATTTGGTCTCTTAATCTTCTTGGAATTAAAATCAATTGTTGAATTATAGCAGCTAACTACACATTCAAATTCAAAAACTATTGCAATAAGTGAATGACCAACATATAATTCATTGTCACAAACTTCAGATATTAATTTGATTTTTAAATGTGACTTGTGATGTTATACGACTACTCCAATTTGTATCCTAACTAATTACCCGTGCCTTATCCATTTTTTGTTATTAAGGAAAAAAGGTTTTAATGGGGCCCTAAAACCCTTACACTTCTAAAAGTAAAACATAGATAAAGCGCTTAAAGTATCAGACAAACTAAAAGCAACATTCTGAAATAGCCCCCCACAGGGAAACAAGATATAAACCTGACAAAAATAGGGGAGCAGAATAAAAAACCAAGAGAGGCCCAAAAGCAAGGAAAACTGCTCAGATTTTTTCTTTGTGTATTTTTGTGGCTCAAATTTCTAACTCAGATATTCTTCCAACTGCCTCTTTTATATTAGATAGATGTTTGCCAGGTTCCTGTATGTCCTTCTTTGTGTTTGATCTGGTTCTCTTCCTCGAGCCATCCTTAGGAGACCTATCCTTGGCACTATTAGGAGAATGGTCATCCTCCTTGCTGACTCTGTGTTCTTCAATTTTACTGATGAGCACCTTTATGTTCTCATTAGCCTCTTTAAGGATGTCGTAGCTTAGCTCAGCAATATTTTGCATAGAGCCCTCCATGGTTTGAGTCCTACTCTTCACTTCCTCCACGCTATTATCCATGCCCTTATCCTCCTCTGTTTTCCTATTCTGCAAACTATTATTCTCTATCTCCAAATTGGTCACTCTGTATTTGAGCTCCTGAATTTCATGGAAAGTCCATTTAGTTGTTAGATAACTATCCACCGCACTATTTTTTGCATTGTTTTGCACATCCATTTGATGGTTTTCCTTAGTGATATCACTTAAAATCACAAGGGTTGGGTCAATCAACTCCTCCATTTCAATTTTTCCCTCTTTGTTCTCCTTGACTATTGTTCTAATCATTTCTCTATCTATCAGAAAAGTATGCCCATTCGTCCACTTTGCCACTTCATTATTCTTGACTGCCCAGTTGGCCAACCTGTTAGCCACTTGGTTGGGTTCCTTATGCTTGTATGCTATATAAGTATTATTAAAATTCTTAAAGTGTTTAATGATATCTTCAATGATATTCATGATCATCCACGTAAGCTCATTCTTCGCATTAAGACAACATATAATATTCTTTGAATCTCCTTCTAGCTAAAGCTTTTTTACTCCCATGTCCTGAGCCAGTTTGATGAGCTTCAGTCACCTCTGCATAATGGTTAGTTTGCATGCCCAAAGGTGCTAACACAACAACAATCCCTTTTCCATGTGCATTTCTAATGATACCTCCCACCCTAGCCTTTCTTAGGTTGCCTTTGGCCGCCCCATCAAAATTTTCTTTGTGCTAACCCTTAGGCGAGAGAGTCCATATGAAGTCTTTCCTCTTATTAGTATCCATATCCTTTGTGCTAAGAAGAGGGTTAAGGCCTTTATTGGTACATTAGTTTTCTAACAAAGTGTTAAGGCTTTTGTGGAAGACAATTTTACCATTTGTTTCTTTCTCCCTAAAAATTATGTTATTCTGCTCTTTCCACACTCCCCAATAGACATGAGACAAAGTCCATTTCCAAAATCCCTTGTTCCTATCCCCATACAACCAATGGTCTCATTATTCAAAGAGATTAGTAGTGTTGTTAGGAAAACACTAGGTCATATTGAAAAAAGACAAGAAATAAGACCAAATATCTGTGGTGAAGTGGCAATGGATAAAGATATGATCCACACTCTCACTGTGATTTTTACACATAATGCATTTGTTGGGCATCGTATTTCCCCTCTCGGTGAGGTTGTCCACCATCAAAATACAGTTTTGGATCATTATCCAGAAAAAAAAAATGTTCATTTTGGGGATAAGACCTAGATACCAGGCATTAGCCCAAATAGGGGTAATTCCTTTGTTTTGCACGGTTTCATAGCCAGAGGCTATGGTGTAGTTGCCATCCTTTGTCTCCCCCCATATAATGTCATCCCTGTTGTGGGACAAAGGTATATATCTAACCATATCCATCAACGGTTTTAGTTCCTAGGATATCTCAATTAGATTAACCCACTCATTATTATCCCTATAGTCACTTACTTTGCACCCAAATCTTTCCATACAAGTGTTTTCCCATCTATTAAGTGGCTTTATGTTCCATATTGGTCGTTGTCTTAACCAGTCATCATGCTAGAAATTAATGTTTTCACTATTACCTAGTATTTATTTTGCTTTCTCAAATGTTGTACTCTTCTTCCTCATAATGTCATTCCACATGTTAGAACCCCTTGGGTCAAGGTATCTACTAATGAACTATCTAAAATTGGTATTAGTGGCATACTTGTCCTACAAAATATCCATCCATTCCCCTATGGTGTTGAAAATCCTCCATATTTGTTTAGCTTGGAGGGCTTTGTTGAACTATTTCAAATTCCTAATCCCCACCCCCCCGCCCCCCTTACTTCTTGGGTCTATAGATGGTCTCCCAAGCCACTAATGGATACTTCTTATTTCCATCAGTACTAGCCCACATGAAATTCTTCTGAATGGATTCCAAATTATATGCCACCTTTGAAGGAATAGAGAAGAGGCTTAAAGGATAAGTTGGTAGGTCCTACAAAGTAGATTTGATCAAAAGCACTTTGCCTATCTGACTAAGGGTGATGCCTTTCTAGCCCACTAGCTTTCTGTTGAATCTATCAATGAGATTATTCCAATAGAGGTCAGGAGGTTTGTTCCCCAAAGGAAACCCCAAATAGGTGGAAGGGAGAGAACCAATATTACAACTTAATATGCATACAATTTTCCTTTGTCTATTCACCAAGGTGTTTATAAAGAAGATCAAACTCTTGCTCTAGTTAATGAATTGGCATGTGGCATTGGAATAAATATTGCGGATGTTCTTCCCATTTATAGCTTCTGTCATCAAAGCCTCTCCCCCTTGAATGGTGTAATCAACAAATTGTTGATGGGAGAAGATTAGGGGACCAGAGGAAGGTTTTAACCCAATGATTTCCCCTCTTCTCCTTTTGTCATGAATAAGTCTTCTCATGCATTCTGCCAGAATTATAAAGCGGATTGGTGAAAGAGGGTCACCTTGCCCAAGACACCTAGAAGATTTAATTAAATCAAAGGGGATCCCATTAACCATAATCACAAAGGATGGGGTGGAAATTAGTTGAGATATAATCTTTCTAGTTTTTTCTTTGAAACCAAAAGCTTCCAGAATTTTATCCATGAACCCCCAATCCACTATGTCATAAACCTTTGAAAGATCAAGTTTGAGCAAAAATCCTTCCTTTTTTCCTTCCTCTAAGGAGTGGATCACCTCATGCACAACAATGATGGAATCAAGGATTTGTCTATCAAGGAGAAATCCTGATTGCTAAAGTGCAATAATCTCTGGCAGTAATTTGATAATTCTATTAGTTAAGACTTTTGTAAAAATCTTCAAAAAAGAGTTGCAGAGACTAATGGGTCTGAAATTATCAAAAGAGTCCACTCCTGTAACTTTAGGAATCAAAACCAAAAAAGTAGCATTGATTTCTTTAAGCAAGTTCCTGGATCCAAAAAATTCCTAGACCGCCTTAACAAGGTCATCTTTAATAACTTTCCAATACATCTGGAAGAAAAAATTTGGGAAGCCACAAGGGCCTAGGGCTTTCTCAATTGGCAAATCGAGAACAACTTCCTTAATTTCCTCAACATTTGGGATGGCCACTAGAGTCTTATTTTGTGTAACAATTATCACACTAGGAGTGGTATTGAGAATTTCATTATGGTCCTCTTCACCCAAGTTTAAATATTTTGATAGGATGGTAGAGAAATATTTAATTGCTTCCTCTACTATCTCTTTATCTTAGCCTATAGTATCGGTCCCCTTTTTAATACCACTAATTCTATTGGTAGCCATGTGTTTCATACTAGATAGATGAAAGAATATTGAGTTTTTATCCCCTTCCTTGAGCCATACTGATTTGGACTGTTGCCTCCAAAACATTTCCTCTTTTCCCATGATGTTGTGAAGGTCAGCCAGAATATTCTTTTTAGAGTTCAACATGTTTTCATCATATCCCATATTCTGTATCTCTTCATGTACCTTTGCAAGATCCTCCAAAATCCTATCTTTTGATTAAAAGATATTACCAAAGTCCATTTTGTTCCAATTTCTTATCTCCATTTTAATGTTCCTAAGTTTTTTAGCCACATTATACATAGTGATGCCTTCCACCTCTATACTCCACCACTCCTTAATTTTTTCAAAAATACCAAGGTGAGTAGACTGCATCTTCTTAAATCTAAAAGGGAAAACCTGTTTCCTATTGATAGTTTCTAAGATAAGAGTAATAGGAATATGATCTGATCCAAATCTTGCCATAGAGGAAAGCTTGCAATGAAACTAGTTCATCCAATCTAAAGTGATTAAGGCCTTATCCATCCTAACTCAAATGTAGTCCATACTGACTCTCCTATTAGACCAAGTGTATTTTCCACCCCCAAGCTCTACATCCAGAAGGGCTAGGTCTCTAATTATATCAGCTAAATGTTGCCTGCTTTCCAAGTCCCGTGGAAGCCCACCTAATTTCTTTGTGGCCAAAAGAGGGGTATTGAAATCTCCCATAATAATTCCCTTAGGATCTCTGACCATGGCCATTAAATCACATATTTTATTCCAATAAAGTCTTCTACCATTCTTAGAATTAGGGGCATAGATATTCATAATAGTCTAGCTGACCTAGTCCTTGGGATTTTTGAAATGCATGAGAAAAATATTACCTTAATAAAAAATGATTTTCACTTTAAAAGTGTCCTTCCATATATTTAACAGACCTCTAGAAGCCCCCTCAAGATCTATAGCTGCATTCTTCATACCTTTATTGAAAATAATCCTTTCAACTTTCTCGTTCATTTTAGTTTCCTAAATCAAGAAAAATATGGTCTATGATCCCTTATCATATTTAGAACAATTTCATGTTTGTGGATTTCATTGAGTCCATGAATGTTCCAGATAATGATCTTCATAGTTTATTTTGGAAGCATGTTTCCTAGATGGTTCTTTGGGTTCCATCTGCAATATTTCTTCTTGTTTCTTCCTTTCTGATTTGGTGCTTGTTCTTCCTCCCTGGAGTGCTAGATTTAGTTCACATGTCAGCTTTTACTCTTCTCCTTATAGCTATAGGTCAGATCAGTGATGGGTCCCTATTATTTTTCTATTTTCTTATTCTTAACTGTTATCCATGGTCCTGCATTGGCATCTTTATAGCTATAAAATAGAGCCTCCATCCTAGAAAAATGGCCAGGAGTAGAGGCAGAAACCATCTCAATAAATTGGTTAACTTTTGTACGAGAAACCCCGTTGCTTCTACTAAAGTTTGATTCTTGTATTAGTGAAGGTCCCTGCACCTCCACAAACCCCCCAAAATCCTAAGTATTAAGAACAAAGGATGCCTCATTAATTTCCTCCACTATGGTCTCCTCATTAATTTCCTCCACTATGATCTCACCTTCCTCTATATTCTCCCTGCAACCAACATCATCTTCCCCCTCTACTAGAGTTATGATTTTACGGTTAGTCTCAAAAACTTCCATTCCACTGTTGCATGTTGCCATCTAGGCCTTTTGCTGCTCTAGCTCCTTATTTTCTATTATTCCTTCCAAGCTATGGTGATCCTGAGGGATCACCATTTTGTCTCTCTCTCCTAGAACTTCCCCCTCAAGGATCTTTCCATTGGGGCCTTTCTCCTTCCACACCTTCTTTGACGCCTCAACTTGATTTAGAAATTTTTGTTGATACTGGGTTTCATTACTTTTCCCTTGTTTGCTTTGTGTCTTGCAGGCTTTTTCCTTCTCTATGAAAATAGGGCACATTTTGGCTTTGTGGCTGCCTTTTTGCAATGGAAGTAGGAAAAAGGTACATTTTCATAATCTATTTGTTGCACTCACCTTCCCAATCTTGATTGAAACTCAATCACTTTAGGCATATCCTAACCCTTAACCACTCCAATGCATATTATGGCATACGTGAGTCTTTTCTTGGCTATTGTAACTTAATCAATAGATAGCAATTCCCCTAAAGAGTTGGCAATGCCATCAAACACATCTTTGTGTTAGTATTCCAAGGGAAGTTCTTGCAGTCTTATCCAAACTAGGGCCTAGGTCAAGAAATCATTGTTGAAGTCAATGTTGGATGTCCACTTTTGAAGAATGAGAGTAGACTTCCCCATCGACTAGTTTCTCGCATAGAGAATCCTTGAGTAATCTTTTGGGTAGGAAAACTCAAAAGACATAAAACCTTTAGCCATAGCTATTACTTCAACCTGTCCTTTCAGCTCCCACTTACATTCCTAGCAAAGATTTGAACCAGATCTATGTTTGATTGAGGGCCAATGAACTTACCCACCAAAGTTGCTGCCATACTCAGAATATTGTGACCAATTGTTTGACTACAAGCAGATTAGTCCATCATCCCCAAGCACCTGAGGTCCCTCTAGATGCCCTTGATTTTGGATTAATATCACCTTTTTCTCTTGGATCTAACTACAAATCTCATGGGTCCCCATCTTCTATCACATCTCCCTTTCCTTTGTTGTTACCTTGCTCCAAGCCCACAACCAGATTATCCTGTCCATTCTTTGCATGTTTCCCACTCAAAACCACATTCAAAAGTTTGCTTCCCTGCTCCACTCGACTCGACTCATTCTCTCCTTGTCCTAGAAGAGCATTTTGAGAGCATTATCAGTTTGGAGTCAAACCATCGGGTAAATCCTCCTTCCTTATCAATGATGTCCTAGAAGGTGTGCCTTATCCATTGTTATACAGAATCATATCAATAAATTTTGATATATTTAATTGACTTACAACCAAATCTATCAGTTGTTAACCCTAAATCCCATTCTTATTATATCCCTTCCATATACTTAGAAACCCTATCAACTCACATAAGCATTTACTTGCTTGAATTAAAAGCAACAATGAACTTATATACAACCTATCCAAGCTGCATTAAATGAAATGAACTTTGTCCATTTAATCTCATAATGACTAACATATGAAAAAGGCAATAGAATTTGAGAACATAGATATTCAATAACTTCTTTTTTTATTAATCCTCTCGATAATGATACATGTATATGATGCAAGACTCAAGACATAACTCAAGATCTAACAAGTATTTCATTCATTCAAATTATTCTTGAAATACGAACTTGAAACAACATAAAAATCAACACAAGAAATTTGACCAACTATAAAATAGCATTATCACTTAAAAGGAAAATAAAATTTGGCACTTCACTCCACATCATGGAAATCCTTCTATAAAAATAAGGATTGCAACAAGCTTCATATGGTAGGACATGTGTTCAAAATCCAGTTACAACTTTGTTGCACATAAGACAAAATAGTTACAAACAGAATATTGGAGATAGCCAAAAATTGAGTAGCTATCAATCCTGATGTTCAAGATCAACTCTGAAATTTGCAATAAGAGCACACCCTCAAAAAGTAAACCGTAAAGGTAAAGTGTCTCTATCAAATAGTTATCCTCTCTCTTAATATTTTTTGACTTTTCTGCATGCTTAGTCACTATCTCTAGATGGAAAGGCTTTGATTCCAGCTACAACCTCCTAGATGACATTTGTTAGTATCAATATTGTTCAACTCATCTAGGCACTTGTTCCACTTTGCATCTTTTATTGCCTTTACCTCTACAATAACTTTTCCCATATCTGATTCAATTCTGTATAATAGATCAATCATATCATAGACAACTATGAAATCCATTTCATTATTGTAATATGCAACAAACCTTGGATTATTTAAATTTCATCAAAAGAGGAAGACCATTCCTATCACTCCCTTACTATCCATTTTCATCAACGATGTTCAGTACAAAATTGGGGGTCCCTATGGCAATTGTTTTCATTTTATTTTGGACCAATTGTAAATTAACTAAGAAAAAACCATTCAACTCTTTAACTCTATCAATTAATTTTCTAACAGGGATAATAACTCCCTTAGGTAGCTCCTTATTTTGTGTTAACATTGGTACTCAACTATCAAAAAATTGTGTAAAAGGGCCCCATGTTGTAAATAAAGGGGATAATAAAGATAATGCCTCTGAGCATTTAAACTCGACTCTCTACAAAGCAATATAACTATTATGCACATTCTGTGAGGAGTATTTTAGAGCAACTATTTTGTAAATCAATAGGCTTTATATCGTCCTAATTTCTACCTCCTTTGCATTATCCAACTCATTAACCTCCATTTGTTGACTCACACCCACATCTACTGCATTAGCTTCTGTTTGGGCTTCTTGGTCCTTGACCTCTATAATAAGTTTTGTCACATTTATCAGATTTCTCACTTCATCCTTGAGGTTGGCTATTCTTTTCTCTAGCACATATATCTTTTTGAGATCCTCTTCATAATTTTTCCTAGAATCAATGGATATGTTGTATGTCTATTACAGCTTCTCTTCAAGCATATTCATTTTGTTTTTCCCCATTAGTGATGTTGTATTCATCAAGTTGTGTATCCAGTCACTTGAGATAGTAGTGACATTCTAGAATATCACATTTCCTTGGGGTAAATCTCTCACCTCCATGAGAGTTGGCTTGTCTGATTTAGGATCCATGCTCCACGTTGTCAGTGTCTTGTTGTCTATATTAAGCTCCCTAGCAATGTTTGTCTCCTCAAATGAGGTTGATTTGTCCTGCCTCCTGATTTGATCAAGCATAAATGATGAGCTAAGCTCCCATCCTAGAAAAATTAGTATTCCACTTCTTTGAACTAGCTCTCTAGCTTCATCTATAGTGAGGGTCTTACTACTTGGGTCATATTCCTACAATTTTTGCACCACTTTACTAGTCTTCTCAAGTGAGTCTCCTAGTTGCAGCTGCAACGTAAGTTCATTATGTTTGGCTTTGAATAGGAATGACTTGAATTCCTTAGAATTTATGAAGTCATCATCCGTCATAAATTCCTAAGCTTGGACTATTCTTTAATCCAACATTTTAATGTGTAGCTCAGTCTTATTCGGGATTCATTCATGTTGTCCAACCTTTCTTACAAAAAAGTTGTGCCTGATATTATCAAAATATGTTAAGCCCCTTGGCAATATCTACATAGCCTTCTCCCTTGCCTTTTCGAGGATCTCTATTAGCTTTTTCTTTTTTCCACCTCCCTGGGCCCATGATGAACTTTCAGGTTGATCATCCTCAACCTCTATCTCAATCACATCCTCATGTTGAGGAGATTGGAGCTCTACTATGTCCCTTAATTTTGTGAATACTTGGGACATTATTTCATCAAAATTGTCCAGACACTTGTTGTACCTGTCTAGGCATCTTTCTTCATGGTAGAAACCCTTGAATCGAAGATCTGTTGTCTTCTAGCCTCTTCTACCCTCATTATTTCTCTCCACCTCAGGGTTATGATTTTGCAATATTCTGTCTCAAGATACTTCATTATTATATCCTCTTCCCAACAAGGTTTTCTATTTGGGAGAGTGTACTTCCTTATTTTCTTGAGGGCATGCCTAACCAAATCACTTGGATCATAGGTTCTAGTAGGGGTAGAGGGAAACACGAATTCACCTATACATGCATCTAATTCTTCTATTACATCCTTCCCTATAACAAAATATCCAATCTTGGCATTCCTTGGGGCAAAGGAACCCTTTTTTACTGTGGGACCTAGATACTCCCTATTCATCATGATCAATTTCCAAAAGAATTCTAACTGCCCCAACCTTTCTAAGATATATCTAGGTAATACATGAGGGGGTTGAGGGCATCCAAAAACCATTATCAATGAAAAATTGTCAAAAAGAAATAGACTAGCCTAATCATGGCTTAATCTTTTAACCCCATTTGGCAGGCAAAGGACCTTATTAACATTTTTACCCCCTTAGGAACCCTATCTATTATACTAGCTAACATATTTGAAAATAAGAAATACAAAATCATTGTAAAAAGTAATGACATTAGAGTAAGGGTAAAACCTCTGCTAGAGCCAAGTAAATAACTGCATAGGCAAATTCTCTCTATTCTCCTTAGTCACTTCAATGAAATTTGGACTGATGTGCCCTATGCTTTTCTACGTGATAATATGCATCAGCAATGAGTAGTGGCAAAACTTGAAGTTCCTCATATCTCCCTTCTGAGTAGCAATAATTTCATTATGCATCATATTGATTATGTTTGCCACAAAGTCATACAATGTATTGTGATGTGAATCTTGGATATCCATAGCCATGATGTAGCTTTAACTAGAGGCATCATTGTTCCTTCTAGTCCAATCACTATATCAAGCCCGAACATAGTATACTAGAAGTACCTGTTGCAAAACCCCAGTGGCATGAAATATCCTACCTTCTTTGATAGCTCACCCTTTTCCTTCTTGGCCTTGGGGATATGCCTTTTCATATCCCTACCAGTGAAAAATCTCTTCTAGCTCTTGAAGGTCTCATTCATCTTCTCTTCCTCAATAGACCTTGTCATTGGTCCTCCAAGGTTGAAGACTTTAATGAAAGTTTATCTGTCTAATTTTCCTAGGATACTCACATCTTTTCTATGGAACCCATAGGTGACAAGATTATAAGGCTCTATCAATGATTTTACTAGGTCCACATCAACTATGACCTATAACATAATCAGTTTTGCTAAGTTCTTAATCCAAGGGTTACATATTGTTGGCTTATCAAATCTATAATTGTATAAATACAAGAATAGTTCCTTCCCATTTGTTTTAGGCATAGTGGCATCCCAACATTATCTATATGTATCTTTGAAGATGTGAGAGTTCATCGTCTATGCATGGGATGACCTTGGGAGAAAATACACCCACTCTTCAGCATACAAGCTGGTTAACTTACGTTTAGGCTGCTCAACACCCCTATGAAGCTTCTTCTACATTTACTTGAACAATTATATTTCTTTCTTCTTGCACCATTTTTCTGAATTCAACTCCTCAAACAATTTCTCTGGAACTAAAAACTCTAAAAACTCTAAAAATAACTTAGAACTCAATCTTCTTCACTCTACATTCTGTGAATGCCATAATTAGAAATCAGTTATGTGAGCTCTTTAATAGAAATTTGAACAAGAGAACAACATTTATGGTGTCTTTATGTCATCATGCATGAGAATTCTCAAAACCTCCAAAAGCATCATAATCTAGGTTTTTAATCCTTGTATTGCCAACCTTTCAAAATCTTTCTTGCACTTTTTTAGATAGTACCTACCTTTTTAATCATCATGAGCTCTCAATAATAATTTTCATACTAATAGCCTATGTTACGACCATGTGACCACTATAAACTACCTAGTTTTTCATGGCTTCACAGGGTCTACTTAAAATTTTATGTTATGGCTTGTGACCATTCAAATCCCCTTGGTTATTGCTTCACAGTCTATTTTTATGCTTAACCTTTTAAGCCTGCGACTTAGCAATCACTACTTCTAAAGCCCTATCATTTCTTTGTAGCTTCTTTTATGTTTGATGCACTTAACCATCTGACTGAATACCTTCATTAATCTTAGCATCTACTTAACTAAGCTACATGGTTGCTATTTTGTCTTAACTTTTAACATTTCTTGCTTGTGACCATGTGAAACCCTTTATACTTGATTATTCACTTGGTCACTTATTTCTTTCCTTCTATTTATTTATAAGCACAACCATGCGATCATTGTTTCTAAAAACAAGCTCTTAATAGTTTCGTCTAGTCACAACATCCGTTTCATCTTTGGAATTTAACTATGTGACTGAGCGATGTAAGAATTTCTTATGCTTATACCTTAACTACCTCTTTTAATGTTGTGACTGTGCGATCAAAGGATTCACATGGTCGCAAGCTTTACTTCAGTTTTTCCTCTTAACAGCGTGACCATGCAATTAAGCATTCTTTTCCTCATTCTCAATAGCTTTTCCAGGTCGCAGCTTCACTTAAGCATTCATCTCTTAACTATGTGACTGAGTGAACTACCACTTTTATGTTTTTCTTAACAGCTTCACCAAGTTGCAACTTAAGTTTTTCATATGCTTTCTAACTACGCAATCACACGAACAAAACCTTTTTTCACTTCTTATAACCACATTACCTGGTCACATCTTATATTTCTTGTTATGACTTAAGCCTCGTGACTACATGATCAAATATCTTAACTACCTACACTGACAGGTTCACTCTTTCACTCTTATCTCAAGATGTTGTGCTTTCTAGGCTCTGATCGTGCAATCACATCAATCACAACTAGTCGCCGAGTCACTTCATTATCCTAACATTTTGATCATTTAGCAACAAAACATCAACTGACACCTTTAACCTTGGTCATGCACTCGCACCATAACTTTACTATTATAATCTACAAGCCTTCTCAAATGCCTCCATGTGTCAAAATCTTTTAAGTGCCAAATGGGTTATGACTATGCGATAACCTCTTTTTGTATGGTCGCTGCTTGGATTCTAGCATCACTTTTAATAGCATGACTGAGTGATTAACTGCTTCCTTGACTATTTCTCTCATTTTTTGCTTAGACCGGTCTTTTACAAAAAACCACTATGACCAAGCAATCAAAGGGATTTCTAACGATTTCGCGTAGTCACAACATTAAAATGTTAAGAGCCAGACCGTGTGACAACCATGCAATCACCTTGGTCACATGGTCACACCTTAAAAATTTCAAAGGTCCTTTTAAAACATGAAAATAATTTTAAAAATAAGAGGAGGGTTTCTAATAGAAATAAGGGCATGGATTATAAACTAGGGTTTCTCTAAGGAAATTTTGCTCATAAAAATTACAAACCCTAACTGCTTAGGATAAGAACTGGATCTTCACAACAAAATTTTAGGATTTAAAACCAGGTGAAAATATAGGCCAACAACCCTAACCCTAACTAGAGTTTACTAAATTTTAATTTAATAAAAAGTCACTTAATTTTAATTACATATTAGACAAATTAATTTATTAACTCTTTTCATGCACACTCAAAGCTCTTTTTATTTATAATATTATTTTATTTTCTTCAATTTATTTATTTTGTATGACACTTTTAGAATCATAATTTGTTGATTTAGTTATTACTAATAATTAAAGTCCATTATTTAAATACAACTCTAATTTAGTTATTATTAATTAAATAATTATAATAAATCTATATTAAATCTATAATATTTTAATTCTCTTTTTACTCAATTTTCTAATTTAGACTCATAGATTAAGTCTTGAAACCAAATTAAAGCATATATTTAATTAATTAAATATCATATACTTTAATATTTCTTTTTTTAATCAATTAATATTTAATAATTCTAATATCATATGATTAATCCAAGCACCTTGATTAAATCATTTATTAGGAAAATCACATAGACAAACCCACATAAAAGCAACATAAGCAAAACCAACCAAAGTCAAAATCAACCAACGCACATAAAGAAAAACTCATAGGTTTTAAAAAGGTAGTCAATCTGAGAAATGTCCTCCTTCTCAGGACAAGTAATTAGCTTTGGTTGGGATCAAACCTAAACATTATCTCTCCATTCTTATCATTGGGTTATTGCAATAGGGTACACTCATCCTGGCAATTCAGGGAAGTCAATGTCCAGTACCTGCAACTGCATAAAAGATGAGCATGTACATGTGCATATATATCTAAGCTAAACAAGAAATAGTGGGGAGGTGGTACATAATGTAGATCCTGACTCACATGTGACTACAACTCCCTCCCTCAACCACATCAAGCACATCAAACATAAATGTAAAACAAACACACACACCATACACGTGCAAGTATAGGGTAGGTATAATGAATAAATCATGAGTATAAGGAGCATTATATTCTAATATAAATAACTCATCATTATCATTTGAAGTCATATTGTATAATGTCATTATAGAAATAATTATATTTACTAACTAAGGGTAATTGAAGCATCACCATTATGAAGATAATCATGATCATCAAATAGACACATGAAAGTATCATCATTGCAAGTAAGTAACCATCACTATCTAGTATAATCAATTACCCTATATATCAAAGTATCATATTTTAAATATCAGTTAAGGGCTAACATGTTTATAGAAGATTTAGATAGAACTTTAACAATGAAGTCTAGAATAATATTAAAGGAGGGGTATTACATGAAGGTTGGTTATAAGGAAGTTGTTGAAGACTTTGAGGTTGTTGGATCTAGTGATAAAGATAGAACCAATCAGATGGAGAGATCTGTGGAAGACAGAACTAGTCAGTTAGATAGATATAAAGCCTAGTTGAAAATGAAGCATATGATGAATATTTATAATTTCTTAGGTATATTGAATCCTGAAGACCCGATTGCTTGGATTCATGAGTTGGAAGATTACTTTGAGTTAGAGGATATTGGTGATCCTCTCAAGGTAAGGTTGGCATAGACTAAGTTGAAAGGATAAATTTATTTATGATGGAAATGATTATAGGGGGATGGAGAAGATGAAGGTAAGATGAAAATCACTAGATGGATATTGATGGTAAGAAAATTTAAGGCTAAGTTCATCCCTAGTGATTATGAGCTTGAGTCATTTAAGAGGTTGCAAAATCTGAAACAAAATGATATGATTATGAAGGATTATACCTTGGAGTTTTATAAGTTAACTATTTGATCTAGCCATAGAGAAATTTCTAAGGAAAAAGTGGCTAGGTATATTAATTTCTGGTAGAGATATGTTGATGATCATCTTGGTGGAACTCATTCTTAGTGATCTTTGTGCAGCTCAGTGGATGTTCAAATTGGTTGACACTATGCTCAGTAGGTGTTTTGGTGTTCTCACACTAAGTGTCTTAGTGACTATTGGAGACACTCAATTGTTTTTAGTATTGCTTGGGGTTTTGGTTCAACAAGGAGTATAGTCTTATTGGATCTAGTTGGCCGACCTATGCATTGTAATATGTATTACATTTGATTGTGATGTGGATCAATCGTGGGATATGTGAGGACCTATTTGGGGTCTTGGTTCTTTCTCCTATGTGCATTTAATGATTTTTGCAAGATAACTTAAGGAATGTTACGTATATCGATGATGTCTTGAATTCAAGGATCTACTATCAACTATATCCGAACATCTTTCAACACACCAATGACTTTCACCTCTACTTTATCCAGTTGTACCACTATTTGGTTTGAGGGTTGAGGATTGACTCCTAACCTTTGTGTTATTGATAGTGGCATAACATTACAAGAAGCTCCTAAACCAATTAGGAAATTATGAAGATTCTTCCCATATATCCTTATGCTAAGAAGAAATGGTCGCACCTCAACCTTGTCTTTAAGCATACTTGGCATTGCCTCCAAAGCATTGACTTGTTGAGACATTGTCTTTTGAGGAACAATACTCATATTATGGGGTTCCTTTGTGTGATCAAGAGTTTTCATTAGCATCTCTCATTGATGGGGACAATTCTGCAACATGTCAAACATAGACATATTGGCCTTTGTTTGCTTCAAATCTTCCACTGAATTATACTCTTCAATAGCCCAGGGGGGATTTTTCAAAATTGTTGGCACATTTCCTTGATTTTGATTTTTTTGTCCTCCATATGGTGGCCTAATCGGTACCAGATTATTACTTACTCTTGGATCAGGAGGATTTGGTTGTAATGCTAGAGGAATTCCATCTGTCATAGGTTCTTTTTGACTTCACAAATTGTATGTATTTCGGTTGTCATTGCAAAAGGTAAACACCTCTTCTGGTTGAATGTCTAGTTCCTGACTAAATGGAAAAGAGAATTCTTCATTAGTTGGTTGGTCCACCTATGTGTTCTACGCAGAATCGTAGGATTCTAGTAGCACAACATTAAATTGTACATGAGGCACATTGTCATTAACCTATGAATTCTGAATCATGTCTTGATTTCCATTGTAGTACGTACCATCATTTTTAGATGTGTTTTAACCATCCTCATATTGATTAATGTCCACATACTAAAAATTATTGTTTTTGTCATTTGTAGGAATGCTCCCATTGTTCGGACGAGCGTCCCATTGTTTATTCTGTCATTGAAAGTCATTGTTATGATCAGGAGGATTAAAATTGTCTCCTCCATTGTTGTTTCCAGCGAAATTCTTATTGTAGTTCTGATTGTAATTGTTGTTGTTGTAAGGACAATCATTTTTTCTTTGGAAGTTGTTATTCTATCCTTGTGACAACCTTAAGCGAGTTAGCTCATTGTTCATTTGTGACATGATCTTCTTCATTTGACAAAACTCAGAGGGAAAAATGTTCTCTGCTTTAGCGAAAGTTGCTGCCTTTTTCTCAAAGAAAGTATTTTTGGAGGTTCATATCCTAAATATGTTAAGGTGGGGTTCTACGAAGTGGGTGCCTGTTGTAATGGAACTGGATTCATAGGTATGAATTGGCTAGGCATCACAGGTGCTCTGATAGGATATGTTGGCATTGTTGTACTAGCTTGAGTTGGAAGCATCAATTCTCCTCCATTAGGACTAGCTTTCTTAGTGAAGGTAATCACTTCAACAAAGACTTTTTCCAATGTGTCGATATCTGTTGCAGGAAGTCTTCTTAGAAAACTAGCAGTAAGATGGTCCATAACATTTAGATAAATCTGACTAGTGGCTTCAATTAGTATAGTGTATGGCATTTCTAACTTACAATATGCCATATAAAATTGATGGTTGAAGCTTGAAACCATTTGAGTTGGGTCCTTTTTGATTGATATGAATTGTTGATGTATCACGACTGGATTGATGAAAGTTTTGAATTGTTCCAAGAATAATTTTTTGAAAGTAGCCCAGTCTCCAATACATCTAGGTGGCAAATTAACATACCAATTAAAGGTAACTTCCCCTAAAGAGTAGGGGAATAAGTGAAGAACCATATTCTCATTAGCAATCTACTTTTAGTTCTAAATTTCCTTGGACAACTTGATGTGATCTTTATCAGTTAATTTCTCTCCATAGATGAAATGTGGGCAAAACTTCTTAGGGCTCTTAGGAAGATCATTGAGTACACCTATCAAGTTAATTGGTGAGTCTACAACATTTTCAAAAAAGGGCATCAAAGGATTAGGTGGACCGATAAGTGGCTGTTGTGGTGGTGGAACTGTCAGAGGATTTGGTGGAACATTGGGTGGTTGTTGTAGAGGTAGAACTGAAGAAGATGATGAAATGTTGAATGGAAGTAGTAGAATTTAGGGGATTCCTCTATCACTATTTGGCTTACGAAAATAGCTAAGCTCAAGGAACTTGTGTGCACTTGGTAAAGATCTTAAAGCTCGCTAAAGTGGGGATGATGGATCAAAATCCTCCAGTTTGCATCAATTTTGAAAAAAGTGCACCACCGCAGAAGTACACTTCCTCAAAAATAAGGTGCACCTAGGTATTTGGTGCACCTTCACAGCTCAAAAGCTTGGAAACTTAGAAAATTTTCAAAACTTGTAAAAAATGCAAAATTTTGAAGTTTGCAAAAAAAATTATTCTATTCCAAATGTTAAGGGGCCCTCCTTCTAGCGCCACTTCTATTGAGCTGTCATTTTGCATGATGCTTAACGGTAGGAATCCTTTTAAACTCCTCTCTTGAAAAGTTAATCCAAAGATCAACTCTAACATTCCGGGTGATCTTATGATCTATTGGAATCCGTCAATTGAAGATAAATGTGAATGTTCAAGAGGAGACCTTTGCTGGTTCTAAACAATTCAAATAAGATTTGAATCTATTTGCTATCTCAAAAGAATAACCACACAAAAAGGAATATAATTTTTGTACTTTTTTGTTTTTATGATGAATGCAATCTAACAATGCAACTATATGAATTCCTATTTTAACCAATGGGTTAGTAATGAAAATAAAAAAGGTAGGGAAATAAGAAATTTAAGCAAATAACATGAAAAGTAAATGCTAACAGACATAAACTACGGAAACAACACATCTATGAGTTAAGCTTTCAAAAAGATTAGTAAGTACCCAATGAAAATAGGAGCGACACTTCCTTAATACCACTGATGCAATCGTCAATGAGAATTCAGTAACTGTAAGATGTTTCACTTTTCATCAAATTGCAAGGCCATGAAAAGTGCGCTCATGCGAGATGAAAAGCTATGCAAGAACAATATGATGATCTCTTCTCGAACTAAGCATGTCAACAAAATTTGTAGACCCATAGCAAACACTAGAATTAAAAGAGCACACAACCAAAACAATACAATAAAACTATTGGCTCAATTACATTCCATGAACATACATCCATAAAATATAACACATTGAGGAAAGAATCACTAAACTCCATATTTGAGCACCAACAACATATATTATTGCATCAAAATAATGGTTGCCATGAATACATATACTTTCCTGAATTTATAAGAAATCTTCTCCTCAATTTGTGTTGGGAGTGAGAGATATCTTTATGCAATAAAACAAATCTATTTATGTACAAACTAACTATCTAACTGGTGCTAAGTAGGACTCCGTCCATATTTATATCATTAATTGGATGCATGAGCCTTTACATCTCTTAAAACAAAGAAAACATGAGAAAATAAGAAAGAGAGAGCCTTCAGTTGATGTAGGAGTCTCTGGAAGTACCAAAAATAAAAGCTCCATCTTCACTAGGTGTTTGTCGGAGTTAAACTATTGTTAGAATGTGTTTATGATGCATGTAAAGCTCTAAATTTAGAATTGATAGTTAATTGTCGGGGAACCTCTAAATTCTCAACACTTGTGGCAAACCCTTTGAAAAAGTGCACCTATGCACCTAGCACACCAGCGCACCCCAGAAGCAAGTTCCAAAAATTTTAAGATTTCACTAAGTGTCAAAATTGACATTCTGGCTTCTAGGTTTTGTTCCCCTTTATACCAAAGCTATGTTTGAGTATTTTCCCTTGAATTATTGATGATCTCAGTGACTTGAGCCACATCTAGAAAATCTAAGGCTTCATATTTATCTTTTACTTTCTGTTTGTAGTTACCCACCTCGATCTGAGTCTCTACAAAATCTCCAAGTTGTACATCTAGCACTAATAAGGCTTCTTTTATTCTAAATGCTTGCCTAATATCATCATCATTAGTATCTTCATCAAAAAATTTCTGGAATTTTTCTACTACTACTTCTACTTTTATTAATTTCTCTCATGCATTGTCCTAAAAAATGTCTAAACACACATCACTATAATGCTTCTCAGCTTCCAAAATTTTCTCTTGGGTTTGATCCTTGAGCCTATAATTTTTTGCATGTAATGTCTCTATTACTTTATTACCATTTGCAATATTTTCAATCCAATCATCAATCTTGTCTAATTTCTCAACTATATATATCTCCATCAACATCTGATACCTTTATCCTTTGATAGACTGTAATGCCTACAAATCTTTGCCCAGGTATGTACTTCATCCACTAAACCAAAATCTTGATTCAAAACGGTGACTAGCCTATCTACATTCTCTTGCATAACATGTAACATCTTCAGATTCCATTGTATAATTTATACACCCTTTTCCTCAAAACTTTCTCTCCATTGTTGACAAGCTCTCAAAAATGGATCAAATTGTACTGTATCCTTACCCTTTCTCTCCAATGTTGTGTTCAAGGTATCCTCGGGGTGTTTAGGGTCTAAGGGACCAAAAAATTCACTCAAATATCCTTTTAGGATCTCATTTTTTCTTCGAAGTGTTATCAATTCTGCCCCCTCCTGCTCTAAGCTCCTAAACACTTCTTTAATTCCTATTGTAACCATCAGCTTAGTAGTATCTAAGGTAGGTTTCCCAAGCATGACCTCCCTGATATGATAATCCCTTTGAGTCAATTCTTCAACATCTATATGTGAAGGAGGGATAGCCACATGTGCAAACAAGTCCTAGTTCTGATCACTCATGATAAAGTCTAATGCCCATGCATCCTTTGATGGTGGCTCAAGTTTCCTTAGAACTTCAATTAATTCCATTTTATCCTTCTCTTCAGTGGTGAATTGTTTCTTCTTAATTCTTATTACTTCTTTTCTCAGCCACCTTAGAATATGCTCTACCATGGATTTTCCTTTTGAGGATGAAGGACTTTGCTTGGCTATACTCTTCCCCTTATCGATCCTCTCTAGAGTCTTCTCCTTTTGTGAGAGATCCATACAAGGAGTCTCTGTATATATGGAGTCCACAATTCTCACCTTTGTGTCTTCAGAAGTTTGTTAAGGTTGCTCATTTATTTTTCCTTCTTTTGACACTTCACTAGTGGATACTTGTTGTGGCTCTTCCTCTTGTCCTACTTGTACCTATTCTTCTTCATTGTTTGGAGGAAGAGGAGTAGTTAATCCCTTATCTACACAAAATATGACTTGCACTAGGGATGGTGGGGCTACTTCAAGACCATATGGCTCAAGTGGAAACTGACTCTAATTCTCCTATTGAGGTTTATTGGTTAGATTATCTTTGATTTTGTCTCCCACCAACTCAGTGCCCACTAGCATAAAATTAAAATCTAACATCTAAAATACATCAGTACCCTCCACATCCTGCTCATTTATCCATTGTTGCATTTCATCTTTTGATGTTTTATTCTGAATGGGTTGCTCAGGAATAGATGGAGGTGTGATGGTGGAGCTTCTTCAACTTTTTGACTGTGTGGCTCTTGCAAGATGAGTCCTCCAATTCAAAGGTAGATTATCCTCTTCGTCCTCATCATCCTCTTCTTCCACTTCTTCCAGGATAGGTTCAAGAACCAATGGGAAAGGAATCACTCTCTTGATAACCTTTTGTCTTCTCTTAATAGGAGTCTTAATCTTTCTTTTCTTAGGAGAAAAAGGGGAGGCTTGTACCTCTTGCGAAGGTACTTCCTCTACTTCAATTTCAACTTCTCCTTGGCATTGCTTGGCTGACAACACTTGAGGATTATCTTGAGCTTGTGTAGCTTCTACATGCTGCGATCCTTGCACATCTTCTTCTCCTATCTATTAAGTTGTTTGGGTCGCTTGCTCTTCTAGCTCAGTTTGTTGAGAAGTCCTCTTCCTCTTTCGTTTACCTTTCTGATCCCTATAATACCCAACTAGTCTATCAAGTTGGTGTACTATCTCGAGTCTCACTGGCGACTGGGCTATAAATGTAGGCACTATGAACTTAGCTCCTCAACCTTTAGCTAGGCAAGCTTGATCATGAAAGACCATTGTTTGAGGAATTGGATCAAGTTTGAAAGGTCTCTTGATCCAATCCTTTATCAATTTGATGGTGTGCCTAGCCTTGTGATTAATGTCTGAGTTCTCTTCTTTGTCAATCTCAATATTCATAATAGGTTTATCACCAATCTTGTCCCTATTGAACAATGGATTGAATAAATCCTTCATATTTTTTTGCATAATCTTCAATGGAATCTTCACCTTCAAAGAACTTTCTACCAAATATAATGTCATCCTAAAATAATCCATTATGTGATATCGTAGTCGTCCACTGTGTTCATCCAATGATCCTCAATCGCATCCTCATGCTAGAATGTCTTGCTAGCTAGATGTTGCACTCTTCCAATGTTATCAAAATAGGGTCATGGAGAATTATATTATTCTTAGGGTTATTGATCCCATTCACACTCAAAAGATGAAATGTCTTGTCTCTGATCCACACTGAATGGTCCTATAGCAATATGCCACACCCAAGTTATTTTATGCTATCTTCGTACTCTATCGTATGCAGATAAGAGTTGTTGAGCAATCTCTAGTAGTATAAGTCTATCAATAGGATATCTAGGGAGCTTCTTAGGATTGACAATTGTACCTGCTACCCTCAAATATGTAAATGTTCAGTATTGGATGTAGTAGGCTCCAACTTCTAAAATCTTAGTCCCTGCCTTTTCTGACATCCCCTTTACATAATCTCCTTCGATGAATCGGATAATTGTGAATATGAAAGCATCATTTACTATCATGTACTCTTTGTTATGCTCTTGAAGCTTTTTTTTAACTAGTTGAGGATATACTATGTATGGACATGCATTGGAATCTTGCAAATTGCCCTTCTTATAGAGCCCAGGATAATCTATCACCCTTGTGACAACAAGTACACCAAGTATGATGTCATGTAAATTTTTTTATTATCCTTCACTGCCATCAACTGCTCACCCAAGTTCTCACTAAGAATGGAAGCCTAATCAATCAACATCTTCGCTATCTTGATAGTCTCGATGAAATGGACCATCCATATGTTCAAATGTCTAGAAGTGGTAAAACCCATGATGTTGCTCAAGAGTATGATCAAATATCCAATATATTCCTTCATATATCCTCTTGTCATGTTGACTCTGCCTACTTTCCACCCTAGAGGAGTCTTGTCGATGAGGTATGATGACAATATGATTTGAGAAGCTTCATCAATATGTTCCTTGTACCATCTCTCAACTTAGTGATAAGTTAATCTAATAAATTGATCCACCCTTGGAAGATGGAACACCTCTATGTTTTTGAGTTAGAGATCTAGGATGATCTCTCTAGTTATTCTCTTCACAACCCTTTCTTCGGGAACAAATTTCTCTGCTAGTGTTATGACCAATTCTGAGTACTGCATTGAAACTGGATGTGATGTTGCATTAACTAGTCGAGAGCAAATCGAAGTGGATATCATTGGTGATATTTTCATGGGTCTATTTCACAATGTTAGGAATGCGCCCAAATCTATATGACCTAATTCAATGTCTCAGATCTCTAAACAGTCCTCTTGAAACTGTGACTTGCTCGGAACACCTTGAAACTTGAATACTATGGGCTTTGGTGCCATCTTTTCTACAAGGGAGGATGACGAAGATGCCATTGAATCTACACAAAAAGAATGCATATTAGTTTGAAGTCAAAAAATATCGATTAACTTAAATCCTATCATAGACACGATCAAACTAGAAAACCTAATCTGCTCAAAAACACCAAAAAACTGATTTTATGACCCTTATATGCAAAAATAATGTGCACCTAGTGGGTGTGTTTGGTGTGCATTATGCCATTTACAAATATGGGGTGCATAGTAGCACATCTAATTAGGTGCACTATTGTCCACCTTAATTTGGTATCATGTTTCTCTTTTATGTTTTTAAGGGTTTTTTAGTTTTGCAAAGCAAAAAAAAAACCTAGATATGTGTGTAGTTGTGCACCTTATTTTTTATTTCTAAATTTGTTTTGTTTGTGTTTGTGTAGGTAGGGGAGCAGAGAAAGCACACCTACGAAGGTGCGGTGCTGTGATGAAAGCTAGAAAAGACAAAAAAAAACTAAGATGGAAGGAAGCAGGGGGTACCTGGGTTTTATAGACCCGAGCCCTAGTGGAGTGGTTGGGGGGTGCGCAGCTGCATAGATGCACTGTTGCACACTTACCTTTTGCAAGTGTTTCTTCATGGGTCTTGGCGCACTAGTACACCTGAGGTGGTGCACTAGTGCACCTCTTTTTTGCAAAAAGATGACTTCTACACTCTGAAATTTGATTCTCAAAGTTTGGGTTTTCCAGTCGGGACCCAGTCTTGACTAGAAAACACTAGATAAAACCCAAAAAAGACTCGGACCCTAGACTAGGGTTTTGAAAAGCCAAAAAAATAAAATAGGGGGTCCCCATTTCTAGGCAAAATGGGGCATGCATCGTGAAACCACAACAATAACTAGGAAGGCCTTACAACCTAACACATTGCATGTAATTAGTTGTTGATGAATAAAGAGTTATATTTTCTATTAGATCTTGTATTTTGTGTTATGTTTCTATTTTGTGGTTGTTTTTTGCAAGCTTGGTCACCTCCTTCGAGGGTTCAATCCGCATTGCACTGTGCCAATAATAAACTTCTTGTTTTTTCTTTCCTAAATATTCTTATTTTTTGTATAAGAAAGGTGTGTAATAATTAAGATACATATGGGACTTTAAAGTTTATGACTAGTCTTCATGGTTTAAATTAGTGAGCAATTTGGGTTGAATGCTAATTTTAAAAAAATTCTTATATTTGTATAGTAATTGCCCCCCCCCCAATGAGTTTGTCATGAAAATATGTACTCCTAGAGATCTATATTTTTTGAAGACTGGAAATGGTTGGCTAGTTCTCATTTTTAAATATTTCCTCTTTAAAAAATTATATTCGGTCTTTGACTTCTTAGAGGTTACTTCCTTGTCTTAATGATAAATGAAAATGTAAATATTATACTAGAAGGTGAAACAAAATTATTGGAAAAATGTGGAGATCCAAAAAAATATAGACACCTAAATTGTTAGCTTGGAGATTTTTACCTCATTAGATGCTTATTGGAGATAGACTAAAATTCATCAAATTTCAACCTATTAATCCCAACTGATATTGTTGATTAATGTATGTGTAAGATTCATTTAAGTTTTTCTGTTGTCATTATGTCAAGCCTTAGTTGGTCAGACATTATGCTAATTCACTAGAGTGTCATATCATTTTATAGAAGAAGAGGATTTGAAGAAAGTATGATATAAGTGTTGATAAGTGTATGGTATTCAATGAGGACTTGAATGAGTTAGACACTGACAATAGAATATTTATTTGGTTTCTTTACATGATCTTAAGCAAGATGTATGTTTAAGTTACATCTATTGAACTACACAATGAATGAAGGAATGCAATATTAATTAAGCTACTACAATTTTCACTGAGCACCTGAGGAAGAAATGTTGAATTCTAGTGTTAATCGAGTAATTTCAATGTTAACCGATTCATGTATTGACCAAGAAAGTTATAATGTTCACCAGGCATGAACATGAATAATATTTTTGTAAAATATTAATCTGAGGCCAGAATTTGGTGAAAATCAAGAATATTCAAGAAGTTTAAAAGATAAGGACAAAGTCAGTTAGGAGATCAACGACTGGAATAATTCAAAGAAGATCTAATGAATAATATTTAACAATATGAAATGGACCAAAAATTACAAGAAGGAAGACTATTTTATGAGTGTCTAAATTCATTGAATCTAAGATCTATGATTGTAATTAAGCAGAAAAATATGGAAGATTCTCGAATCGAAAAAGTTGTCTATTTAAAGGGATGAACAAGATATTTTTTGTTGTTGATGTTGGTTGATCAATGGTGATTATTGTTTATGCAAATTGAAGTGGAAGAAGAAGATAGAAGGTGAACCGAGCAGAATACTACTATGAAGGTCAAGTAGAGGAAGTGTTAGGTGGAAGTGTGAGTGTGTGAATTAGCCAGGAAGAGATCAGGAGGAAGAGAAATTGAAAAGTAGAGATTTGAAAAAGAAAGGTAGTGTTGAAACCTAACATATCATTTCATTGTTACTTTCTTATCATTGTATCAGAAAAATCTCTTAACTGAGTGGACCTAACAAGTCTTTTAAATCCTATATGGTAACATTCAATTGTAATGCCCTTCCTAAAGATCTTTGAAACACAAGGATAGAACATGCACTAAATAAATTTTTTTCTTAAGATAAGTTACTTAACAACATAAAGTAACCAAGTGCAAGAATGAAACATCTAAAAAAGTTGATAAGAATAGAAAACACAGGTAAACTCACATGTTCACCTACACTAGCAAAAGTCTTACAAACACTTCCAAAGATCTCCAAGCACTAAACCATAGCTTACAAATCAAAGATCACACAAATCATGAGAATATACCAAGGGAATGTTCTTTTTAAAGCCCAAATTAAAAGTTCCTAGCATGATTAGACATACAAATCCATTTCCACTAACCATAACATAATCAAGAATTACAACCAAAGACCAACAATGGTCATGCACAAGACGAGGGCTTAAAGTGACAAGCACTCATCTACTAGGCACCATGCTGAAAGACAAATGTTGAATCCTAAAATTTGGGTAAGTCTAAATTCCTGAAGCCCTAAAATTTCCTAGAATCATTATGTTAATGTGGAGAGGTCTGGAACCTATCTCAAATGAATCATCACATATATTAAAATATATCTTAAGTACAAGGAAATTATACTTAAAGGATATATTTTATACCCCATAGAAAATATGTTTCAAAATAGGAAGGTGTGGGACCCAATAGGGTGTCCAAAACCAACTTCCAAACTTTCCTCGGCCAAGCCAAAATGCCCATTGTTTTTTTCACAAGAAAACTTTGCCTTGCAAAGTCTCGTGCAAGACTTTTCTTTTCCATGTGAGACCTTGCATTACTGTGCACAAGGCTTTTCATTACTGCACACGAGAGTTCATATTACTATGCATGAGGCTTTGTTTCACTATGTAAGAAAGTACATGCTCACACACAAGGAATTACATGATTGCATGAGAGAATGTATACATGTGCAAGACAATACATTCTCGTGTGAGAAACTACCCTTCCCATGCGAGAAATGCCAACAATGCAACATCAAGGCAAGAAGAAAATGTATAAAAACATGAAACCTCCACACCAGGGAGTATGAGATCCACATAAATTGAGGAATGATCACTTGAGAGCATAAAGGAGATCAAATAACTCAATCTCTAACCCATACCATCAAATGTAATCATCTGGAAAGCAACATCACAATGAACATACAAGTGCATAAATCAACTATCATAAGAAGGAAAGCACAAGTAATGAAGCCACCAAACTAAAAACAATTGTGTTCATTTCCTCCCAACCATTATGGCAACATGAGACCTCAAAGGCCCTAACCATCCCCCGAGCATGAATCTAAAATTGTCAACAAGATAGTTGGAATTGTCTCATGAAATCATTCTTACCAATAACAATCAACTAACACATAAGAACAAGTACATCCAACATGTTAATCTACCAATAGCATCACTAATCCAAAGCAGTGGTAAGAAACCTCATCTAGCAATATGATACAAAATCTTGACAAAGGAATGCATTAAGTAAACATACTAAACATCATATAAAATGTGATATCAATGCATCCAAGATAAACCATAAATCACAAGAGAACATACTCTAGATACACCAAAGTACCAAGTGAATATCCAACACCAACCTCAAACTGAAGTAGACCATCTTTTTACACTCGTCCCCAGTAGTGGTATAGGGAGCTATGCCTCCCAACCATGTGGTACCCATAGGCCCACACCCGACTTTCTCATGAAGATAATGATCCAACCATAATCACATATGGAAATCACCCATCACTAACACACATGACAATCAAGAACATGATACAAATGTCTATATAATCATGAAGACAATGTAATACATCAAGTCACTAGTTAGACCCTTTAAGGATAACTATGTAGGGACTCTAGTTGAGTGTTATTACTTGTCATTGGGTAGCATAAGTACTTCAAGCCTTCGATCAACTCCCTTAGGAGGCTAGACTCAGAATGTATCTTAGATCAACTCCCTTAGAAAGCCAAATATTGTTCCTTTGATCAACTCCCTCAGGAGGCTAGGTGTTTCATAATCTTATCTTTCATTAAGTTTATGTTTCCATTAATTCATTTAGTTATCACTTGTTAGAACTTCTTCACGCTCCCTTGTCAGAATATACACTAGGGTATACGAGAGAAGTCACCCACACATCTACCCTATATACCCATGCTCATCACATGATGAGTTCCCAAAGGCAATGCATGTTCCCAACCCAACCCCAATTGAACAATCCCTCAACCAACCTA
Organism: Cupressus sempervirens; assembly: GCA_028749045.1. NCBI lineage: Eukaryota > Viridiplantae > Streptophyta > Pinopsida > Cupressales > Cupressaceae > Cupressus > Cupressus sempervirens. Next base: position 629,571,938 of record CM053788.1, on the reverse strand, counting down.
TATCTGGGAGTTCGGGTCTCACAAGATCTCATCAAGTGCATGCACACGTAATTGTGTGTGGGTACAACCAACTACACAAAATACTCAAGTAACCAATTCAAGGGTTAGATATGAGAAATGCAACAATCAAACAAGTATAACAATCTCACTCAACTGACCTATATTCGAGAGTATGGATTCTACATGAATCCCAATTTAAACAAAATATCTATATGGATGGATTGGAACCTCATGAATAATATGAATCCATGACCAACATCAGTGCCAAGGAATATCCAAGAAAACTAAGTGGCACACAAATCAAGGAAAAGTAAAAAATGACCAAAATCTAATGAAATTAAAACCCCTTTTATAATCAGGTACAAAACCCCTACATATCAAATAAAATTTGGGTTCAGAGTTCGTATGCAAAAATGACCAGCATAATGGTCCGAAACTGCCAAACCCCACTCCAAAAGGAAAACAAATGCTCATACCTGCCCAAATGGATAGAGCCAACATATAGGAATCGAGAGAAAGAGTAGTTCTTTGCCACCTAGAAAATTAGTACCAAAAATAGACTTAGAAATGGAGTTGAGACATAAAAATGGAAGAGCCCTACCTGGCAACCAAAAGGGAAAAAATGGGAATTCTCATGATAAAATAATCACTCTGCTAAAATTGCTAGAAATCTTGGCAAACCAAGTTCTCCCAGAACTGGATCCAATGAGATCAGTCTCGCACCAATCCCACACTCGTAACTTGCGCAACAAGTAAAACAACAATACTTCCTTAAGAGGATTTGGAGTTTTTGCTCTCAAATTCCAATTTGAAAGTGAGAAGTGAGAAATAACTCACCTTTTGGGATATATATATATATATATATATATATATATATATATATATATATATATATATATATATATATATATATATATATATATATATATATATATATATATATATATATATATATATATATATATATATATATATATATATATATATATATATATATATATATATCTATTCTCTTTAAAAGTGCAATATAAAATTAGGAAAATAACTAGCTTACTAGATTAACCCCTTCTTAATCTAGACAAAATCGGGCAATTCCAATTAAATGGAGTTTAACTACGCCAAAGTTGTCAGTAATTAAAATAATTCAATCAAATAATAAAATCCCTCCAAGCCCTTAAAAATCATTTAATTAGATCTCTTCCATGATAGATGTGGAATCCTAAATGCACAAACATGCTCACGAATCTAATCACATAATATACTGTGAATTTGAACTTACCAATTACCAGAGGATAAAAATAATAATAAAAGATACATCACCCATACAGGGATGATATTGGCTCAACATGAAAGGTCTGACCACTAACTCCATGTGCTAGGGATATAAGTCATGCACAATAAACAAACAAAATCAAGTGCAGATGCACAATATATAATAGTCGACGCAACAATTATACAAAATCACATAATTAAAGAACCTAATTAATTTCATTAAAAAAATCTATTTAAATCATTCATTTGCACCATAGTAAAATATTATTACAAGAATGATGTAAATATTTGTAGCATAATCACATCACAAAGAAAGATCATCAAGGTTGCATCCATCAGGATGACTTATAGAAATCAAATGAGAGAGGCACTACATCAATAGTAATGTTTGTAAGTCCTTTAGAGTAGGCCACTCTTTAGAAATGTCAATGATTGATAAGGTCTAGATGATCTTTGGTGAAAACCCTCTAACAAGGTCACAGTAAAAATGTACATGTAACCTTTAACAAGGTTCGCTCCTAGTAGAGCTCACTTTGGAAGAGTGAAAATATTTTTGTTGTTGATTCCCAAGTGGTTTTTCCCATTACAAGGTTTCCAAGTTAAATAATTTTGTCAAGTGTGTGATTGCTTATTGTGTTGCAAATTTTATTGCATGTTCACTATTTAATGTTGCAACTCGGTATAAGCTAGATGATTACTCTGATACTTGGTATATTAGGAAACAATGAGATAACAATTTGATGTGAAGTTGTTATAAGTTTGAATTATGATGTTTGATGTGGTTATCAAATTATTGATTTGAAAGTTTATGAAGTTGAAGTTGGTATATAATTATTTTGAAAGCCTGTAGGATAACTAGTTATAATTGATTCACCCCCCTCCCCCCTCTCAATTATCTAACACAACCTTCTAGTTTCCCCTTTTGTTCATGCATCGAAAATATAAAACATATATTTTGGGAATGTCCAATTGTTAAAGATCACTAGATGTCATTTTCAAAAACCTCTTAGCTATTTTCCATCATAGGTTGAACTAGAAGGAGCCTCTACTTGGCCTTGGTTTACATGATGATATCATTGTTGATTCAGTTAGACATGTCATTTAAAGACATATATGAAAGTCTAGATGTTCTACTATGTTCTCAAGTAATCATTCTTAGGAAATTGATATTCTAGTTCTTTACTCTAACATAATTTTCTAAGTTACTTTTTTGTACTCGGACCTTTCAATCCTAGCTAAGAAAAATTATTTGGAAACAATACAACTTTAATAGATTTGGGATGAAGTGTATGGGCTTCAAAGCACCTGCAATATTTTTATTTTATTTTTCTTCAAATACGTAATATTGATGCCACTTAATTTGTATTGTGATCTAGTTAGGTTAAAAGAGTTTGTAAGAATTGTCCTTCAAGTGTATCAAACTTTCCATTTGATGGCATGGTGTTAGTTTTTCTATATATTAGATTTACTTCTTGATGGTTTAGGTTATGTACAATGTCCTTGGCTTTGCTACTTAGTTGTGCAGTGAAATATAATTATATTCAACTACCTCTTAGTAGCCCATTATTTGTAAAAAAAATCTTTGGTCAATATATTCAAAAAATACATTCTTTGCATCTAAATCCTATTGCAGCTTCAACCTCTTGAAATATTTAATCAAAAAATATTTTTTATTATTGATAAAATATTTATATTTATTTAAATTAAAGTATTTGTAAAGTAAAGGCAAGAGCCTAGAACACAATGGTAACTTGTGAGCCTCTTATCTAGGAGGTCTTGGGTTCAAGTCTACTCAAGCTAATTAATAAATAATAATAATAATAAATCACAACATATAATAAAACTTAATCTTGGCTTTTGCCTCTTACTAATAAAAAAAAGTATTTATAATTTTTTTAGAATAAATTGATAAAAGATTTAAATTTATTTCAAGAATTTATAAATTAAAAAATAAAATAAAATTGACAATCAATATTTTTTACAATACGTAAAGTGAAAGGCATTAAAATGATCAAACCATCATAAAAACTCATATTACATGTACAGGTAATCATCATATTCTACACCTACTTGCAACCATAGGAGGTGTAAGGGAATTGTTGATAGGCATGTTGGGGTTTGGTAGGGAAATTCAAAAGTATTTCGAGGGAAATCGATACAGAGGATTAGTGTGGTGGGGTCAAAACATGGTTAAACTTATAAGGGAAATACAAGGTTCCCCAAACCCTCTAAAGAGAAAAAAGTTCTCACACAACTCCAACACCTCCCCAATGATACAGGTGGGTGTCATAGGCCAATACAAGGTGGATTCAAAGGGTTTCAACCAAATTTGGGTTCTTAGACAACACCCAATACCCAAAACCCTCAAACTGTCTAGTAGGCCTAATTATTTTCCTAATAGGTCTCCAACAACACAAAAGTGAAGTTTACTCCAAAAATTTCCAAATAAATCCCAAATAAATGGTAGATTTAGATACCCATTTTATTGCTCTTTAACATATCCCAACCCCAGCATAGGTTGTTTTGGCTCAACATACAAGTTTTCAAATTGTGCACCTATTTTAGGCATAAAATAGGGTCATTTTACAAAGTAAGTGTAATCCACTACTTACTCCCAAACTCCAACACTTTCAATAGTCTCTTAAAATGGTCCCAATACAAGGAAAATCAAATCAATTTGGTCTTCAGATCCCTGCAAGTATGAAACCCCAAATTGGTCTCCTACAAACCCTCAAAGGTAGGGTTTTCTCAATTTACACCTTGTTAATCAAATCTCAAACTTTTGAGAGTTGATACACCTTCTCCATACCATGGAAAAGCACTTCTAGTCATAAAACACCAACCTCCAATGGCCAGAACTCATGTTGTTGCTCCATAGCCATGTGTTTAGTGTCCTTCACACTCAAAATTTCATTAGTGATCACCAATCCTTAGAACCTCTAGTCAAAACATTGTTAGGATTTCTTTGTACATATTATTACATGATCATTTCATGAGGATCAGGTTACTACATTCATGGAATGATCAACATTTCATGTGAACACTCAAAACTCCGAAGGAAAATAGTAAAATCCTTAAAGTAGTGTATAACAAACTAAACAAGAATAAACTCTACCAATCTTAGTACCTTAGAAAGTGATCAAACAATGTATAAAAATTCGTCTGAGGTCATAAGTTTTCAAAATGCTTGCAAAATGAAGTTTTATTGAACTTCTCATCACCAGTCTATATAATGCTAATCAAATTCATACTATTGTATTGCCCTCATGCCTTGACTAGGCCATATAGGTGTATGAAAAATTCCTCAACCAATTTCATTTGGTTGGAACTTATTACAAACATGTTTAAGGTCCTAAACCTAGTTTCCCCCCAAATGCACTTAACCATTGGATTTCAAATATTTGAATTCCATATCTTGTTTTATTGTATATTTTAGAAAATTAACTCTTCTAATTGCATGGATTCAATCTATAATTACTCCTAGGACCTAATTGAACCTCCTAACCAACTTAGATCCCTTGTTGGCACTATTGGCCATGCTTACATCAATTTTGGTCCTAAGTTCTTTATCAGGACTTCTACGACTTTTCACATTTACATCAAATTATTCATTAGAAATTGCCATTATTGGCTTCAAGATCTCCCTATTGCCATTTGAGGATTCTTTTAATCCTCTAACCTTATTTTCGAGGTGGGTTTTAGGTGTTTGGCTAAGTGCCCATGCACCATACACCCCACCTCTGAAAGGACTCTTGTCCCAAAAGTGAAGGAGAGTTGTTTTCTTGCCACCCATTCTTCAAGATGGATACCTACAACTTAACATTTGTCACATGTCTACCTCTTGCATTCAAAGTGTTAGAACCAACAAAAGAAAATTTATCATAAGCATTGTCTCTATATGTTTGTTTAGGATAGTCAACTTTTTTCCTCTCAACGTGCCCATTATCTTTCTCATGGGGATCCCAAAGACCCTTACTACTGCCCTCCATGGACATACAAACATCAACTTTCCTTGGTGACACCACAGGACACCAAAGTGTGCCTATCATCACTCCCTCTTCATGCACTATCTATTGCATATCAGAGTTCTTTCCTTTCTGATGAGTATCAACAACACTTTTCATCATAACCAATGAAGTCTTATGCTTCATTCCTAAATCCTCAAAACCATGTTTTTCTTGCCCTTGCAAAGTAACATACTTCTTTGTACCAAAACATACAATCCTTTCATCTTCACTACTATCAATTGGTAAAGGAGTAAGATGAAATTTCTTACCATCCTTATACACAACATACACATTTGATAGACAAAAATGCACTATATTCCTAAAGGCTTTCCATAGCCTTCCAAGAATAATATGACAACAGGTCATAGGGATTATATCTCATAAAACCCTATCAACATATGCTCTAATGGAAAAATCAACAAATTTTTGTTCCCTAACAAGAATTTTTTGCTCATTACTCACCCATGAAGCCTCATATGGTTTATCAATGGAAAATCTTGTCAAATTTAGTTTTCTAACCATCTCATAAGAAACCAAATTGTCAAATGAACCAGAATCAATGATCATCCTAAAAATCTTACAATGAATTTTACAATTTGTTCTAAGGATGGATACTTATTGCTACATTTGTAGTCTTCTTCTCACCATCAAGAAGTCTACTTCAGTAAATGATCCTATCTCAATGCCTTTACCTTTGTCTTCACATTCCTTGATTTCTTCCTCTCTACCTTGAGTGAAGTGGACTCAGTTCTCTTCCTTCTTTAAGTCAGCCTCCTTCTCAAAACACCTATGGGATTGATGCTCAATTACTCCACAAGTAAAGCATTTACCAATGAATACACCACTACCTCTACCATAACCAAATTTGCCACCTCCTCTCTGCCTTACATCACCATTTATGTTCTTGTTTTTTTCATCACTAGGTTTTCCTTTGTCATCATTGGGTCTACCTCTCTTTGGATTTCCTCTATCACCACCATTCTTGTCTTTTTTCTCTTCAACTTCTCATCAGCTCTCATAGACAATTTATAACATTCCTTAATTGTTCTAGGTGTTGCAAGACTTAAATCATCTTGGATGTTTAATCTAATTCCCCCCAAATATCTTGTCATCTTCTTCATGGCCAACCCTAATGTCCAACTTATGAAATTCTTTAGTGTACCCTTGTACATCCAAGTATCTTTGCCTAAGACCTTGTATTTTCTTGTACATATGTACCTTGTAGTCACTAGATAAAAGATTTACCTTCATTTTGTCCATCATAGTATATCAAGAAGAAATCTTTGGCTTTCTATTCTTCCATCTCTTTGCTTGAACACAATCCCACCATAACAAAGCATGTCCTCTTAATCTTGACTTTGTAATCTTTACCTTTTTCCCATCCTCAATGTCTTCACACTCAAAGTAGTTCTTCATGGCACTAAACCAATCAATGAGTTCCTCATCATCCATCTTACCTACATACAAGGGTAAGTCCGATCTTCCCTTTGCATCTCCACTTCTTACGGCTTTAGCAAAATTTTCCATCCTCATATCTTTCGTATCTAATTGTGCTTCCTCTCTCAGAGGAATTTCTTCTTCTCCCAATCTTCATGATCATTAGTATCTTATAACCTACTCTTTCCTTCTCAATCTTCTCCCTTCTCCCTTTTTCAAGGGCTTCTCTTATTCTTTTATTCTTTGCCACTTTCTCTTTCACAAGCTTTTAAAGTTTGGAATTAGTGACCCTCTAAGGGATCCCATCATCTTCTTCTTTTGACATTTCCAAATATACCAAGACCAACTATGGAACCTCAAAAGGAAAGGGACACTCCATGGCCTCAACAAAGTATCAAATAACCAAAAGACCTCAAAAAAATTCTTCTTTCTCTCAACCTAGGATGCTCCTAGGCTATGACATCACTTAATGTAGAGGATTAGTGTTGTGGGGTCAAATCAAGGTTAAATGTATAAGGGAAATACAAGGTTCCCCAAACCCTCTAAAGAGAAAAAAGTTCTCACACAACTCCAACACCTCCCCAATGACCTAGGTGGGTGTCTTAGGCCATATATGTGTATGACAACTTCCTCAACCAATTTAATTCAATTGGAACTTATTACAAACATTTTTTAGGTCCTAAACCTAGTTTCCCCCCTAAATGCACTTAACCATTGGATTTCAAAAAAAAATGATGAATAATCCTTTTCTATTAATAAATAATATACTAGTTACAATTCGCAAAAAAGGGTTGAGGGATACAAGATCACCCCATGAGAGTTCACATGGTCGAAGCCAGAATAAACAACTATTCATAATAATAAAAAAACTTTAAGCAATCCTTGAGGCTGCCAAAGCAATAGCAGCTAAGCGGGGAGGCTCATCGTGATCATGGAAACCCTAGTCATCCTTGGGATTGTTAGGTGAGCTAGGAATAGTCCAACCATTAGCAACATCTTCAGGGGCCTGGTCTTCATCTTTAGCATCTACCCACAGGAGTGAAAGAGCCAACTCCAGGTGAAAAGGCCATTTTCTAGAAGCAACAAGAGGAGCAACAAGAGGGGGAGCCATTGGACCTGAGAACTAATTTGAGCCATGGTGAAGTGGAGAAGCTCAGCAACTTCACCAACCACCATCGCCACCACTAGGAGAGTGGTGGCAGGGAGCCTATGACTGTCACATGTAAGAGTGGTGAGCAAAAGAGTTGTGCCCTAGGTGATGGCCCCTAGGTAGCGTATGATCAACTGAGGCATCATGAGGAACTCTGGAAACTATACATGGTGCATCACCCCAATGATTGAATAGCTCCTGAAGGTGGGCCACCTCTAGAGCCACCTTATTACATATTTTAGAAAATTAACTCTTCTAATTGAATGGATTCAATCATAATTACTCCTAGGACCTAATAACCTTCCTAACCAACTTAGATCCCTTGTTAACACTATTGGCCACCCTTACATCAACTTTGTTCCTAAGTCCTTTATCAAGACTTCTAGGAATTTTTATATTTGCATCAAATTAATCATTACAAACTGCCATTATTGGATTCAAGATCTCCCAATTAACATTTAAGGATGCTTTTGATCCTCTAACCTTATTTGGTTCCAAGAAGGGTTTAGGTGTTTGGCTAGGTGTCCCCACACTAGAAATTTTGGAGAAAATGCTGAAGGCCAAGCATTGCAAGAAAATACTAGTTGCAAGCTACTCCATTATCTGGGTTCCTACACTGATTTTCTATGATACTAACTTTTTTTATTAGTAAGACCATGCACTTAAAAGAGAAAGACTAACACCTAAGAAGTTGTCTAAGTCAAAATGGAGAATAAAAAGCCTTGCTTGATATGTTAGCATGAATCTTGATGGTATTACTTTGGAAGAGTATCGTAAGCATTGGAGAGCATGTGGTAGTATTGGAATGTTGCATTCATGATTCTATTTGTCATTGATGACAACATAGTATGGTTTCTATGAAGACTGGCAGAGTAGCAAATAGAGATCATGGTCGTATGTACATCATCTTGATTATCAGGTGACACAAAGTTGAGGATGTGTTCAACATTGTGTCTTGATGACAAGGTTAAGTGCATGTAACATAAGTCAAAGAGATACGAAAGATATATGTCATTTACAGAGATAAGTGTAGAGACATAGTACCTAAGAAGCAATTTATGATGATTGTATTTTATCTCTTAAAAGAGATATAATCAAGGTAAGTGAAGTAATCTTGTGATAGAGGATAGTCTGATGATGATGTCAACGAGTGTGCAAATCTTGAAGTCGCACGTGTGAGAAGTTGTACAGACTCTAAGCTGATAGTGCTATTGTAATTGTAAAACAATTAATTATCTTATTGTGGTCCTATTATAATTAATTGGGAAAGCCTCAAGGCTGACTCAAGGAAATATATTGAGGACTAGGTATAAAGGAATGTATTTTTCCTTGATTGTAGAAGTATGTGATGTGCAAAGTGTTCAAGGAGGTGCGAACAAGAGTAGAGTGTTTGGTAAATGTGAGTAAGTGATCCAAGGGATTATTGGATGCAAAATTCATGATTTGTTATGGAGATTAGAAGGAGAGAAATTCTAGTTGAGAGGACATAGGAAGAGGAAGAAGAAGTATAGTTCAATTCTATTATTCTATAAGGAATAATACAAAGATTATTTGGATAGTGGGTTCATTGGTCTTGCCCATGAAGCTACTTGGATAGTGGGTCCATCTTCCTTCCACAACTCATAACAAGGTTAGAATCTGCTAACATGGATTCAAAGTCTCCTAAAAGGGACTGGAATGTACTAAATGTTTTCATAGACTCCTAATAGGGTTCATCCTCTAACAAGGAATATTTATATTAGCACATCATCTTGTGGGTACCATCCCCACTGGGGTTTTCCCTCTGATCGAGGGTTTCCCTAGTTAACATATTTGGTGTTATTGTGCATGAGTATCTTGTCGTGGTTTTTGATTATATTTCTCATATGGTTAAGATTTACTAAGGTTGATAATTGTGATAATAGTTGGATAACTAATTCACCCCTCCGCCCATCTCAATTAAATTGGTGGACTATATATTCTAAAAATTGGTATCAGAGCCTCATGTCTTGAAGAGAAAGCTTAACAACTTTGGGAGATCAATGGTGAACCATTTTAGAAAGGATAGTCCTAAGTTTTATGGAGTAAACTATGACAGTTGGAAAGAGAAGATGAAGAATCATCTTCTATGCATGGGTCCAGGATATTGGATTTTGACAAAAGACAACAATATATTGTGGAAGAAGCTAAGCTTGAAGAATGTAGTAAAGTAGAAAGAGATATGTTCATGTGCAATATGAGAGCCAGAGAAGCCTTACTATCAACTCTTCCTGAGAATGAATACAGTCACATAAAGTCACTACATACATCTCATAAAATTTGGAAAGCTTTAGAATCTACTTTTTTAGGTGATACACATACAAAAAGGATAAGATTGCAGAATTGGATATGCTTATTTCAAGATGCTAAAATGATGGAAGATGAATCTTTAAGAAGCTATGTTGGTAGGATATCCAAGATTGTTGCAGGAATCAAATCATATGGTGGAACCAAGGAAGAAGATGAGGTTGTGTGGAAGATCCTAAAAAATTTGACACCACCATTCAAGAAATTAGCACAGATGATTGAACTTTTGATACCTTGTACTGCTAAGTTCACCAGGGAAACTTTTCTTGGAAGATTGGAAGCAATAGAAACTAGTTTGAGACAGTCTAGATAATTGACAAGAGTGGAGACATCTTTCAATGCATTAAGTATTTGTCCATGTCTTTCTAGAATGCAAGCACTCATGGAGATTTTGCTAGTAGCAGTAGGTCCAGATCTGATGAAGATAGGAAGATTGAAGAAGGTATAGCCCTTCTTGTAAGAAGAGAACTAGATGGTAAGAATATATTTAAATGTTGGACTTGTAATGAATTTTGTCATTATGCATCTAAATTTCCTAAAAGAGAGAAAAAGTATAAGGGAAATTTTAAGCTTAGAAGACCTAGAAATTATTTGTATGCAAATGAAGATGAGGAATTTGAGGAAAGAGTTCAAAGTGAAAGTGATGATGAGCTAGGATTTGTAGCCATTAAGGAAGATGATCTTGATATAGAAATTAGAAAAGAGGAAGCCCTAGTTTCTCAAGTTGACAAGAAATCTGATTGGATAATAGATTGTGGATGTTCGCATCACATAACTAGTGATATGAACAAGTTTGTTAAATTCATGAATCATGATGGAGGTATTTTTAGAGTTGGAAACAATGCAACCTATCACATTATAGGGATAGGATCTATTACTATGGATGGAAAAACTAAAACTGATGATGTTTACTTTGTCAATGGATTAAAGCATAACTTGTTGATTTTTGGACAGTTGGTAGATAAAGGTTATCAATTGTCATTCACAGAAAAGGCTTGCATTATCAAAGATAAAGATGGTAAGCTGATTGGAATAGGTACAAGATCTAGATGTAATGTATTTTAGTTGAATCCCACTGAGATGACATGTGTGGTTGCTAAAGTGGATAAAATTTGGTTATGGAATAGGAGGTTTTTGTTAGAGATAGATAATACTGAGAGGGGGGGGGGGGGGGGTGGTGGTGAATCAATATTCTACAAACTTTTGCCCACAATTGAATATTGTTAATTTCTTTATAAATTGCATATGAATGTAAACCAATAATACTAAATAGTAAATATAACCATACACAAAGAGAACTCATAACACCATCATTTGTTAACTAGGGAAACCCTAGCCAAGGGAAAATCCTAATGGCAATGATACCCACAAGATGATCCACTAAACAAAAAAATCTTGTTAAGGGTATTAACCTTGTTAGGAATCTATGAGGTACATATAGTGTCTCAATTCCTTGTTAGAGGACTAGGCCTTGTTAAAAGCCTCAACCATATTAGGAGTTCCTTTAACCCTAGTAGGAATTGGTAGATCAAATACAATGTATGCAAGAAGAGCTGACTACCCTAACATGCAATTATACAATTAAGTTCCTTCACAAGATTATATATACATACAATACTTTCTTACTTTTGTATCTCACACTTGCTCTAATTATAATTCAGATCTCACATCATATAAGCTCATACATCATATATACTATCTTCACAATAGTTTTCATCAACATATATTGCTTGCACAACTCATTCTCATAGCACTTATCTACGCAAGATAAGATCTTCATATATACCTTGATGATTATAAAATTATGCTCTGTCGAACTTTATGCTTTCACAAGCTTGCCCAATTATAAGTTAGGATGTCAGTTAACCATGACTAAGTATTTTTTTTTTACCAAAATAATTCCTTAAGTCATACAACTCAAAACTTTGATATGCTCTATTCTACTCTGTTAAATACCTGAACTAGTATCTTAACTAAAACTTGCATTGTACAATCTGTAAAAGTTTGCATACTAGAACACATCATCATGACATTGTCATAAAGCTATCCTTAACTATGCATAAGATAATTCAAAGTGTGCCATTCGTACACATCACATCTACCTCTGTACTACTGCAAATTGTTTAACACTTAGACAATTTTCTAACTCTAAATGCATAAATGAAATATTGAATACATGTTGCCATAAATGACAACACTCTAGACATCTAACTAGCCATATTTCCAACAATCTCCTCCTTTGGCATTGATGGAAACATTTTGGAAAATTGTCTAAGTCCAAAATGATGTCATACAAAATATAAGTAAATAAAAAAAGAAATGTCTTCAAAACATAACAATTTTATTCATGTCTTGATGGATCATTACATTCCTTATCACTCCATGCAATGATACATAAGTGTACTCCTCCTTACATATACATATATACTTCTCCTTAATACATTTATAATTTTCCTTACATATGCTTCTCCCCCTTTGACATCAATGGCAAAGGTGTCAAAAAATATAAATGAAACTGTGTGGCCTTTTGCTGATCAACTTGATATTCTGGATAACTAGTATGTATAAACAAGTTTTAGTCACTCAAGTTCTAGTCAAGTTTTAGTCACTCAACTTCTTTCTTCCAATTCTCCTTGACTGTATCAGAGACATTGATGAATGCACAAAGTGCATAGGATGTCACTTCTACCATGCTCAAGTTAGTATAGGAAAATCTACCATAGGAGGCCTTAGTTGCAAGATACTCCTCCAACTGCCTCTACAAAATGTTGATCTTGGGTGACAAAATCTCTCTAAGAGTAGAGAACCTTTTGATTACCCTTTCCTTATTAGTCTCTATGCTTATGAATGCATTGTGAATCTTCTCTACTTTAGATCTAAAATCTTTAATGCTGGCCTTTGGTAACTGCAACCTTGTAGTGAGTATATGAAGCTCACTCATTTGACCCTTGATCTAATTCTCAAATCTAATACATATAAGTATATATGTGCGTATGCGTACTAGTTCACGGGATGAACTAGTATACATGTACACTTGTATACTATTAATGTGACTGATGCTACATTTAACACCCCCTCTTAGAAAGGGAAGATAACAAGCTTGAGTACATGTAGATATCACCTAGCATGTGATATCAAGGAATGCCCAAATATTAAGTTAGCATTACATTTGAATATCTTGGTTATGGTATGTGCACTAACATCACATCACATGATGTCTACCATAACATGTCATGGCATGTCCAGAGAGATTATGTCACATAATGCCCATCATGATTACCTCATCAAGGCCATATTGATTTCCAATAGATATCAAGTCAACATGATATCAATCAATAAGTAGGAGAGATATTAACTATCAAGGCATTTCCATGACTATCAAGTCAGCATGATATTCATCATGATAGTAGATATTGTAGAGTCATCACTTTACAATGTAGGATACAATTATAAATTATTTGAAAGATCACCACCTTTTAGTAACATACATCATAGGCCCATAAAGTCATAGAGTCACACATATGACAAAATGATTTTACACATTAAAAATCTTTAATATATTAGTACAAATAAAAATAATTTTGAGATTGAGTCTCAATTATATTTCAACCATACCAAGTTTGTTTCTAAAATATTGTACTTTAACTCTGGAGAGAGGTTTGGTGAGAATATATGTTGTTTGATCACTTGTACTGACATATTCTAACTGAATTGTCCTCCTTTCAATCATGTCTCTCACATAGTGATAATGAATCTCTATATGCTTTGACTAATCATGGAATACATGATTCATAGAAAGCTTGATACAATTTTGATTGTCACAGTGGATAGTGGTAGGCTTCATGGGTTCACCAAATAGTCCCATAGTTAACTTTTTGAGCCATACTACTTCTCTAGCCCCCATGATAGCTACAATTTATTATGCTTATGTAGAACTATGTGCTACTAAAGTCTATTTTTTGCTAATCCAAGAGATCATGGCTGATCCTAACAACATCCAGATGTGCTCTTTTAATCAATCACACTTTCGGCCCAATCTGAGTTAGTATATCCATGTAAGTCTAGATCAATTTATTTTATTTAAGCCCATAACCAATGGTATCGTATAGGTACCTCAATATATGTTTAGTAGCAACAAGATGTATCTCTTGTGGTTCACACATAAATTGACTTAAGGCATTCACCACATAGCTAATGTCAGTATGTGTATTAACCAAATACATTAGTGATCAAATAATTTGTCTCTAAAGAGTAGGATCTACAAATCTAGATTTTTTTGCCGCATCTTTTAGCTTATGTAAGTTAGTTTCCATAGGTGTAGACATAAACCTATAATTTAGCATTTCAAATCTCTTCAAACTATCAACAATGTACTTTCCTTGGTTCAAAATAATAATATCAAGTTGCTGCCAAACTTCTAGTCCTAGAAAGTAGTGTAAAATACCCAAGTCCTTCATGTCAAATTCTAAAGGTAAATCTTTCTTGCATTGAATAATGAGGTGATCTTCTCTTATTGTTAGTAGGTCATCAACATATAGAATTAATATCAACATATCAGCTTTAATAACTTTAAAGTAAAGATTTGGATCTGCATCATTCTTTGAGAAGCTTAGTCCCATAATATAGTTGTCAATTCTCTTGTACTAGGCTAAGGAAGCCTATGTGAGTCCTTACATGGCTTTCTTTAACTTACATACATTGGATGTTGTATTATGAATTACAAAGCCATATGGTTGTTCTAGGTAAACTTCCTCTTCTATTGTCCCATTTAGGAATGCAATTTTTACATCCAATTGATGTATCTTCCAGCCCTTAGCTACAATAATGACTATGACTACTCCAACATAAGTGTATCTGGCAATAGGTGTGAATGTCTCATCATAATCAATTCCTTCCTTTTGTGAAAATCCTCTTTTTTCTCTATACTTCCATCTGCAACGTGTTTAATTTTGAAAAGCCATTTGGACGAAATAAAATATTTTCCTTTAAGTCTAGGTATTATATCCCATATATCATTTTTCAAGATAGACTTGTATTCTTCAGTCATGGCATCTTTCCATAAGTGGTTTTTAAGTTCTTTTGTTGCATTTGTAGGTTTTGAATCAATAATCTCATTCATTAGTACCACATAATATGATAGTATGTTAGGCCTCTTACTTTCCCTAAATGTGCCTTTGGGTGTTGCAAAACTTTCGGCTTCCTCAACAACCTTCCTACCTTAAAGTTCATGTTTCTTGTGGTTGACATTTTGATTTTCCTCTTGATGCTCCCTCTGAGTCTCAATATCATTTTGGATTATATTAGGGTTTCCTTCTAGTTGTTGATCTCTAAGCCTTGTTTCCTATTAGTGTCCAACACTTAGTCATTTCTTAGGCAACATTGGTTAGTCATCACTGTGATCAACCCATCTAGAGAAGGTCGATCTACATGGACTTGTTTATATTTCATTACATGTCGAGCAAGTCAAAGGTTGTCGAGAACCCCAATGGAGACTAAGCTAATATGCATGCCGAGTGAAATGTATAGAGATTGAGTGATGTAAAGTTAAAATATGTCAAGTGAGTCAGTATACGTTGATCCTATACAAGACGAGAGACAACGTGATCGTTAGTTATGACCAAGTGTCAAAACATTCATTTATCAAGTAAAATAGTTTTGGCATATGTGTTTGTAATGGCACAAACACTTATGTAAATCATTCTAGCCAACTTCTATGTGACATTTATGGATTGTAGAGATAGCTAAAGAGAAAATTACACATTTTTTCATATTGCATTAATCCCAAGAAAGGTAGATTAACTAATCAAAAAATCAGAAGGGTTGAATAGAAAAAGAATGTATTCTAGATTGTTGATTATGATCTAGAACCTTCCACAATTATCCATTTAAGAAGGGGTCTAACCCTAAACCAAAGAGAAGTGTAATAAAGTGTGAAGGAGTGTGAAGATATGTGAAAGAAGATCATGAATGAGCAAAAAGGCTAAGTTTGATAGAAAGATTAGTCATAAAAACCTAGCAATGAAGGGTAGAATAAAGAAAATTAGATAAGGAGATCAAATTTAGACATTGAAGAGAGAATATTTATAACAAGATTCATAGAGAAAACCAAAGGATCAAATACTAAGACATTCTAACTAGTGTATATGGGAAAATCTCTTAATAGAGTGGTTTTAACAAACCTCGTAAAATCTTCTAACATAGTGCTTACTTCATTGTAAGTTTAAATCCTTTAATCAAGGTAGACCTAACAGTCTTGTAATGATTTTAACTGAGCAAACCCCTCACATGGTAGATCATCAGAAGTGATCAAATTGTAGCCCTAATAGGAAAACTTTGTTGCTATAGTAGTAAAGATGTATGGGTGTCATCCCCACCCCAATTTTACCTTCACCTTGGAGGGTTTATGGATTACCAAAAATTTTCTGTTATGAGTTTACATTTTCATGTTGATAGATGTTATGCTTAGATAGATTTCATTTCAGTTTTATAGTTCATGATTATATGGTATGTGATCTAAGATACGAGATGGATTAGGAGTGAATACAATTAATCTATTATTTTGTTCAAGAAGTGAAATTTTTTTATAGATCATGGATTCACACCCCTTCCCCCCCCCCCCCCAGCGTCTTGTTTCCTAATAAGACTTCCAACAATTGGTATTAGAGAGAAGTTCTCTTGAAAGAAGTCTAATAGTTTGAGGGTTTGGATCTTGGAGATGGAGATATATAAATTAGGAAAGATTATTGAGAATCAGATGATTGAGACCCAGATCATATTGCAAAAACTTGATGGAGCAAAAGAAGAGTTAAAAAAATCCTTAAAGAAAAGGAAAGATATGGACATTCAACAGAATGATTCATTGTATAAGGAGGTTGATACCAAAGGATTTCTTAGCAATGGGAATTATAGTGAAAGTGATGTAGCAATAGAAGACCTATTGGAGAAGAACAATATTCTGAGTAAAGAAGTCATAGGATTGAAAAGAGAGCATGAAATCCAGTTATGTCAAGTGGAATGATCGAGGAATGTCAATAGATGGGATTGAAGATCTAGTTATTGAGTTTTTTGTGCATGTAATTACACAAACTATATTAGTCAAGATGATTGAATAATATTGTTCCTTGTGTGGCTGTCGACCTAGGTTATAAGATTGTAAAGAAAGATCATAGTTATAACCTAGCCGAGTTGTAGCTACAAACAATGTCAGAAAATCTTGGAGCAATTAGAAAGGCAAAGAATACATCATGTGACTTTGGACCATTGTTAGTTTCTATATTTTATATGTACAAAATCAATTCCCTACTATCGGCAAAGTTGCATGGGATAGGAATAAATTTATTACTAAATAGATCAATATTCAAATTGAACAATTGGGAGAAATTTTTGAGGCTATTATGGATAACTATTTTGATGAGTTTAAGAACAAAATAAAGAATAGAATGAGGATTCCTTAATCAGTGGTAAATCACTATTTTAATGATATATGTTTCATGGTAGACTTAGATTATACATATTCCTAGGCAGTGTTATCAAGGGTTGCATGGTTGAGGCCAATGCAATTTGAAGTTAATGTAGATGAAGTCATTGTAGCAATTACTACACTAGTATCTAAGGAAATTGACAAGAATTTTGAGCCCTTAAAAAATTATGAGTCAATCAAGATTAGAATGCTAATGCAAATAGAAGTATCCAAGATGGATAGAAAATGAAAGAAGATGATAGCAGATCTTGAGGGAAAGCTTGGAAAAGGACCGCTCTAGATAATTGAGGGAAAATGTGAGGATGAAGAATCTGACGAAGATAAAGAAGATGAAGAATCAAAAGGTAAAGAGTTGGTTGTTGTTGAGCCCAAGTAAACTAAACAAAAGAAAATTGTGATTGTTGACCCTAAGGTTAAGGAGGATCTAAAGAGAAATTTGAAGAAGTCAGTTCACACCTCTTGAACCTGAGCCAATGAGTAGGATAGGAACGAGAACCAAGGAAGCTCGGTCCTTGAATGTAAAGACAAAAATAAGACCAACAAAGAGGAGAAAGACATTAGGAACCTAGAATAGCCTACATAAGAGGTTGAGAAGAAAATGTGTTTTGACACCTAATGAGGAGGAGGAAGATGAAGAGGAAGCCAAGTCTGATGATTTGAGAAAGCTTCAAATTATACCCAGACTACCTCCCATGACCATTGATTTGGTATGTAAAAATATTAGGAACTCTGTTGACATAGAAGAAGTTAAGACAATTAAGTATGATTCTTTGAATAAAGTTGATCAAGAAAAGATTGAAAAAGATATGATGGATATGATGATAAAATTTAGATAAACACCTCTAGAATTAGGAGAAGGTATTCTTGAAGATTTGTCTAACAAACTTGATGTAAATATAAGTAAGTTGGCATTATCCACTAAGAGACAAATAAGGGAGACTACATTAGCCCAAACAATGCTTGATTTTGGGAAGACACATATGTCTATAGCCATAAAATATTTTACCAAGAAATTTGAGCCAAAAGAGAGGGCACATATAATTTTGAAGAATAAAGTTGATAAAGTTTAGAAGGGGAGCATTGTGATATGGAAGAAAGATTTTGAATTGCTAGTTCCATTAGAAGAAGAATAAAATTAGGAAGAGGGAAGAGATGTTGTAGAATTGGAAAGTCATGATGATGATGAACTTGACATAATTGAAGAAGAAGTGAGGAAGTTAGAAGAGAGTGAAAAACAAGATGTTGTCACAATAGAGGATATTCCTAATTCATCACCATTGAATCAAATTATACTAACTGAGGAAAACTTGAAATATACCAAATCATATACCTCAGATACTTCTCTTCCATGCACAAATCCGGTTTTGTTGCAAATACAAGAGTATCAATAGGTTGATAGTGCAACAACTAATACTACACAAGTTCCATATTTTATAGTTGTTTAATAAATGAGTGTCAAGCAACATGGCAAGGAATTAATATGTTCCCATAGTCTGCATATTCTATTGGTGAGAAAATAGATGAGAAAGATGAAGCAAATCAATCTACTCAAGATACCACAAAGGGAGAGAAGAAATTAGAATCAATAGAGTCCAAGAAGCCAAAAAAGCAAGAGGTTATCCAAGCTCTTATTTATCTTCTAAGTGCCATTTCTACTGATGTACTAATTTTTAAACCTATTGAATAGGTTATATCAACTCAACAGGAACATACATCATCTACACCTAGACCGAGCACAAAGAGGAAATAATTGCTGATATCACTACCTAGTCACAACACCCCTTAGTCACAACTATTAGCATACAAAGTTGATACACCAGAGACTACAATTAGTCTAGATGAGGTCATCACATTGCTAAAATATGACCTAGATAATATGAACTTGGAACAAATGCAAGATTTATAGGCTTTGTTGAGTCACAAGATAAAGTAAGAGAAACTAAGGAGGGAGTTCAAGCAAAAGCAGGTACTTCATGACATTAAGGCAATTTTTGTTAATGCTTTTGATATTCATGATGTAAATGAGAAACATCCAATTTTTTATCAGTTAGTCTATATAGTTGACAAAATACATAATGAAGATATAAAGACCAATTATAAAATGATGAGATGGTGTGAGAAGAGGTTTGAGCACAAATTTTTGGAAAAAGTTTCAACAGAACTTGTGATAAGGAAGCTTGAGCTTTCTAACCTTACCACTAGTTTGGAAGGAATTTTCATAGTTATTCATTCTTTGTATATGAAACTTTGCAATTTTGATTTTTGCACTATGGAGAATCAACACTCTATTGATCAAATCCAAGCAGATTTGAAGGCTTGCACTATTTCACTGAGCAAGAATGCAAGTTCAAACTCACATTCATATAATAAATTGACATTTGATCAAGGAATATTATCCAAGTTGATGACTAGAGACAACAACATTACAAATAGATTTATTTCAATCCAACTCATGTTTCTACCCCATTTGGAAATAATTCAGTCAGAGCTATCAGTTGCACAAAATCTAGTTAACAGAGATATGCATCTCTCAACTGCACATAGCTTAATTGATCTAGCTATTCAGCTAGAAATCCTTACTCAAGTTCTAAAATTAGTACGCACCAGATGGAATAAAGAATTGGAGGTGATTTTCGCAAATCACAAAACATTTTTCGACAAGTATAAGTTGACCCTTGAAAACCCTAGCCATAGCATGACAAAAAAAAAGGGGAAATCATTCATGAAATCATTCACAATGGAAATCATATCAAAATAATTAGAATCACAACAAGGAAAATAAGATGAGTCAGCATCAGAGTTCACAAACATGTATATGTTGTATAGTAGAGTCAAGTTTTTGAAGACCAAATCACAATCTCAGGCGGAGCCTTATTGTTTTTTAATATTTTGAAATTATAATGACTTGCTAAGTCATGAAAAATGTTTTTTCCACTAATGTCACAGGGGGAGATTGTTGATCTCTTAGCCTTGTCGCCTATTCATTTTCAACACTTAGTCATTTTTTAGGCATCTTTGGTTGGTCATCACTATGATTGAGGCATCCAGAGAAGGTCGAGCTACATGGCCTTGTTTATATTTCATTACATGTCAAGTGAAATGTATGGAGATCGAGCGATGTAAATTTAACTTATGCCAAGTGAGTCAGTATATGTCAAGCCTATAGAATCTGAAAGACAACATGATCGTTATTTATGACCAAGCATCAGAACATTTAATTGTCGAGTAAACTAGTTTTCGCATATGTGTTTGTAATTGCACAAAAACTTATGTAAATCATTCTAGCCGACTTCTATGTGACATTTATGGATTGTAGAGATAGCTAAGGAGAAAATTCTACATTTTGTCAGAAGGCATTAATCCCAAGTAAGGTAGATTAACCAATCAAAAAATTAGAAGGGTTAAACAGTAAAAGAATGTATTCTAGATTGTTGATTATGATCTAGAACATTCCATAATTATCCATTTAAGAAGGGATCCAACCTTAAATCAAAGAGAAGTGTAATGAATTGTGAAGGAGTGTTAAGATATGAGAAGGAAGATCATGAATGAGTGAAAAGGCTAAGTTTGATAGAGAGATCAAACATAACAACCTAGTAGTGAAGGGAATAAAAAAGAAAATCAGATAAGGAGATCAAATTTAGACATTGAAGAGAGAAGATTTGTAATAAACTTCATAGAGAAAACCAAAAGATCAATTACTTGGACATTCTAATCAATGTATCAAGGAAAATCTCTTAACAGAGTTGTTTTAACAAACCTTGTTAAATCTCCTAAAATAGTGCTTACTTTTTTGTAAGTTTAAATCCTTTAATCAAGGTAGACCTAACAGTCTTTTAATGCTTTTAATAGAGCAAACCCCTCACAGGGTAGACCATCAGAAGTGGTCAAATCATAGCCCTCACAAGAAAAAGAAATTGTTGTAGCAGTAAATATTTGTGGGTGTCATCCCCACCCCAATTTTACCTTCACCTTGGAGGGTTTTTGGGTTACCAAAATATATGTTATGAGTTTACATTTACATGTTGATGGATGCATGCTTAGACAAATTTCATTTCAGTTTTACAGTTCATGATTATATGGTATGAGATCTAAGATATGAGATGGATTAGGAGTGAATGCAGTTAATCTGTTATTTTGTTCAAGAAGGGAAAAGATTTATAGATCTTGATTCACCCCCTGCCCTCTTAGTATCTTGTTTCCCAATAACTAGACTTTCAACACTAGTTTCTCCCTCTCAGTCTCAAAAATAAGATCTTCCTCCATGTTATTAAGTGATTTATGATTCTCTAACTCAAGTGAACTCTTTGATCTTTTGTAGGCAATGTCTTCCTCAAAAATAGCATCTCTGCTTAGTTCTACTTGGTCTTAATTAGGAAGATATATTCTATATCCTTTAGAGGTTTCATTGTATCCCACAAAGATCCCTTTTCTTCTAGAAGGTTTTAGTTTTGATATTTTCTCTTCAAGTACATGTATGAATATAGGGCATCCAAATATTCTAAGATGACTTATATCCGTTTTTATCTTGGTAAAAACCTCTTTTGGTGTTATTTTTTTCAAGATGTGAATAGGGACATCTATTTTGTATATAGACAATGTTTCTTGATGTCTCCACCCAAAATGAAGAATCAAGGTTTTGATCATACATCAATGATTTTGTAGCTTCCACAAGTATTCTATTGTTGCTTTTGGCTACCTCATTCTTCTAGGGATTATAGGGTACAGTGAGCTCCCTCTTACTCCCAACATTAACACAAAAATATTTGAAAATTTTAGAAGTATATTCTTTACCATTGTCATTTCTTAAAGTTTTAATCTTATTTCTAGAGAATTTTTCTATTAGAGTTTTGAATTCTTTGAATCTCTTCATAACTTCTTTTTATTCTTTACATCTTAGAAAGTAGACCCAGGTCTTTCTAGAGAAATAATCCACAAATATTAGATAGTATAGGGAAATTCCAAAGGATGGTGTGGACATAGGTCCACATAAGTTAGAGTGGATGAGTTCCAATACATGTTTGATTTTGCTTAAACGATTTTTAAAGGGCCCCTTAGTAATTTTCCCTAAAGCACACCCTTTACATGTCCCATTATGAGTAAGGTTTAGTTTAGGTATCTGTGTTACTAATTTTTCCATGGAGATTAGGGCACACAAATGTATATACCCTAATCTTTTATGCCAAATTTGGTTGGAGTCATGAGTTTCATAAATAAATGCTTGTTTGGACTCAGTGCAAATTTATTTTGATCCTTGTATCCTTGTATTTTTTCTATAGTTTTGGCTTTCTAAAGGTGGCATTCTTAGGCCATGCCTAAACCTTTATATCCATGAATCAAATTTTGTATCCATTATCCTCTAGGGAAGATACACAGACTAGATTTATTTTGATCCTTGGAACAAATAGAACGTCATGAAGTTGAATAGTAATTCTTGATTCTAGTTAGAATCATCGCCAATCATTACCTCTTCCTTGGTTTCTTCAACCATAGTATCTATATGTTCACAAAATCCAATGATATGTCTAGATGATCCACTATCAATCACCCACATTTAGAACTTGTTTGAGACATGATTTGATAGTGTTTAATAGAATAGGAACTTCTCAAAGTCTTCCTCCTGATTTTCTTTTCCTACTTTGGCATTGGATGCTTGTTTCTTAATTCTATCAGGTTATTTTGTAGCATAGTGTCCATATTCATTGCATCTAAAACATTGGACTTGTGACATATCTCTCTTTTTCTTACCCTTGCCATGGAAATTTCTTTTTCTCTTAAAGTTCTTCTTCTTTCCTTTCTTATGATGGTTGGTATGGGTGGATGCACCAAGTTGTGGTGCCAAAAAGATGACACCCATCTTAATTTTTGAATATTTCCTATAGCGTGCACTTGCTTTGTGGATTCACATAGCGCATGCTATGTGAAGACATATTAATGGAATGCAATTTGCGGCCCATGCCATTTCTTACATTTCATTGTTGGTTTCCTTCTCTACCCCCAATAACACGCACACATTTTCTAGAAGGTGAATTCTTTTCTCACTCTCCTCCTCAAAATGCCTCCTGGTCACCAAAGATCAAGATTGAGTTCATCAAGCATGTTTTGTAACCTTGTTTTTGAATTGTTTTGTATGTTTTTTTAAAGTTTTGCTTCAAGTTTGTTTAGTTTATTAAAATGCAATTAGTTTTTTATTAGGAAATGTGAATAATCAACCACCAAATCCCCAACCTAATCAACAAAATCATCCACAAAATCAAAATTAAAACCCTCCACAAGATCAAAATGAAAACTCTTCACAAGATCAAAATGAATACCCTTGTGAGGAAGAGAAAGATCCTTCATAGCCTCCACTGATTAAAAAACCTCCTCTTGGCACCCAAGATAATATAATGAATGAAATAGAAAGAGAGAAAATTCAATTAGAAGCAAAAATTAGTAGGTTAAAAGCTTGCGAAAAAACTAATCCTCTGAGAGCATAGTTGGCATCCTGTCTTGAGTCCATTGTGAGCCAAGTATCTCTTGTTAGTAATTAGGTGGATATTTGACATGTTAAGAGAGAAGAACAAAGAAGATATTATGCAAACAAATTATCTTATGAAGATGTAAAAAAAAAATGTAATGAAAGGTAACATATGTGTATTTTTAAAAAATTCAGGAGAACAAGAAATGGTTAAAACTACAACTAAAAGGTTCCCCATCCACTGGTGCATCCATGATGATATTAGAAATAAATTTTGGGATAGATGGTGGATGGTCTTTGATGCCCCTCCCTACAATAATCACGAGGTTCCAATATATTTCTTAAAGAAATTGTATTATGAATTTGTCCTCGAGAGATCCCTAATTATTTTGACATGTTAGATTCTCAAGGTAGAGGTGGGGGGTCATCATTTGAGAGGTCGGGGGAACATCATGACCCTAATATAGTTAGGGCATTTGTTGTCAAGACACAGGGTGAGCATGTCATTATTCCTTTAATTGTGAAGGAACATGTAGAGACCAATACTCTAGGGACTATCAATGCTTTGACAGAAACCCTCATTCTTTGCACCAGTCCATTAGTTGAGGAGGAGTCTTCTTTACATCATGGAAACATATGCACATCATGTGGATTCTTATGCATGTTTGGCAATCACATTGGAGACACTATGGATGATGGGCTAGTTACTAATGACTTCTTGAGTGAGACATTTGGCATTGACACAGAGGTAAATTACAATTACAATAAACTAATTTGATCACATTTCATATGTATAATGAATGACTAATAAATTAGCATGTCTAGACATTGTTCAAAATTTAGGGTAAGAGTGTTGATGGCCCTAGTATAGACTCCTCGACCCCAATTTACATCCCGTTGATGAGTCGATAGGTATGTATCAATTTAATCATTTCAATTATTACATATATTTTTTAAGTAATCATATAAAGGATTGAAAAAATATATATATCCATGTGCATTAGTTCTCTATTGGACCACCAAAATTCACAAGGGACTCTAAGCCTAGGCATGATACAAGCTTCATAGAGGTACATTTGTTTCATGTTAATTTAATTCATTTAATTATATTCTATTCTATAAAAAAAACATGTAAATTGTATTATATGATTTAAAGTTTGTGATGTCAGAGACTCCTCATCTTCGCTAGTCCATTGATCATGGAGTTGCTACCATGATGGCTAGTTCAAAGCCATTGACTGAGGTATGAAAGAGTTTTCATAGTTTTAGTTTATATTTATAAGAGTTAGTATTGAAATTTCAAATGGTATTTATAAGTATGATCGAATGATTATATTGATTGAATTGTTGTAGGGCCTTGTTACTCCCTATCGTTCACGAGTCTTTGAGGTGGATGTGTAATGCCTACCCCTAGCTTACTTTTTATGTTAGATTGTTGAATTCTTTTAGGCCAATTTTATGTTTATGTTTTATGATTATCGGTACTTGGTTACCATATTTGTTTAGATGTTATTTCATACTCAGTTGATTTATGTGATGAGTTTCTTAGTTATTTCATGTGTTCAAGATTATTTCTATGATGATAGATGTATGTTCATACAGTGATTTCATTTATATCATGATGATAGTTAGATGTGTGAATTATATGTAGTTCTATGGTTACTTACCCCATACTTACATGTGTATGGTGTACGTGTATATTTTACTTTATGTTTGATGTTCCTGATGTAGTTGAGGGAGGGAGTTGTAGTCAGCTACTAGTTAGGATCTACACAATGCATCACTCCCCACTATTTCCTATTTAGTTTAGATTATATGTGTATCTACATGCTTGGATTTTATGCAAATTGCAGGTACTAGGCATCAACCTTCCTAAATTGCAAGGATGAGTGTGCCCTATAGCAGTATCTCAATGGTAAAAGAGGGGAAATAATTCTTGAGTCCAAATCCTAACCCTAAGACAATTGTCCTAGAAAGTAGGACAAGTATCAGAGTTGTTTACCCTTCTGAATTTGTCTAGTGACATGGATTCGTTATTTGACCCTTGAGTTTGATCTAGTATTATGTTGTGTTTAGTCTTTTGGATCTGTTGTGATTTTCAGTTGTAATTAAATAAAATTAAAAGATAATTTAATGATTTAATATAATTAAAAATTTATAAAGGAAATTCAATATTTAATTATATTTAATTAATTGAGAAAATTAATTAAATGAAAGAATTAAATTTAAAGATATAGTTAAAGTTCAAATTTTGGGGTAATCATATTTATTTAATTTAATAATAATATATTTAGGAGTTCCACTTTTAAAATAAACTCTAAATATTATTATTTAAGTTAATAAATATTTTATAAAAAAACATCTTGTGAATTAATTAAAGAGAGAAAGAAATTGATTTAATAAAGATATTTTAATTTAATTGCAAAATGGTTGCACATGAAAATGAAAATATAATAAAATAATTAAGGAAAAGGGTTTCTTGTGATTGCAAAATCAAAGCCCTAATTTGGGGAAAGATCTTTATTAGGAAATTAAAGCTCATTTCTCCATACTAGGATTTGGATGAGCCAATTTCTGAGAAGAGGGTTTTTGGAAGAAGGAGAATTGCTTGAGAGCTCCGTGCATTCATTGTTTTAGTATCAGATCCAGGTAGGATCTTGTGGGTTTTGCATAGTAGTTTTCATTCTTTGATTTCTCTGTCTACTCCATGGTTGTTGTGGATTTATATTCAGAGTTTATTTGGGTTCAAACCCTTGTTGCGAATTTCTTTGTTCTTCATTTCGAAATCATTTGTATATGAATTGATAATTAGAAACTCTCATTTTGTAAATCTAGAGATTGGTATTTTGTTTCGGGTAGGGCTTGGAAGGAGATCAAATAAATTTGAGATGTGAAATTTGATTAGTTGTTTGTATTTTCCCTATTAGATCTGGCATGTAAATTGTTAATATATATAGAAACAAATAGATTCCCTAAATTTACCAATTTAAAAATGGGGTTAACCAAATATTTTCATGGAGGGAAATTTTTTTTATGTTTTTAATAAAATGTATTAAATATATATATATAATAAAATAATTTTTATGGTAGGCGAGGGCCACCACTCCCCCACCTCCCTTTCCTTTTTCCATTGGTCGTCGTGCAACTGAGCTCAAGTAGCGTGCAACTATTGTAAGCAGATCACAATTGCTATGACAGCCTACAACTACATATAGTAGCACATGACTGCTTGTACAACCGAGACCGTGTGAGCCCAAGGGCTATGATTGCGAGTCCCACAATGATATTATTTTAAAAAATTAGTTATTTTAAATTTATTTTTTTATTTAAAGATTTAAATATAGTTTGTATAATTAATATAAAATATTATTAATTATTAATTACTATTAAATATTATTAGTAATTGTTAATAACTTTTATTATATTAATAAATTAATGATTATTATTAACAATAAATAATGGTAATATCATTTTATTTATCATTTAATAATTATTATAATAATAATATAATAAGTTATGATATAATTTTAATAATATTTATAAAAGAATATATTATTTTAAGTTTAAATGTTACAAGATCTAGAAATTGAGTGTTGATTAAAATCAATAGGGAATAATTGTGTTATTTAATTTATTTTAAATCTGTTATTGATTTAATTAAATAATTATTTGTCTGGAAAAAGGGAAATTTTTTAACTTTATTTAATCTGAGACTTGAAACAAAAATGAAAACTTGAACCTTATTATGTAAACAAAATCTATGAAACTACACTGCTTGGATGTGTGTTTTCTTTTGTGTTAGGTTTGGGGTTGACTTAGAGTGTTCACCAACTTTGGATGTCTACCAGAGGCTAGAAGTTATTTTTTTGGTGATGTCATGTGATGTAATGATTATGTTATGTATATGATCTTTTCTACCTGACCATTGTGATGAAGTCACATGTTTTCTATGATGAGTTTTGATCAATGCTTGTTAATGCTTTCTAGTTGCTTGTATATAACTAAGGAGAATGATATGACTTCCTGATATAACCTTTGAGTTTTTGATCAATTTTCTTTTGAATGCTTTGCAGTTGCTTGTATAGGATCGAGGTGATTATTATGATTTGTTCTTTAGGTGTTTTTCAATCGCTTGTAAATGATTGAGGTGAATATCTATGTTTTATCTATAGGTGCTTCCCAGTCACTTGTAAAGGGTTGAGGTGAAAATTGTAATTCTATGAGTTGTACTTCTTATGAGCCTAGGGTAGGTAATCTATGTGTACATTAGGAAGTGGCTTGCAATGGAGGCAGGAGCCCTAAAGAGGCTTCCTGGGTAACCTATTGTAAGTTTTTTTAATAAGTGATAACATTTCATTAAATAAGAGTAAAATGAATTAATAAGAGTCATTATTTTTCCTCACCCATGCCTTGAGTGCTAGTATAGGCTAGGATGGGAGTAGAGAGGATGCTCGGTTGCGATCTTGCTTTGTGAGTATGCCTTGTCTATACGAAAGGATACTGGTGCTGCATAGAGACACTAGGGGGTCGAAGTCCAGAGAGGCTACCAAGGTGACCTTAGAGTTGGCTCATGGGATGAAACTTTCCCACTTACATAGTAGATTTCCTAAGTGTCTTTTTTGCCTCTAGGATTAGATGATACTTGTGTCTTGGTACCTTTGATATAGTTTGCTTTCAGGTGTTTCCTTGACCTAGATGTTGATTATGACTTTTAAGATTGATATATGTATGGGACTTGAGTTTATCTCCTTAGCATGGTGGGAGTGGGCCATTTACATTCCACTAGGTTAGGTGGTAGTGCATTTTTATTATACCATTGAGATCCGACAACTGGATGTCATTGTTGGGTGTGCTTGTGCTGATGTTCCTTTCTTTTTGAATTTATATTTCTGTTAGATATTGATTATACTTTGTGGTATTGTATTTGATATAAGAGATCTTATGGGATGATGTATTTATTTTATGATGTATATTCTATGAGTTTTTCATACCTTGTGACTTGTACAGTGGATGATTATGCATTCTGTTTACTGCCCAATCATATCCCGTAATTGTATATTATTTAAATGGATTTGTACTTATGATTATTCTTTGATGTGGATTTGTTATGTATCAGATTTAGTATTAATTAAACTTAAATGTGACTCAACATCATGGGACCCTTAAGAGATGTAATTTATTTTATGATGGTTGTATGTTTGTGGGTTATTGCTTCCACTATATTATTTGTTTTTGTTTAACTATTATCTTTATAAAAATAAAAAAAAATGTTTGACAAACTTAGTGAAACTTTAGGTGAATTTCTTTTGGGTTCCCTAGCGGGGCATTACAAGATGTACAGAGTGACTACTTGATGGTGGTAAGAAAATAATTAGTTTTGTGTGTACATATATTTGTTTTCAATTTATAATAATTATTTATTCATATATACTTTGTTTGTATCAGCTCTAGTTAGAGAGGAGCCTAAACAAGAGGATGAGTGAGTGTGTGAGGAAGACCCCATCATCTCCCTCCATGCAACGATTGAAGACCTCTAGGGATTTGTTCCCTTCCCCTTGTGGGAAGGAGAAGATATAGGGATGGACACACATGTAGGCATTAGTGGACATATATCTTGGATTTTATGTTAGTGGACATATTCGACATACATTTGATGTATACATGACATTATATATCTGATGTATGACATATATTTGATGCATGACATTATTAGACTTACAAATTTTTAGATGCATCGATTTGTTCATGTATGACATTATTGGTTATCATAATATATATCTTGTTTTTATTGTTTATGTTTTAAATATTTCATATAGTTTATTTTAATGTAATTTGCATCCAAAATAAGGGTAGGAATCATTATAATAAGCTTTGACAATATCTTTTGACATTTGATTAAGGTTGTGGTATTAATTTGTATTTAGATTGTACAAGTTATGAGTATTTTTTTATTATGAGTAACTTATTTGGATTTTTTGTTGGGATGAGAATAATGAAACTTGAATTCTTATTATTGTTATACAATTAACATTGAATTTCGAATCTTGAGTTGGTTGCATTAGGTAAATTTCTAAGCTTGAATCTGAGTGTCATCATAAACATGTCAAGAGTTAATATATGCTTTATCTTCACAACATGAGAAAACTTGAAATAAAGCTTTTAATTTATTCATGGACTTTGATATCAATATTATTTTCTTATCCATCTCTTTGAGAGCTTCATTCATGGAAACACATTATATATGCTTTTCTTATGATTCCTATAGCTATAGGTGTTGCATTTTTTCTTGGATGTCTTTTGTCTATCATTATCCACTATGCATTGACAACATTATATTTAGCCTCCATTATATGGTGATGGATTTTATACCCCTAGGATGTCATCTTCAACTTCTTGTATCTTTTTCATTCTTCGAAGTATCAACACACAATATTTAGTGACTCTTAGGGTCAATTTTGTTCAGCATGCCCAAGAACATTCGAGCAATCAATGAGACAAGAAGAGATTGGGACTAGGGTTTACCTATCCACTCACAGCTAACAGAGTAGATAGTTTGATCCCATGATGAATGGTTGGAAAGATTCACCAGTTGGTGACTTCACACTAGCCAACACTACAAGTTTCAGCATCACCCGAGATGGGGCACAAAAATCAAAATAGAATCCAATCTCTAAAAAGAGAGAGAGAGTGGTTATTGTAGGTGTCGACAACATGATCTTGTAGCACCCAAAATTGCATCCATACCTGACACAAGCTCTGTGATATACCCTGTCAAAGATTGTTTCCCTATGGCATTTAGTGACTCTTAGGGTCAATTTCATTCGACGTGCCCAAAAACATTTGAGTGGTCAACGGGATGAGACTATTGACAATTGGATATAAATAGTGATGCAATTGTTGTCATTAATGGCAACACATAATGTAAATACTTGTAGTAAACTTCAGAAATAAAGATACTTAGCTTTTGGTACTCAAAAAATTGTCTAAGTATGAAATTGGTTTATAGCAATACATTATTTTATATGTAAAATGTTTTTGACATCATATTATGACAAGTGAAGTTAGATGGAGACAATATACATGTTGATGATGTTGTGTATAACCTTGAACATCAATATGGACAATACGAAAAAGAGATATTCACAATTTACTCAGTGAAAAAAAAAACAAAATTAAAGAAAAGGAATTTTTATTTTTTACAAAATAATTACTTAACCAATTAGGGCCGACATCTTAGATGTTTACTTTAAGTTGGAAAAGTATATTATGGTCTTAACCAACCTGACAAAAATTTGTGAAAAGGCATGGTATTTATGCAAAGGACATCTTGGAAAAAGAAGTGTGTAACTGTATTGTAATAAGTGATATGCAAACTTTTTGTAAAGTGATATATACAATTTTTTTGATAACCTGATTTTGTGATCCGAGATCAAGCTAAGGTTAGAGATCAATTAGGAAAGAACATACAACACCTATATACCTAGAGACTAATTACTTGTTTGGGTAGTGGGCTCTTCTTGCATCTACTGTACCACAACTCCTAATAGGGATTCAAAGTTTCCTAACAAGGACTCTCTATACTAAATTTTCTCATTGACTCTTAATGGGGTCCATCCTCTAACAAGGAACATATATATCAGTATATTATCTAGTGGGTATCATCCTCACTAGGGTTTTCCCTTGGCCAGGGTTTCCCTAGTTAAGAAAATATGGTGTTATGAGTTCTCTTTATACATGGTTATTATTTCTATTCAACATGACTTGTTTATTTTCTTATGCATGGTTCAAATTAATTTATAATATCTAGTTAGCAAAAAATATTTGTAGAGTATTAATTCACCCCCCTCTCAATATTCCCTATTTCTAACAATTGATATCAGAGCACAGTTACTCAGAAGAGGCTTAATAGCTTGAGTAGGATCCCTATGGATATGGAACAATTGGTGAAGAACCTTGAAGAGGCACTTGAATAAATTGATCTCCTTACTAAGGAAAGGGATAAGCTGAAAGATAGATATGAAGACTCCAAAGTATACATTGGACAATTGAAGGACAAGATTGAACATCTCAAATCCAAGCCTGAATCTATTGAATCTAAAACTAGTGATGATGATTATTCAAAACTGAAAATAGACTACAAGATCTTGAAGCATGAATTAAAGATTACCAATCTAAAGTTGAGTTTGAAGAATGATCCTAGAAAAATTGAATCTGATTTGAAGATTGAAAATTTAGATCTTAGAGCAAGTTTGGCAAAGAAGACATCTGCATTTGAAACATTGAAAGAAGATCATGTAGAACTTCATAAGTACAACACTATTGTGAAAGGTGAACTATCTCCGTGCAAGCAACAGAGCAAAAAACTTTATACTAGCAGAGAAAAGCTTGATGAATCTATGTCAATACAAAGACCTACCTATGATAAAACTAGTTTTAGTTATTTATTTAACATGTCTACAAAGAAACCTCAGAGTAAATCAGATCCAAAAGAGAAAGATAAATATGACGATAAGATTGAATCCAGTCAATCTTCTGATAAATCCAAAGAAGTTGGACAAGAGAAAGAAACTGTGAAATTGGATGAACCTAAGCAAGTGGAATCTCCTAAGGAAACCAAGTATGAATTTAGAAGTAAATGCTTTTCATGTAATGAAATAGGTCATATGAAAAGAGAATGTACAAATAAATCATTTAATCATGTTACAAAATTTTATTGTCATAATTATCATGGTATTGGTCATAATGCAATTGATTGTAGGAAACCTAAAAATGACAATTATAGAAGAAATAGTAGAATGTCTGGAGACACTAACCCTATAGATAGAAGAAGATATAATGAAAGGACATCAAGAGAAAGTAGGCCTTATGAAGAAAGGAGGAAGATTGTGTGTTATAGGTGTTACAACTTTGGATACATCACCTGAAATTGTCAAGCACCTATTGATCAGTAGGATCTTAGAAGCAAAACCCCAGTATGCCAGTTATGCAACAACTTTGGACATACAACAAAATACTGCAAAATGGAAGAAGAAATAATGGAAGAAACTTTGGAAATGACAAAAGGAATCATGGAAGAAACTTCAGAAATAGAAGCAACAATGGGATGAACTTCGAAAATGATAGAAGGAATCATGAGAGTAACTCCAGAAGTAAGAAAGACAATGATGAACAAAAAAATGTAGTCAATGAACTTCAAGAAGGACTCAATGAGGTATTTGCAAAAGGATTAGATATTTCAGAGGAAAAGTTAGATGATGCTAAGATAGGAAAATTGAAGTTAGCAATTGAGTTTGATTCAACCAAGTTGAATTAAGCTTGTTTATAGCACCAAAATTGGAAACTTCATTTACATCAAGCTACTCGTAGTGAGGTTGAGAGAAGATGTATTATAATATGTTTGAAGTGTAGTTAAGCTCACTTACAATTTGGAGCTTATTGGAACAAGTTAGGAAGGAAATTAGAGCTACTATTATAACAGAGATAGTTTACTCAGTGACAGAAGATGAAATCTATGTTTCCACAATACATTTTGTGAAGTGACATTTTTTGGAGCATTTTCATGATGAAAGGAAGCTATGGTAAACCTTTGATAGCATTTGAAGATCGAACAGTTGATCTTAAGCAAATAGTTGATTTCAGAATGAAATAAACAACTTTTTCAATTGAGCAAAGTACGTAACTAATGCAAGTTCCAGATGAATAAAATGAGTATAAACTAAGAAAAGTACATAACTAATGCAAGTTCTAGATGAATAAAATGAGTATAAACTAGATTATTTCTACATTATGATCATCTCATAAGCTAAGAGCACCTAAAAGTAGTTTGGAAAATTGATTTTGAGCAAAACCCTAGTCTGAAAAAGGTATTTTATCATTTTCCACATAGAAATTATTTAATAAATTTATTCTCGGTGTAACCATGGATATGTTAGTTGTTCAGAATGTTGAGAATATTGGGAGACCCAAACTAAAGGTTGTTCTTGTGAAACACCGAGAATAAAACCCTAATTCAGCCTTATCAATTATTACTCTGGACAACATAGTTTTCTTGGAAGATGTAGTAGCTATCTATCTAGTAAGTTTGAAACTATTAGAAGTGAGTTTATAAATAGAGATATGGAGATTTTTTTTAGTCATGAAATGACTATTAAGCTCAGATATGAGCATCTGAAAGACTTATACTTAGTTAGATATCATTTCGACTACAAACTTGATACTGAAGAATGGACACAGATCATATTAAGCAAAATTTGTAATAGAAAGATTTTGATGGGAGACAATGTAGTTGACATCTCTATCGACCTTATTCATGAGGTCACTGGTCTTAGCAAACAAGGCAGTGTACCTATTGGTGAGAAACTAGTTAAGAAAAAGGTTGAATATTATACTAAGACAGTCTACAATGGTAAAACAATGGTGATCAGCACCATCAGACAACATGATGTAAGATTCTTGAGAAGAATCATTGCATATTCTCTATATGCAACTTATAAAAGAGATGAGTTGTCAGAAAAATTTATTTTTATGCAGCTTATAAGATATGTGTTGAGAAAGAACAAGTGAATTTGAGTGAAATTCTGAGAGTACAACTTATTGAAAACTTAGAGAAGATTAAGAGAACTAAGAATGGTGTATTCAAATTCCAGTCTTTGATTAATCATATTTTCTTTCATGTACTTAAGAGATTTCCATTTTTATTAGTTACTGATATTATGAGCAGTGAAAGATGCACTATGGACAAAATAATAGATGTATGCAGAAGGCATCCAACAGAGAAAATCTTGAACAATAGAAATTTGATCATGAGAACATTTTAGAATAAGATGAAACAAAGATACATAATTTCCCCTACAATTGTTGACAAATTTAAGAATGAAATATGTTTTATGGTGGATACTGACTTAACCTATATTGAAGCAGTAGAACCTTGGGAATCATTTCTTGATCCTCTAGGTTATGAATTGAGCGATGATATAGCTATTAGTTATATTGATTTATTGTTTAAATTGAATATAGATCAAGCATCATACAGATCTGGAATGTATGAGGAAATAACCTAGTCATCCTACCAGGCATCATTAGAAAAGACATCTCATAAGAAGATTTCATCTATAATGGTGAAAGCATTATTGGAGGTCAGTATGTCAGAAGAAGAATCACAAGAAGTTAGAAAAACTATCTCCCGAATGAAACAAACTCGTGAACACTGTGTAATGTATGTGACACCTCTATCATTTGTCCAAGCATCTGATGTATCTATTACAAAAACTCCTACAAAATAGAGCATCCTATATGTTTTTGTATCAACCAAGCAGCCAAGTGAACCCAAGAGGAAGTTTGAAAGGTTAGTAGAGACTTACAATTCTAAAAGAGTTAAGCAACAAGCTACTACACCCAAGAAAAGAAAGAAGACATTATTGACAATTGAGGACTCCAATGATGAAGAAGAAAAAGAGGAACTAGAAGACAAATAACTAGAGAAAGTCATTGTTTCTAAGTAGTCAGCAAGTAAAACAAGGCAACCATGGAAACCTAAGATAAAGAAGATTAACACAACTATTGTTAATGAAGGGAACTTTGTATAGATGAACAAGTTCTATGATTTATACAATGACATTGAGAAGGAACTAATAGATATCTCTACTATGAGATATATGATCCTTAATAAGTTGAAACTTGAGAGCATTAAAGGAATGATGAATCAAAAAGTCCATGGCAGACTTGTGGCTAAGAAGGTACCAGTTCATGAAGAAGACATGGAACTCCGTAAGTCAATGCTAAGAACTATGTGTAAGATAGATGATGATGATGGAATCAAGAAATTGATGAAGAAACTAACACCTTACTTGTGAAGTAAGATGAGGCCATTTTTGTTCATGGGAGGAGAAAAGAATGATATTAGAAGTGAAAGTACAACATCCATCAATCAAATGATGAGTGAGTTAAAGGAAAAACCTACTATTGCAAAGAAAACCTTCAAGGTATCAGTAAGTGTTGATACTATGCAGAGTGATAAGACAAATGTTACTATTAACATTAATGAAGATCCATTCAATCAACCTGAGCCCCATTCTGAAGATATTCAGCATCATTTGAAACTAATTGAAGAAGAGAAAAGATGGATATAAGAAGAAAAGAAGAAGATTGAAGAAGCCAAGTACAAAACTAATTGAAGAAGAAAAGAAGCAGAAAGAAGATGAACAGAGGAGAGAAGAAGAAAAAGAGAAAAAGTTGGAAGAAGAAAAGAAAGAAAGACAAAAGAAGAGAAGGAAGAAGAAGAGAGAAGATCAAAGAAGACAACAAAGAATAAATGAAAAGGAAGACGAGGTGAAAGCAACTAGCTCATCCTCTCCTATATCTCTTGCTAACCTTACAAGTGATAATGATAATTCATCTAACTTGATCTCATCCTTGACAAAATTGTTTGAGAAGAACAAAAAGGTCAAAAGTCTACAGAGAACACTAATGGAGGTGACCGATAGATTGCATAGCACCCTTACAACCAAACACACTAAAGAAAATCCCAAAAAAAGAGCACAAGTAGTTGTAAAATTGTTTGATGATGAATTTACAATTTTTTTGAATGTTGTTGAGTCTAAGGCTCAAGTTTCACATGATGCTAATCTTTTTAGCACCATTTGTCAGAATATTCAGAATGATTTGCTGAGTCTTGATACTTGTATCAAGGAACTGTGAAGATGTCAACAAGTTGGAAAGGTACAATACATCAAATGTACTTTATCTCATATGTTGACCGAAGATGCGGATAAAAAGATTCAATGGAAGCTAAGTGAGCTGGAAGCTCTAACTAGTCAAATACAACAACCCTCTTGCAGAGTTGATGAGTTGGAAGGACAAGTTGCTAGTGTTCACACAGACATCAAGAAACTAGAACTTGAAAAAGATCTAATTGTGAGAAGACTATCAAAATTTAGAGAATCTTTTGCTCTGAAGATATCAGTCATTGAGAGATCGTTAGAAGAATGTATCAAAGCTAAAGACACTTATGCAAACTTCACCTACTCTGACCTTAATGCAGTTGAGATTGCATCATATGCATTATGTGCAATTCTCACCACTGCTAAAGTAGAAAAGGACACTTGGGAGAAAGGTATGAACAATTTTGATGATTGTATGAAGATTTTAATAGCTGAAGGTAGTGAGACAGTGTTTTGACAGTAGTTAGACAACTTTTTTGACATTTTTTGGACTTTCCGACCTTTATGATTGATGTCAAAGGGGGAGAAGTTGCAGAAGAAAATTGTGTAGTAATTTATGGATTTAGAAATCATATCACAAGGGGGAGAAATAAATCAATTGATCATTTGTAATATGAAGTATATGTAATGTAATAGATGATAAGTATTGTAATTTTTTGTTAAGATTTTTGTCACTTAGCCAATTTTCCTTACTTTGTTGCCATCAATGCCAAAGGGGGAGATTGTGGACAATTGGCTATATGTAGTGATATAATTTTTTTCATTAATGGCAACACATGATGTACATACTTTTAGTAAACCACGGAAATAAAGATACTTAGCTTTTGGTACTCAAAAAATTGTCCAAGTATGAAATTGGTTTACAATAGTACATTGTTTTATATGTAAAATGTTTCCAACGTCATATTATGACTAGTGAAGTTAGATGGAGATAGTATACATGTTTATGATGATGTGTATAACCTCAGACATCAGTACAAATAGTACAAAAAAGAGATATTCACAATTGACCTAGTGAAACAGAACAACGGAATTAAAGAAAAGGAATTATTTTGTTTACAAAATAATTACTTGACCAATTAAGGTTGACATCCTAGATGTTTACTCTAAGTTGGAAAAGTATATTATGGTCTTAGCTGACCTAATAGAAATTTGTGAAAAGGCATGGTACTTATGTGAAGGACATCTTGTGAAAAGAAGTGTGTAATTGTATTGTAATAAGTAATATGCAAACTTTTGTGAAGCGATATATGTGAAGTCTTTGAGAACCTGATTTTGTGATTTGAGATCAAGATGAGGTTAGAGATCAGTCAAGAAAGAAGATACAACACCTATATACCTAAAGAGTAATTACTTGTTTGGGCAGTGAGATCTTCTTGTAATTGAGTGCATGTTTGGGCAGTGAGCTCTTCTTGCATCTACTATACCACAACTCCTAACAGGGTTGAAATCTCCTAACATGGATTCAAAGTATCCTATTTAGGGACTCTCTATACTGAATTTTCTCATTGACTCCTAACAGGGTTCATCCTCTAACAAGGAAAATGTATATCAATGTATTATCTGGTGGGTATCATCCATACTAGGATTTTCCCTTGGCCAGGGTTTCTCTAGTTAACAAAATATAATGTTATGAGTTCTCTTTATGCATGGTTATTAGTTTTTCTTAGCATTACTTGTTTAATTTCTTATGCATGGTTCAAATTAATTAATAATATCCAGTTGGTGAAAAAAGTTTGTAGAATACTGATTCAACCCCCTTCTCATTATTCCCTATTTCTAACAAAGATGATCTTGGGACTAGGGTTTAATTGATCACTCAGAGCTAACATAGTAGACAATTTGATCCCATGACAAATAGTTAGAGAGATTCACCAGTTGGCGAACTTGTACTAGCCAACACTCAAGTTTTAGCATCACCCGAGATGGGGTAGAAAAAACAAAATGGAAACCAATATCCAAAAAGAGAGATAGTTTATTGTAGTTGTCAACAACATGATCTTGTAGCACCTAGAAATGCATCCATACCTTACACGAGCTTCGAGATATGCCCTATCAAAGATCACTACCCTATCATATTTAGTGACTCTCTGGGTCAATTCTATTTGGCATGCCCAAGAACATTCAAGCAGTCAACTAGATGAGACAAGCTTTGGACTAGGGTTTACCTAGCCACTCAGAGCTAACAAAGAAGATAGTTTGATCCCATGATGAATGGTTAGAGAGATTCACTAGTTGGCAACTTTGTTCTAGCCAACACTACAAGTTTTAGCATCACTCGAGATGGTGCCACAAAATCAAAATAGAATCCAATCTCCAAAAAGAGAGAGAGGTTATTGTAGGTGTCGACAACATGATATTGTAGCACATAGAATTGCATCCATACCCTCTCGCGAGCTGTGAGATATGCCCTGTCAAAGATTGTTCCTCTGTGGTATTTAGTAACTCTCAAGGTCAATTATGTTCAGTGTGCCCAAGAATGTTCAAGTAGTCAATAGGATGAGATGAGCTTGGGAATAGTGTTTACCTAGACACTTGAAGCTAATGGAGTAGAAAATTTGATCCCACAATGGTTAGAGAGATTCATCAGTTGGTGACTTTGTAGTAGCCAACACTACAAGTTTCAACATCACTTGAAATGGGGCAGCAAAATCAAAACGAAATCCTATCTCCAAAAAGTGAGAGAGTTTATTGTAGTTGTTGACAACACGATCCTCTAGCACCCAACATTGTATCCATACCTCGCATGAGCTTCGATATATGCCCCGTGAAAGATCGCCACCCTATGGCATTTAGTGACTTTAAGGGTCAATTTTTTTTTACATGCCTGAGAATGTTCAAATAGTCAATGGGACAAGACGAGCTTGGGACTAGGGTTCACCCAGGCACTTGGAGCTAACGAAGAAGATAGTTTGATCCCACAATGAATGGTTAGAGAGATTCACTAGTTGGTGACTTTGTACTAGCCAATACTACAAGTTTTAGCATCAATTGAGATGAGGCCAAAAAATCAAAATGAAATCCAGTCTCCAAAAAGTCAGAGAGGTTATTGTAGGTGTCGACAACATGATCCTATAGCACCTAGAATTTCATCCATACCTCACACAAGCTTTGAGATATGTCCCATTAAAGATCGCTGCCCTGTGGCATTTAGTGACTCTTAGGGTCAATTTTGTTCGGCATACTCGAGGAA
This sequence comes from Cupressus sempervirens, assembly GCA_028749045.1. NCBI lineage: Eukaryota > Viridiplantae > Streptophyta > Pinopsida > Cupressales > Cupressaceae > Cupressus > Cupressus sempervirens. Next base: position 629,531,895 of record CM053788.1, on the reverse strand, counting down.
TTTTGAGCGGTCAACGGGATGGGACAAGATTGAGACTAGGGTTTACCCAGCCACTCAAAGCTAATAGTATAGACAGTTCAATCCCATGATGAATGGTTAGAGAGATTCACCAATTACTGACTTTGTATTGGTCAACACTACAACTTTTAGCATCACTCAAGATGGGGATGCAAAATTAAAATGGAATCCAATCTTCATAAAGAGAGCGGGGTTATTGTAGGTGTCGACAACATGATCCTTTAGCTTTTAGAATTTCATCCATATCGTGTATGAGCTCTGAGATATGACCCATCAAAGATTGATGCCCTATGGCATTTAGTGACTCTCAAGGTCAATTCCATTCGTCATGTCACTGAGAGCTAACGAAGCTTCAGACTAGAGTTTACCCGGCATCACACTATTAATTTTTATCTATAACTTAGCTCTAAAAGGAACTGGTATGAAAGATCTCAAAGAGAAAACCTTTGGTTTTGCCCAAAAAAAATATGAAATATAAATGTTACATCAAATGTTTTTGTAATTATATTCAATCTAATGAACCAGATGGATCTGCTCTACATTTTAATGTCTCAAGTATTGCCTCATGGTTTGACTCACGAACCTTCCAAGGACTCTTATTATATTATTTTCCTCCATATTTTATCAAGTGGACATTTGATGCGACAACAAGGTTCGAATAATGAAGAATCTTCCTCTTTGTTTTCCAATCCTTGAATAAACACAAGTTAGGGTTCTTCATAGAATATCATCTAAGCCATGTATCAGTTACAACCACCACACCTATATGGTACTCTAAACCTTCACCATCTATAACTAAGTGATCCAATTTTCTTTGTGCCTAGACACAACAATACAAATAATAATATGCCCCTTCTTCATTGTCTTTAGGTGCAATAAAAAAAAATGGCCTTCATTGATAAATGTACATAATGTGGTCATTAATTCAGCAAATACTTAGGTAAATATTATAAAGTTACATATTGAATTTACAGAGATATACATATTACTAAGTCGCACTAGATCATATAAGTGGTCAAAGTCAATGGATGGACCCATCTCTACCATTTCCAGTGCTTGTGGGGGACAATTGGTGTCAATTGGGTCAAACATCCATATATCTCATTTGTCATCCCATTCAGTTGACTCACACTCATCTCAATTTTCCTCTACACATGATGGAAAAAAGCATGCCATTTTTTGTGTGTTGATAATCCATGAACCTGTATTAGAGCTTCTAAAAGAGTGAAACTCACTTGATCCTATTAGTTTGAAACATTCTCATATGGTGCAATGTTAGTATTATTTATCAACCAAAAAAATCTATGAACCATAGACTCGCATTCCTTACCTGGACCCATTGTAGCGTGACACTACTAGATGATGGATTTTGTATCTGTTAATGTTTCTCCATCTTTTTAATTTAATTCTTCACGAGATAAGGATCTTTTGATGCTTGCACCTGCACCATCATGTTCTCCCTTTCCATGACCAACCTTTGTGAAATTCCACATATATTGAATTATAGACAACCTGTGCATCTTGCTCAACCAATAAAAAATCTATGCATTCTTGAATTAAGATGTGCAATTGTTTGACCAAATAATGTGATGGCGATATGGTATGCCCCTATTAGCCAAATCTCGATAAAATAGTTGAAAACAACCATGTACAAACTCTATAGAATGTGATTGATCATCACTGATGTAAAAATGGCACGCCCTCAATATCTTCCTGTCATCCTCTATACTTGTAGGTGAATGCATGAATGTTATGTGAACAAATATGGAAACCCACTGAGAAGTATAATACTTTTCTTGCACCTCATTTTGTGTTTGTAGTGTGTACTTCTCTATGAAATCTACAAACAAAACAATGGTATCTAGTGGAAATGTATCCTTGCACAACTTGAATTGCAAATCAACCATCAAGCTCTATGTGTATGCCTTGCATACTCATGAATAATATTTTTACAAAAAATCTTCATGAACTCATACACTGGTATCTTTTCAATGACTAAATCACATCTTTTACCATGTTTCCCATCTTTTAGAGCATATGTTACTATCTTATATTTTTCATAATCTACTATTTGATTTCCAATTGCATGTGTACTATCCATACATTCACAAGTTGATAAAAGCTACAAAGAACCACAAAATAAGCATGTACCATCCAAGCATGACATCTTGTAAAAATTTTGATCGTCCCCTATTTCACATAAAATGTTGGATATGAATTTCCTTGAAGATCTAGGTAGCTCATTCATGTCACATTCTTGCAAAACAAACTTAGAATCCAAACACACACATATATGCCTAAAAACATCAAAATAGTTAGAAAATTCAATATGTATACTCCTACAACAATAGGTTGTGTGTTTGTGATTTATCTTCACATAAAAAGGCATACCCATCTCAAAAAATCTTTGACTTATTCGAATTTGAGGATATATACCAATAACTTTTGCAAAAAATTGTGTCTGAGTTGAGTCCAAAAATGTTTCGCATGTTGATCGTGATTTCAACTACCAATCGTCCTTCTTACAACATCTCTTTGATTTGGGGAAACACACATGTTATTTGTTCAAAATCTTCAATCAATGATTTCAAAGCTTCACTAATTTCTTTATCCTTTCGCAGTAGTCTACCACTAAATGTCCATAACTCATTTTTTGTTGGATCTTTCACTCTCTCACACCTTACCATGGCTCTCCATAAAGTACCTCTACTGATTTTCAATATTTTTCTTGTCTTTCTGATGAGTCAAGCTTTCTTCATTTGGGTACTTACTATTGTTGATGTAAGTACACGTCTTGTGATATTACTATCTTTGGGGTGTGATTTAGAACCCACTTTGTCATATGCACTCATTAGATTCTTTACAATATTTTCCCAAGAATCTTCATGATAGGCCTAAATTTAAAATTCCACATCATTTCAACAAATAATTAGCATTGACCTATCATATTTAATACTTCAAAGAATAATCTCCACATATGATTAACTTTTCTTTGACAAGTGTGTTTGCTAATCTTGTTAGGCATTGATTTCAAAATGTTAGTATCAATATCAATCAAATATTTTGGTATTCAAAAATGAATTCTAGAAGTGTTATAATCTCTTCCATTCCCTCAACATTTTGAACATCAACATAAGGTTGAGTGATTTGCGTACCTTGAATCAAAGATGATGTGCCTTGGCAATAAGATGCAAAAGATGAAATATCACCTACTGAATATGTTGATGTTGTGCCTTTAACATGAAATGATGGAGTGTGTGTTGAGAAATTGTTTGAAGCATGAATGTTGATGATATTCCTATGGGGGAGTATTGTAGATATGATATATTACATTCATGACTGAGTTTGTCATTGATTTCAACATAACAATTTTCTGTGGTATCTAATAGAAGAACAATGAAAAGATCAAGTTGGTATGGATGACTAGTTGAGTATTATAACTATCTAAGGTTATGGGAGATATGTCTGAGTATCTAGTATATGTCGTTAACATCAGATAAAGAAATGATAAGTATGGAAAAGTTATGTAATTTTTGGTGATGTTTGTTCTAAGATAGGGTTTACAGAGGCATGTTCTAGTAAACTTGTTATATCTCTTAACAGAATTGTTATTCTAGGAATCAAGGTTGAGGATGTGTAGAAGACATGTTGGTGATGACATGGCTAAGTTCACTTGTCATAATATTGTGTATATGGAAAGTTATTGAAGTTGCAAGGTAGAAGATTAATTTATCGCTAAGTGTAATGTATTCTTAATGTGGTCCTATAATGATTAATTGAGAAGGTATAACATCCAACTCAGGGAATTCTTTTATGGACTCGGTATAAAGGAAGGACATTTTCCTTTATCGAGACATGGATGTATATTGATGAGAATGATATTTGTAAGCAGCACAAGAGTGGAATGCAAAGTTGAGTAGAGCAGAGAAAAAGTGAAGGAAACTTCATTACCAAGGTTTTGCTAAGTGATCCGATGTTTGATATTTGGATTTTAGGTTCATGACTTGGTCTAAAAGGTTTGATTGTGTTTGGTTTGATTGATAGAACAAAGGAAAGAAGGACATAATTGTAAATTGCATATTTGAGTAGTGAGCTCTTCTTCTAGTTGAAATGGCATGTTTGGGCAATGGGCTCTTCTTGCATACATTGTACTACAACTCTTAATAGGGTTGGAATCTCCTAAAAGGGATTCAAAGTCTCCTAACATGGATTATATGTACTAAATATTGTAATAGACTCCTAATAGGTTCCATCCTCTAACAATGAATGTTTATATTAGTACATCATCTTGTGGGCATCATTCCCACTAGGGGTTTCTCTCTACTCAAGGGTTTCCCTAGTTAACATATCTAGTGTAATTATCTATGTGCATCTTATTATGGTTTTTGTTTACTTTGGTTGAATGTTTAAGTTTGTTTAAAGAAGATAAATGTTATCTTGGAGGACTATTGTTTCTAACAATTGGTATTAGAGCATCAGGTCCTTGAAGACTTTGGGAGATCCATGGAAATCATGTTTAGGAGAGATAGTCCTACATCTCACAGAAGAAATTTTGACACCCGAATGGTGGAAATTCTTGGTGAATTATAAAATTTATGTAAAGAGTACAGTATTGAGTTTTCAAATCTAGAATCCTTCTATTGTATACAGAATAACAGAAGCCCAAGAAAAGATAGATTCACATTTGAAGAAGACATAAAGATAGAGGAAGGTATTGATCTACTTAAAAAGAGAGAGCCATAAGGTATGAAATTTTTTATTTGTTGGACATGTAAAGAATTTGGTCATTTTTCATCCAGATGTCCTAAGTGATTAAGGAAAACTACAAAGAGTTTACTTTCTGATCAAGTTGAAGAATTTAGAGCAAGTATGGAAAGATCCTTGAAAGACTATGATAATGAGGCAGATTGATTAATGAAAAGAAAGTAATAGGAGAGACAACTTTGGAGACTATTATGGAAAGTGCAAATGTGAGAATTGATGAGAAGTTCAAGATACAAGAGAGAACAATTGACTACAATTGAGATGATGATGTTGTTACTAAACCAAGGAATGATGAAGTATTTCTTGAGACTAACAATGATTTGTAGAATGAAGGAGAGCCAAGATAGGAACAAATCTTGAAACCTTTAGTAGAGCCAAGAGTTGAGATAACAACTCCTACTTCAAGAAAGAATATGATAAAGAATCACCCATCTGAGCATATCATCGAAAGTAGAGATAAAGATGTGATGACAAGAAGCAAAGTCAATGAAGAACTATGTTTGATATCTCAAGTTGAACCTAAGAACGCAAATGAAGCGTGTAAAGATGATTATTGGAAACAAGCTATGAAAGAGGAATTGGATCAGATACTAAAGAATGAGATAGGGGAATTGGCTCCCAGACCAACAGACAAGAATGTGATAGGAAATAAATGGGTATTCAGGAACAAGATGAATGAGCAAGATGAAGTTGTAAGGAACAAAGCAAGAAGGAATAGACTATGATGAGACCTATGCTCCAATGGCTAGAATAGAAATAGTAAGATTATTCTTATCCTATGCAACACAAAAGAAATTCAAAGTATATCAGATGGATGTCAAGTCAGCATTTTTGAATGGAGAACTTGAAGAAGAGGTAGACATTGAGCAGCCTGAAGCTTTTCCTTTGACAGATGACAAGGACATAGCATGCAAACTAAAGAAAACATTGTATGACTTGAATCAAGCACCCAAAACTTGGTATGCAAGGTTGGACAACCATTTGACAAAGCTTGGATATAACAAAGGTATGACAGAGAATAATCTATACTGGAAAGAAATTGATGATGGTTTGATGATTTTGGTAATATTTGTTGATGATATCATATTTGGAGGAAATGATGAGAAAAGTGAGAAGTTTGCAAAAGAGATGAAGAAAGAATTTGAGATGAGTATGATAGGAGAAATAAAATATTTTCTAGGATTGCAGATTGTACATAATAAAGAAGGAATCTTTATTTCTCAGACTAAGCACTTGAAGAACTTACTAAAAAGATTTGGTATGGTAATTGGACACAAGTTATCTACAAAGGATGAGACACCTACTATTGAGCAGAAGAAGTATAGATCTATGATTGAAAGTTTATAATATCTAACTCACACAAGGTTGAATATATAAAATGTAGTTGGAATTATTGCAAGATTCCAAGATGATCCTAGAGAAGCACATTATGCAGCACTCAAAAGGATATTTAGAAATCTAAAAGGAGCATCATAGTTTGGATTTTGGTATGATAGATCTAATGATTTTACTCTAATTCTTATACTAATGTTGATTGGGTAGGTAGTATGGATGACAGAAAGAGAACCAGTGGTGGAGCCTTCTTTCTTGGAGGAAGATTGGTTTCTAGGATGAGCAAGAAGCAGGATTGTACATCATAAAGTACAACAAAAGAAAAATATGTTGCAGCAACAAACAATTGCAATCAAGTTCTTTGGATGAAGCATATACTAAAGGATATAAGGATATAAATTAGTGAACCTGTTGTCATACAGTGTAACAACACAAGCATAGTAAATATGTCTAAGAATCCAGTATTGCATTCAAAGACTAAGCATATTTCTATTAAGTATCACATGTTGAGAGAGAAAGTTGTAGATAAGGAAATTAGATAGGAGTATGTGAGCACTAAAAAGAAGATTACAAATAAATCCACTAAGCCTCTTCCCAAAGAGACTTTTGAGTATTTCTTAGGTATGTTACGGATTATGCCCCTTTCTACATCAAAGTAGAAGATGCAAGAGTGCATCAGTCCAATGTAACATAGCACCAATTTGTCTGGACTGAGTGCTGATGCTTCCTATATGGGGGAGTATCTATGATGGATAGAGTCATCTAGGACTCTTATTGGACATGGTTTTGAATAGTGTCTTTGGACATTGAAGCTAGTAAAGATCAATTGTTACAGAATTTGATGGTTGTTGAAACCTTTGACATTGATGTCAATGGGGGACAAGTACGGCATGAAAAACATCATATGAGCAACATGGAATGACAGTTTGATGGAAATCACATTGAGGTATATCAATGGGGGAGAATGATTGATGAAGAGGATTTGAAAAGAAAGATGAACCGTCTTTTGTTGGTATTCTTATAACTAGATATTTTTCATCTATGTTGCAATCAATAGCAAGGGGGGGGGTTGTTGAGAAATTTTTGGAAGCATGAATGTTGATGATATTCCTATGGGGGAGTATTGTAGATATGATATGTTACATTCATTACTGAGTTTGTCATTGATGTCAAAATAGCAATTTTTTGTGGTATCTGACAAAAGAACAATGGAAATATCAAGTTGGTATGGATGGCTAGTTGAGTATTTTAATTATCTGACGTTATGGGAGATAGGTCTAAGTATCTATTATATGTAGTTAGTGTCAGATGAAGAAATGATAAGTTTGGAAGAAATTATGTAAGTTTTGGTGATGTCTGTTCTGAGATAGAGTTTACAGAGGCATGTCCTGGTAAACTTTTTATATCTTTTAGAAAATTTATTATTTTGAGAATTGAGGTTGAGGATATGTAGAAGAAATTTTGGTGATGACATGGCTAAGTTCACTTGTGATAATATTGCATGTACGAAAAGTTATTCAAGTTGCAATGCAAAAGATTAAGGTTATCGTTAAGTGTAACATATTCTTAATGTGGTCCTATAATGATTAATTGAGAACATCTAACAACCAACTCAAGGAATTGTTTTATGGACTCGGTATAAAGGAAGGACATTTTCCTTTATCATGATATGGATGTATATGGATGAGGATGATACTTGTAAGAAGCACAAGAGAAAAATGTGAAGTTGAGAAGAGCAAACCATAAGTGAAGGAAACTTCACTACCAAGGTTTTGTTGAGTGATTTGAGGTTTGATATTTGGATCCAAGGTTCATGACCTGGTCTACAAGGTTTAACAGTGTTTGGTTCAGTTGACATAACAAAGAAAAGAAGGACATACTGGAAAATTGCATGTTTGAACAGTGAGCTCTTCTTGTAGTTGAAATTGCATGTTTGTGCAATGGGCTCTTCTTGTATACATTGTACTATAGCTCCTAACAGGGTTGGCACAACTCCTAAAAGGGATTCTATGTACTAAATGTTGTAATAGAATCCTAAAAAGGTCCATCCTCTAACAAGGAATATTTATATTAGTACATCATCTTGTGGGCATCATTCCCATAGAGGTTTTTCCTTTGATCAAGGGTTTCCCTATTTAACATATCTGGTGTAATTTTCTATGTGCATCTTATTATGGTTATTGTTTACTTTGGTTGAATTGTTAAGTTTGTTTAAAGAAGATAAATGTTTTAATTATTGGATAACTGATTCACCCCTCCCCTCTCAGTTATCTTGGTGGACTATTGTTTCTAATAGTGTGTACATCATCAGATGTAGAAATTGGTGTCTGATCAACATGAGATGATGATATGACTCCAACACTGGAAGATGGTGTAGCTTCACAGTTCAATTGTCTTCTTGAGCATAAGCGTCTCGTAAATTTTATTTGTCTTTCTAATTCTTTCTCATTGTTTATTTGTATTGGTGGTTTGTATTCCTCTTTGAAAGACAATTCTTCATTATTGCATTGAAATTTTCTTTGTTCATGTAGTAGTTTCATTTTATCTCTTTTAATTTCCAAATCTCTCTCCCTCTCTTCCATTGTTTGATTTTTTGGTTTCTTCCTTGGCATGATGATAATTTCTATATGTCAAATTATTCAAACATCTGAATTACTTATAATTTGTAAATAATAAATCATTCAAATACATATACAAATTACAATTATTTCAAAAAATACACAATATATATTAAACAACTTGTAAAATTATAATGAATTATTCATACATTAAAATTTTTAGCCATTTCCAAATAACAATTCATTCAAACATACAAATTTCAATGAATTCACTATATATTAAACAACAAAAAAGAAGAGAATATGGTTTAGTAGGTACCCAAACTTTCCTTGTAACCATTTTTTGGTGTTTTCATATAGTGTGTATGCCCTATAGCATGTACGCACTATAGTGTGTATGCACTATGTGAAAACTCTCTCTCTCTCTCTCTCCCTATCCCACCCCCCTCTGTCCCTCTCTCTCTCTTCCTCTATCTCACCCTCTCCCATCCCCTCTCTCTCTCTCTCTCTCTCTCTCTCTCTCTCTCCCCCCAATCCTCTCCCATCCCCTACACACACACACTCTCTCTCTCTCTCTCACCCACCTTCTCTCTCTCTCTCTCTCTCTCTCTCTCTCTACCCCACCCTCTCCAAATCCCCTATTATCTTTGCATCCTCTCTCTCTCTCTCTCTCTCTCTCTCTCTCTCTCTCTCTCTCTCTCTCTCTCTCTCTCTCTCTCTCTCTCCCTCCCTCTCCAAATCCCCTACTATCTCTACATCCTCTACTCTCTCTCTCACTCTCTACCCTCTCTCTCTCTCTCTCTCTCTCTCTCTCTCTCTCCCTCTCCCTCTCTCCCTCTCCTTCTCTTTCTCCCTATCCATCCTCTCTATTGAATTATAAGGCTTACAAAGTGCATATGCACTATAGTGCCCCCGTGCTTTTTAAGCCTTGTATTTAAAAATGCTTTAAATAATGTGCATACGTAATATGGTGCATACACATAATATAAAGCATTGGATACCACCAAGCCTAAGGCTTGGATTTTCCTTGGGGATCCAACCCAAAGGTGTGGAGTCTCTAAACTAGTCTGAGACATGTTTTGTAGGTAGCATACAAAAAATGATTGATTTTTCTTGTGTGCTCTCCTTCAAGTTTCCTTGTGGTTGAGCATCGATAAAATCAAGTTACGTGATATTGTAGATCTTTGTGTTAGCTATAACCATATTTTTAATTTTGAGTTCATACTATTTCAAGCCTTTCAACTATACTTTCTTTTGAACGTATGTTTATTTGTTGATCTCAGATTAGTGTTAACAAGTGAGTGCCAACACATTTAAGTTATTTACTTAGTTCATGCTGAACTAGTAATGCATGTGGAGCACAACATGCAAATATTAGATCACCCCAGTTTTACCTTCTCACTTGGAGGGTTTCTGGGTAATCATATCCAGTGTTATGTGTGTGAATGCTTACATGTTTGCATGATTTAGATGTATATACTTTACATGTTATTTCAGTTTACTCATTGAATGCATAAGATAGATATGTGATGAAAATTTTATGGGTCCAAGTTTAAACTACTGATTCATCCACCCCCCCCAGAAGTTTACCTTTCCCATTGTAATTCCAACACCATTTTCTCCTAAAAACTAACATGTACTAATTGGTGTAGAATTTAGCTCGTTCATCAAATTTCTCAACTTAGTTTTTTAGAAACTAGACTCCATTCTACACACTTTGAAAAAAAGAAGTCTTGATTTTGGATTAGTTTTCAATCATTTATAGGGGGAGCACACAAATATTTCACATTTTTGAGATGTGTCCAATTACAAAATTTATTTAAAAAAATACACATTATAAAATTACCCAAAAATCTTGGGATAAACTACACGGTGTTAGGTAACATTTAACAAAAGCAATTAAATTTTTATTTTTTTAAAGTTAAAATTTTAGGGGGGTCATACTTTGCACTATGTTATGTTTTTTTGGAAAAATAGTACCACTTTATGTGGGCCCCTTTTTTGAGGACCTAAAACTAAACCATTTTGGAGAAAAATTAGTAGTTTAGAAACTAGATTCACAAGACTACTACTTTTTTTGTCATCTCTTAAAATTTTGAGCGTAACTATCATCAAATTCTTGTCGAAGTTCTTAAATTGTTGATTTCATAAAAGAAAGAAAAAAAAGTGGCCACTTATACCCCCCTTTTGACACCACAACTTGGTGCACTTACGTATATTTAAAATATCAATGTTTTCATTTAAAGATTTTTGTTTGATTCCTTTTGGTAATTGTCTAGCTCCTTCTTGTAGACAATTAGATCTTAGTTGATCTAGCTTTGGGAGTCTTGATCTTGCACTAATCCCTTGTTTGAATTATTCCTAAGAACTTGGGAGGCCACTTAAGGCTATTAGGGATAATTCCTTGTTGTCTATTTCATAACCAACAGTTGACAATTGATCTTGTAATTCTGTAATTCTCATAAAGAAGGCATTCACATATTCACCTTTGTTCATGCTTGTGTCATTTAATATGTTTTAAGTGTAAGGGTTCTTCTGATATTATTTATCTCAAATGAGTTTTCTAAGGACTTAAGCATGAGGTAAGCAGTTGTTTGCTTTGCTAGACTAGGTACGATGTGATCCCTTACGAAATCTACTATTAGTTTCATAGCTTTCTTATTGTTTTCAATTTTCAATCCATAGTGATTTTCAGGCTCATCCTCAAGCTCAGTCCTTTTATCTTTTACATATGCATCTACTTTGTTTTCATCCAATATCATCATGTATATATATATATATATATATATAATTAATTTTGAAGAGTGACAATATTTTAAAACTAACTTGTTTGATTTCTTGAGTTTAATTATGATCTTTTAATAACTAGGTTTAATACGATGTTATTGGAATTAAACTTATTATTAGGGTTAGCTTAATGTTATTCTTTATCATAGGCTGATGCACAAGGTATATTATAATTTCTATATTGTATCTGATTCTTAGGTCTTTAAACAAATAATATTACTATGAGAGTTGATACCCTAGATCCAAGAATGATACATCAGGACTGGGTTACACAAGCACTGAAGAAGGAGAATCATCCAAAAGTGTAGAAGAAAGGAACAACATAGGTAAGAACTCCAAACCTACTTGTCATAATTGTGGTAAGAAAGGACATACTACTAATGTGTACAAGAGCAAGACTACAAATCAAAATATCAAGTCTAAGAACATTGTTCACTGCCATAAGTGTAACAAGCAAGGTCATCAAGCACACGAATGCAAAACCAGGACCATGCATACACAAATATTTGAAGGATACTACTACAACTATTAGAAGTATGGACATGGAGCTTTTGAAAGTAGATCCAAACTCATGGTCATCAAACAAGCAAACAAAGGTAAGAAACAATGGCAACTCTTTTAACTAGGATTATAATACAAGATATAGCTGTCATTATTGTCAAGAATATGGACATGTTCCTAAGAATTTTATTAGGACACACTTCAGTAGTAATTACAAAATGTGGTTGAGTCAAACAACATGTTTTAGCTATTTGAAGACTGGTCACATCAGTAAATATTATCCAACTAGGTCAAAGGCACCAAGTTGTGAATTTGATAAAGGCAAACGCAGGGCAAATGTTGAACACATCAGAGATGAGATGAATAAGACATGGAAGAGAAAGGGTTTTTGTAGCACATCAAATGGAGAAGGGATCACTTCATGCAATGGGTCAAGTGATCACGCTTCATCAAACTAGGCAAACAAGAGGTATGTGGGACTGATATTTAAAGGTTATATTATACATCAGTTCCAAAAGGAGATAATACTGAAAAGATTACATTAGCATGAATAAAGATGCAAGATGTTGATAGGAATTCAAGATAAATCTTTAAGTTTTTCATGTTGCTGCCGAGCATGAAATATTTCCTATATGTGTTGAGTGGAATGTTAGAAGATGTCGAGCTATCAAATTAGGTAGTTGATGTCGAGCTCGTAGTGGTTGTTGAGTGATGGAAATGTCAATAGATGTTGAGTGAGTCTGAAATTGGTTGATGTCGAGCTTACAATTGTGTAAGCACTCAACATTAATTGGAGGGTTTTCCAAGGGTATTTGATCAATTTTATCTCATCTTTCATCATTTCAAATTCGAGAAAGGGCGAGCAGAGTAGAAGGTGATTTGGAAATCCATTCCAAGAATTTGTAGAAGATTCTAGTAGTGATCTTACATCCATTCATCAAATTTCACAAGGTATTTATCAAGAGTTGAGCTATGTAATTTTAATTTTCATAAACCCTAATTTCACACAATGGCATCTAGTTTAAAGAATGTAGAGGGGAAGGAAGTTTTAAATGTTCAGTTAGTGAGTAATGAAGTTAAGCAGTCTATTTTCAAAGCTATTCCTGACATTACATATAAGCAAGAACCCTCTAGCGCATTATCGATGATTCTACCAAATGTAATAATGGTGCAAGATGCAAGAAAATGCTATAATTGCAAGATAGGAAGCATTGGGGATATGGAAATTAGGGATGCATACAATAGGTTATGTGATAGTGGTGTTTTAAAAGAAGAGTTAAAAATTGTTGAGAAAAAGGGATTAACACGAGCCCTAGATTTTCCGAATGTGTTTAAGACAGAGTGGATCAGAATAGTGCTTAGCCAAATCTATGATGGTTCCTTATGGTTGGAGAGTGGACCTATAAAAATAACTAAGAGAATGATCCATAGGGTCACTAGCTATCCGACCCTAGATCACCCCAAGACACTGAGAAGTGAGTCCAAGAAAATGATTGAAAAGAATACTAGAGCTATCTTGAACAAAAGAGGAATGACAATAGCCACAATCACTGATCCTCTAAAAAACTTTGTTGTAAGGGTAATATCACACAAGTTCTATCAATCCAGTAGATTGAATAGTGTACCCTATATAGCTATGGTTGTTGGATACAAGATTGTTAAGAAAGATCATACATATGATCTAGCAGAACTACAATATCAACAACTGATGGAGAACCTTGGAGCAATTAGGAAAACTAAGAGTGCACAATGAAAATTTGGCTCTATATTGATTTGTATATTCTTTTATGTACAAAACACGTTCCCCTCATTTGGTATTGTGGGATGGAAGACCAATAGATTAGTTGTAGTACATATTGGTGAGTACATTACGCAGCTAGGAGAGAATTTTGAATCCTTAATGACTAGTTACTTTGAAGATTTCAAAAAGTCAATGAAGGAGAGACTAAGAATACTAGTATCTTTAGTTGAAAAACATTATAACGATATATGTTTTCTTGTGGATGCTGATTATACTTTTGTGCAAGCTACCACACCAAGGGTAAGATGGTTGAGACCCTTAGGCTATGAAATAAATGTGGATGAAGCCTTTGTAGCTATAACAACTTTACTTGTAGAAGAGGTAGATAAGACTACAAAGATCTTTGGAAATTATGAAGTGACAAAGTCCAAGATCACCATGGAACTGAAAACTGCTTCAATTATCAAGAAGAAGGAAAAGCTAGTAAAGAAGTTGAAAGCCAAACTTGGAGAGGGTGCCAAGAAGGAAGAAGAAGAAGTAGAAGAGGATGAAGAGGAAGAAGGAACTCAAACACAAGAACCTCTACCATTGACATAGGGTATGGGAGAAGATAAAAGAAGAGGAGGAGACTAAAGTTGTTGAGGGAAAAGAAGCCGAGGAAGCACCTACTCCTATTGAGTAAAAGAATAGGAAGGCCAAGGCACAGCCTGTGGCAAGGACTAAGAAAATTTCCAAAACAAGTTAGCCAAAGCCCACTGCACCTGCAACAAAAGCCAGCACACATGCAACTACCCAAAAGGCCAAAGAAAAGACAAAGCAAAGAGAACAAGGAGGTCAAGAGAAGAAGAGGCAAAGAAGAAAATATGTTGCACAATAAGATTCTGAAGAGGAGAAAATAGAGTTAGATGACAACAGCCAATTCAAGGTGGTGAGTCATAACCCTCTTTCAGATCTTGAAAACTTATGTGAAAATGTTAAGAATAATGCAGATCTAGTAGGATTTAGTCATGTTGATTTTGATAAATTGGGCAAAGAGGAGAAAAACCAAGTGGAAGAGGCCCTATATGCACCATGATGAAAAAATTCAAGACAACACCACTAGAATTCGTCAACTCTGTACCTAAGAGTCTATGTCACAAAGTTGAGCAAAAATGGTATTATTGTCTAAATCTGGAAAGACAAATTAGGGAGACCACACTGGCCCAAGTAATGCCTGAGTTAACTAAGGGACAAATTGCTAAGGTTGTAAAGAAGTATGCAGTTAGGTTCACACCTAAATATAGAGCCTTTAGCATTCTACAAAATAATAATGAGGATGTTGTCAAGAAGTCAACATAGATATGGAAACTCATTTATGGGTTAATCATAGTAAAAAAAGGAGAACTTGAACCTTCTAAGGTCAAGGATGATGTTGAAGATAACGATGACAATGATAATACAATTGGAGGAGGAACAAAAATGAAAGAAGATGACAAGGCAATAGTTGAGCTTGAGTAGCAAGAAGAACATAGTGTGCATGACACACAATTGCCGAGTGTTAATCCTCCACATGACACAACTGAGACAACTAAAACAATAATTGTCAAGGATGTCTCTAATCTATTAGCTCAGAACATCAATCCTCTTACTCAAGAAGATTTGAAGAAGATATTAGATCAATCTACATTGTAGGCCAAACTTTGTGGCAATCTAGTTTTGGTAAGTGTAGATGAGCTACAAAAGTCAGTGACTGATGTTGGAAAGGAAAAGCTAAATCCACAAGAACCACCTTCTATCATCCCTTCAGTCACTAATGTACGACCTTTGGTCCAAATGCCAGAAGCTACATCTATCAAGGTTGATATAATGGTCAAGATTGATACTGTTGAGAAGAAGACAATAGAAGAGTAAGTCACCATTGTAGGACAACAAGAAACAAGTCAGATAGATTTATTTGCACCTACTGCACAAGGACAAGGTGCAAGTCAAGTCATAGTGGCAGAACAGGGCAAGCCTAAAGAGACAAAACTAACACCTAAGGTGAAGAAACACATTGCCATTCAAGCTCTGATAGCTTTACCAGCATCTAGCACTCCTTTCAGACAAACTCTTCAGAAGCCAAGCATAGATACTACTCCATTATAGATCTTAGTGCCGAGCTCGAGTTCATCAAAGGCTAAAGAAGTAATTCAATATGGAGATGTGAGTCTTGATGAAGAAATTGTTCTACCCAAGTTTGATTTTGATACTATGAAAATAGAGCAAATGAGCATATTGCAACAGGCCCTAGCAAAGAAAAAGCATCAATAAATGCTTAGGAGAGAAAATAGGCAGAAGTAAGCACTTCAAGACATTAAGGACATCTTTTTAGATACATTTAGTCTACCAACTCCCGATGAGACAAAGCCACTAATGGAATAGCTGATAGATATAATGGAGAAAGTTAGTAATGAAGACCTTGATTCAAAGGCCAAATTATTAGAATGGTCAGAAAAGAAATTCCAAAATGAAGTGAATGAGAAAATATCTAGTGACATTGCACTCACACAAGTTGCATTGGCAACTAAGGTTGAGGGTGTGAAGAAGGTACTTGAGAACATATTCTCATTGTACACAAAATTATGTAATCCAACACTGTTCACCCAAGAGACCAAAAGTCACATTCTCGGTCTGGAGAGCCGAATTTCTACATCAGGTGCA
Organism: Cupressus sempervirens; assembly: GCA_028749045.1. Lineage (NCBI taxonomy): Eukaryota > Viridiplantae > Streptophyta > Pinopsida > Cupressales > Cupressaceae > Cupressus > Cupressus sempervirens. The sequence goes on along the minus strand of CM053788.1, from coordinate 629,515,515 downwards.
AGACTACCAACAAATCTAGCTCAAAGTGAGAAGCATTTCAGGACATTGCTTCAAACATAGAGTTAGTTAGTTGTATTAACAATAGATGAGGCTAACATAAGAGACAAACTGACAAACATCCAAGCAACCCTCACCCCACATATGGAAATTTTGCACAAGGAGCTAGGCTATGTTAAAACTCTATTGAAGAAAGGCCCCAATCTTTCTACTTTAGATGGTCGAGTTCACCTTGCTACCAAGCTTGCCATCCAAATCAAGTCATTAGATGTTGCATCTGATAACTAGGATGCAACCCTCAAGATAATAATGGATGTCCATAAATCTTTTCTAGACAAACACACAATAAGTGTATAGCCCATTTGACATAAGTGTCAAAAAGGGGGAGGATAAGAAAGGGGGAGCATAGTAGAAAATAAACTAGGGGGAGAATAAGATAAAGCGAGAAAGATAACAAAGGGGGAGAGCATCAAAATAAAAGAAGTATCAAATGAAAAAGTATAAGCATTGAAGTCAAAGTGTATCAATAGAGACAAATTTACTCAAAGGGAGTACAAAATTTTGGTTATAGAACAGACATATCAACTCAGGGGGAGTTATCAAATTTTGAGGTATCTAAGTTATTACAAAATTTTGATGTTTTGAAGTTTTGTGTATAATTCGAGTCATGGATATGTTATGATCATAAGATTAAGAATGATAATGTATACTCAAGTGTTTTTGACACTCTTTTCAAAGGGGGAGATTGCCGATCTCATATTGGTTTTGACAAGTGAGTGTTAACACACTTAAATAACTTACTTAGTTCATGCCGAACTAGTAATGCATGTTGAGCACAACATGTAAATATTAGACCACGTGAGTCATCGTGAGTGTCGAACCACTTATGTGCCGAGTCGCTCAAGTGTTGAGTAGATAGACCATGCCGAGTGATTCAGGAGCCGAGTAAACAATGGATGCCAAGTAATACAGATGCCAAGTCACAACAGAAAGATTAGTGTGTGCCAAGCATCAGAGACTTCAGATGCCAAGTAAGACAATTTTGACAAATTTTTTTGTAATGGCACAAACAACTATGTAAACCATTTTTGAGCCAACTTAAGATTGTATTTCAATATTTTGGAGATAAGGACGAATCTCTATTTGGATTCCCCATGCAATTACATGCAACCAATCAAAAAATGGGAAGGATTAAGTTGAAAAATGGATGAATCTCAGTCGTAGATTCATACCTAACCCTAAGCCACCAAAGTCTTCTTAAGGAGGACAAAACCCTAAAACTCTTCATAATGGGTGTGTAAGGAATTGAAGGAGTGAAGAGAATAGTTTGCATGTGCAAACAGAGCATTCGTGGTGACTTAGAAGTTATGAAGTGAAAGTACATTGCAAAATCAGTTAGAGCAAAACAAAGAAAAGAGAAAGGGATACAACAAAGAGACATCTAATCAATAAGGATCAAGAAGACATTGTTTAGAGGTGATCTATTGCCAAGCAAGCAAGTGCCAACCGCAGGATCTATGTTGAGACATTCTAACAAGTGATTTCAGTCAAATCTCTTATCAGAGTGGTCCTAACAGGCTGTATGAAATCCTTTAACAGGGTGCTTCCTTAGGGTTAAGTTAAAGTCCTCTAACTAGGCACACTTCTAACAGGGTGTTGAAATCCTCTAACAAGGTGAGACCTAACAGTCTTTGTAAGCCTTTAATAGGGCAGACCTCTCATAGGGTAGATCATATTTCATGGTCAAAACATTGTAACCTTCATTGGATACACTTTATTGCTATAGTAGTGAAGATTTGTGGGTGTCATCCCCACCCCAGTTTTACATTCTCACTTGGAGGGTTTCTGGGTAATCATATCTAGTGTTATGTGTGTGAATGCTTACATGTTTATATGATTTAGATGTATATACTTTACATATTATTTTAGTTTACTCATTGAATGCATGAGATAGACATGTGATGAAAATTTTATGGGTCCAAGTTTAAACTACTTATTCACCCCCCCCCAGAAGTTTACCTTTCCTATTGTAATTCCAACACTATTTTCTCTCAAAAACTAACATGTACTAATTGGGGTGTAGATTTTAGCTCGTTCATCAAATTTCACAACAGCTTAGTTTTTTAGAAACTAGACTCCATTCTACACACTTTGAAAAAAAGAAGTTCTGATTTTGGATTAGTTTTCAATCATTTCTATGGGGAGCACACAAATATTTCACATTTTTGGGATGTGTCCAGTTACAAAATTCATTAAAAAAAATGCACATTATAAAATTACCCAAAAATTTTGGGATAAACTACATAGTGTTAGGTAACATTTGACCAAAGCGATTAAATTTTTTCAAAAAAATAGTTAAAATTTTAGTGGGGTCACACTTTGCACTATGTTATATTTTTTTTGAAAAAATAGTACCACTTTCTGTGGGCTCCTTTTTTGAGGACCTAAAACTAAACCATTTTGGAAAAAAAAATTAGTAGTTTAGAAACTATATTCAAAGGAATACGACTTTTTTTGGTCATATCTTAAAATTTTGAGCGTAACTATCTTCAAATTCTTGTCAAAATTTAGAAATGGTTGATTTCAAGGAAAAAAAAAAAAGTGGCCACTTATACCCCCCTTTTGGCACCACAAATTGGTGCACTTCCTGTATTTAAAACATCAATGTTTTCATTTAAAGATTTGTGTTTGATTCCTTTTGGTAATTGTCTAGCTCCTTCTTGTAGACAATAAGATCTCAACCATTCTAGCTTTGGGAGTCTTGACCTTGCACTAATGCCTTGTTTGAATTATTCCTAAGAACTTGGGAGGCCACTTAAGGCTATTAGGGATAATTCCTTGTTGTCTATTTCATGACCAACATTTGACACTTGATCTCGTAATTCTGTAATTATCATAAAGAAGGCATTCACATATTCACCTTTGTTCATGCTTGTGTAGTTTAGGTGTGTTTTAAGTGTAAGGGTTCTTCTGATATTATTTATCTCAAATGAGTTTTCTAAGGACTTGAGCATGAGGTAAGCAGTTGTTTGCTTTGCTAGAATAGGTATGATGTGATCCCTTACAGAATATACTATTAGTTTCATAGCTTTCTTATTGTTTTCAATCCACAGTGATTTTTAGGCTCATCCTCAGGCTTAGTCTTTTTATCTTTTACATATGCATCTACTTTGTTTTCATCCAATATCATCATGATTCATAATTTCCATGCTATGAAGTTGTTGGCCCCTTTTAAGGCAATTTTTGAATCTCATTGGATTTGTCATATATATATATATATATATATATATATATATATATATATATATATATATAATGAAGTTTTGAAGAATGACAATATTTTAAAACTAACTTGTTTGATTTCTCAAGTTTAATTATGATATTTTAATAACTAGATTTTGATACCATGTTATTGTAATTAAATTTATTATCAGGGTTAGCTTAGTGTTATTCTTTATCATAGGCTAATGCACAAGGTATATTATGATTTCTATATTGTATCTGATTCTCAGGTCTTTAAACAATTAATATTACTATGAGACTTGATCACCAATGTTGAAGTAGTTTTGTCTGTAACTTTTGAACCAAGAAGTAGATTGTATTAATTGATTTTGATGCTTCTTCTCAAGAATTCGATCATCATTTATATAAAGTCAATTGGGCACAATATCAATAGATGTGTCTATTGGATGAAGAGACTTGTGTGAAGAGGCAAGATTAGTTTATAGTAATTTTATTTAATATTCCTAATGAGGATTGGGTGAATAACATTGCCCAAATTATGGAAAATCACAACTGACTAAAATGACCAATAGTCTTCTAAGATCATTGCACGATCATTATTATTCTAGACATAATAACGTTGGTCTAATTTTGATTCATGAGAAGAATAATCATACTTGTGTCAAGCAAATTAAGGAGAGACGCATACAAGTATATGTATGTGTGTATGTATACGAGTTCACAAGATGAACTGGTATACATGCACACATGTATATTATTAATCTAATTGATGTTACCATTTAACACAGTGTTCAAACTCTTGAATGCAAATGCAATTCTACAATCGACAATGTTTCAATTCCTTCCACTTAGATTGGATATTTTTTTAAATTTGTTTTTAAGATATTCCTAATGATACTAGTGTCATAGAGAATATCTTTAAATTTGACAACTTAAACCCTAATTTTTGACATTTTAGCTTTATGAGTTGATGAACAATGGTCATATTTTAGAATTAGGTTCTTTCAAAATGAATAAGAAATTAAATTGAATCACAATGTACATAATCACACCAACAATATTTCTAAGAAATATCATTATATCAATGATCATATAAAGGAATATCTATTTTATTAAATGAGTGCAAGTTACATAATAAATAAATAAAATAAGATTATATCCATGATCATATAGGGTCTGTTTGGCAGTGGGAATACAAGTGGAATAGGCATATGTAAATTCTTAAAATTTTGAATTCTTCATTTGGATGCACCAAATCAGAATTAAAATAGGAATATGTATTCCAATTTTAACCCAAAAATAAGTATTTGCTATTCCACCTCAAAACGATTAACATTGGAGTGCATTTGATCCTCTCTTTTTTCTACGACTACTCCTTGTATTTATCCACAATATGCAAAAGAAAATAAGTCTAGAAATATATATATATATATATATATATATATATATATATATATATATAATTTTGGAGAACGTCATATCTTACTAATAAATATATTGACATGCAACCTTTAGCATATGCAATTTTAAAATATTATTAGGAGTCATATCCATACTACTGGTTTGTGGGGTTTACAAATAAATGTTTGCTTAGTTTTCGAAAACCTATTCTCTTTCAAGAGCCCTTTTCGGCAGGTGGATTAAATATAAAAAATAATGTTGAAATTGGAGGGTGCTTACAAAACTAATATATTTTGTATCTCTAGTGCCGCCTAAATTCATATTTGTGTCTTGGAGTGCCGCCCTAAGTTGATAAATGGGAGACTCGCCCACGCTTATCTAATAATATATAGGGGACGGCCATTTTTTTAATGTTTATCTAATAATAGATATCTAGATGTGGGGTTAAAGGTAAGATTGACCTTGGAGAAAGCGAAATAGGTGGGTTTCTTATGAATGTTTTTGTGTGTTAGTGTTTTTAAATTTTATGATAGGAATTAATTATTAGTCTCTATATATACATACGTAGAGAACTAATGTTTTCAGTTGTTTATTCTAATTAATTTTTATGACCAAAGCTAATGAACTTTGAAAGTTTAAAAATCACTTAATTTTTAAATTAATTTTCAATTGGTAATTTATATTTTCCGATTACCTATTAGCAATTTTGCTAGAGATAAAATTAATTTTTTTATACAAAAAAATAGAAAAATAAAGTTGTAGAATTTTATAGGGGTCTTCTTCCTTCCAACAGGTGTCGTTGAACATTTACAAAAATTTGATTCATTCTAGAAACTTTCCATATGTGCTCTCTAATAATCACAAAATGGATCCACTCCCATGATTGCTAGCATTACAAAAATTGAGAACAAGAAGGGCCTTCTTTGTGATACTAAAGTCCTATTGTAAAAGATGTTGGTTCCTATTCCCAACCATCATAACCAACAATCTAACAAGTCAATACTTCCCAACCTCTAGTTGTTCCTTCATCAATCACAAAAATAACATCTTTTCCCCACTCGTTATTGCTAGCATTCCACTGTTTCATGCTTGCCAACATGTATCAATCTCTTTAACCCAGTCTGATTGCTTCCTTGAGCCCAGTTAGTATCATTCCCTTCATTTTTCAAAAACATTTTACCTGCTCTCCCTAACCATTGGTAGCAATTTCAATGTCCCTTGCAGCTAGATTATCCACTTTTGAACTCTACGAACATAGATTGGACAAGGCATTTTAACAAACAATTCAAACCAAAACTCGGTTCTTAGTGATTGCATAGCTCAAGAAAGAGGAGCCTGAATTCAAGAAGTTGTTGGAAGTTCCTATAGCACTTATACTCATTCGAAGATGTTTCAATCCACACAAGCACAAACTCAAACACTTCAATTAGCAACCAGTTTACCACTGCATTTCAAAAGTAGGAAAATTCGTCCAAAAGTGACACACTTTACCTTACCCTATAGAAAAAATTAAAATTATAACCTTTTAAATCCCTTTAAATATTCATTTTAGTCTAATTTCGGAGAAAGAACATGAAAACATCATAGTTTAATCCAGAAAACATCTACAGTCATTACACCTGAATAATTTTATGATAAAAAACTCACTCAAAATAACAACCAAATATTAATCTTCTTTGCGATTTCAACTGCAAAATTTTTACCCGAACAAATCTCTCCAAATCATCACCAAATTCAACTCAAATCCAACACAATCAATCAATATAAATCTTCATACTATACTACCATCAATTTCAATGACCACTCTTTATTGCACCTGCTTCAACGACCACAAAAATTCTAAATATTGTGCGTGCTCCGATCAAGAGAGACCGAGTTTTGAAATGAAACCCAAATGATGTTCACGTGTTTTACAACTGCTCAAACATCAAAGTGACCTTTTCCTTACATGGATAGTTAAGGCTAGGCATGTTAAATCAATTTTAATCCTCAATTTATGCATAACACAGTCTCACCACCTAGCGTTAAGTGTTGTGTTTTGTCACAAAATCAGATACTCTTGTTAGAACAACTAAAATGTTGACATGAAATTGACTATGAAGATGCGCATTCTGGATTCGATTGTGTGCCATTTTTTTGCATCAATGTTTCGAATCATACTTTATCTGATTGTGGAAATCTATTCTTGTCTATGAAACTGACTGGCAGAAGAAACTATGGGAAGATGCCACACGGTCACTTGATTTTCTACCACAATTGCATAAGTGTTAATTATTGTTAGTTGGACAACTGTTATTTCTGACTCGAAAATAGTAGTAGTATTTATGAGTAGCTTGGACAATTGTTCATCCTTACCTAAAAATAGCAACATTAGTTATGGGTAGTTTCGACAAATGTTTGTCCACTTGCCGAGAATTAGTAAATGGTCATTATGCAAGGATAATTATTTACTGATTTAGTGATTCCCTTTTGGACACCTTGCAACCAATTCTATTATTGGTTGTTGAGTCGTCTTAATCTCGGTCATTGGTTTGATTTAATCTCAGCCATTGGTTTTCCAACAGAGTAGTATAAAAAGGGGTCATTGGGTCATTTGGAAAGACAAGTTTTTGTAGAAGCATTTGCAGTTATAGTAAATTGTCTTGCAGTGTTAGCAAGGGTGCAGTGTTAGCGTGAGGATAGTAGTGGAGAATATCAACAGGAGAAATTAGGAGGTTATCGAAGTTCTGCCAGTGAGAGGCAAGGAATTTTGCATCTCTTGATTTGCTAAAGTTTAATATAATTCCTTATCTATAGAACTGGTTTTCCCTTAGGGGCTTTTCTAGGGACAATTTGTCTGAAAATATTGCATTCATTGTGTTGTGAATTTCTTTCCGTATTTTTTATTGGTGAAGTTGTAGTTATATTATTTTTCAATATTAGTTGGGAATTTATTTCCAATAGTTTAATAATTGTTTACAATAGGAGATTAGTAATAAATAACTGCAATAGTGTTAGTTTTCACATGGTATCAGAGCATTGTTGAGGGTAGAAGAGTTTTGCCCTAGGAAAGAAATTTTGATCTCTTTAGATTTATTATTGCTTTAATCCCTTGAGATGGCTTCAGTTGGCTTAAGAGATCACGACAGATTGGATGGCGCCTCGAATTTTGGTGTCTGCAAGGCTAGAATTTCTTTATTGTTGGAAGAGAATGGTATCAAGGATCATGCTATCAGTGTTGTACATGTACCAACGAATGCAACACAACTTGCAACACATAAGAAGGACAATGCCAAGGCGAGGAGGATTATCCTTGATGGTGTCAAGGATCATATTGTTCGACATATCGTAGAGCTAGATACGACAAATAAGATGTGGGATGCCACTCTGAATCTGTACCAGAATGCTACCACCAATAGGAAGATGATTCTCAGAGAGATGCTAAAGAATACCTAGATGAACTAGGGAGAAGACATTACAAGTTACCTCATTAGGCTTAGACTTGTCAAGGACGAGTTAGTTGTTCTTGGAGATAGTCCCAGTGGTGGCGAGCTAGTGAGAATAGCCCTAAATTGGTTTACTAAACAATGGAGTGTCTTTGTTCAAGTTATCAATGGATGAGATACTTTACCAAGTTGGGATCGACTATGGACTGATTTCACTCAGGAGGAGTTTAGACTAAGTCTTGTTAATGGGGCCAACAAGAGTCAAAAAAGTGAGGTGGAATAGGAAAACGTTGCCCTAGCAGGTAAAGGGAAAGCAAAGAAGGGATCTAGCAAAGGATCAAATTCACAAAGTGAGAAGAAGAAGAAGGACCTTTCTAAGGTCAAGTGCTTTGGATGTCACGAGTTTGGCTACTATGTCAGTGATTGCCCAGAGAGGAACAAGGGTAAGAAGCAGGTGGCAGCTTCAGCAAGTGCGAAATAACTCTCTAGTAGAATGGAAGATGAGTTTGCACTTGTAGCTTGTATGGTTAGCTCAACCTCACAGTGTGTCTGGTATGTAGATAGTGGGGTGTCATTTCACATGACAAGAGTTAGAGAGTACTTCTCCAGTTACAAGGAGGAGGACACCAACGCCCATATATCTATGGAAAACTTGTCCAAACTCAACCCAGTTGGGAAAGGGATTGGTCAGTTTCAGACAGAGAATGGAAAGATAATTCCACTCCATGATGTATTGCATGTGCCAAGCTTAGGTATGAATTTGATTTTAGTATTTGTTCTTCAGGATAGGGAGTATAATGTATTCTTTAGAGAGACAAATGTGTTAATTAAGCACAAGGATTGGAAATCACCTATAACTATTGGAGTTAGGAGTGGTCATCTTTATAGGTTGCAGTTTGATACTCCTAAGGCACTCATGAGCAACAGTAATCCTAGAGATCTTGAAGAGCTATGGCATAGGAGGATGGACCATATTAATCATGGAGCACTTAAATTTCTTCATGAGACGGTGACAGGTGTGCACAGAGCATGATAATGTATGTAAGGGATGTGTGTTGGGGAACTTTGCAAAAGCATCTTTTTCAAGGAGTGACACTAGATTTGAGGGTGTTCTTGATCTAGTACATTCAAATGTTTGTGGACCAATGTCGATGAAATCTCTTAGAGGATACAAGTATTATGTTACTTTTATTGATGATTTCTCCAAGAAGACCTGGATATACTTCTTGAAGACCAAGGATGAGGTTTTCAGTCGATTCCAAGAGTTCAAGGCTCTTGTGGAGAATTCAACAGGAAGGAAGATAAAGGTTCTTCGAACAGACAATGGAGGCAAGTATAAAGGGAATGTCTTCTAGGAGTTATGTACCAGAGAAAGAATAAAGAGAGAATGGACTGTTCCTTATAATCCATAACAGAATGGAGTTGCTGAGAGGAAGAACCGTTCTATATCAGAGGCAGCAAGGGCTATGCTACATGACCAGGACATGCCCCATTACTTATGGGCAAAGGTGTGTAGTACAATAGTTTACATTTAGAATAGAGTTTCACACAAGGTGCTAGGCAAGATGACACTAGAGGAGGCTTTCGCAGGGAAGAAGCTAGATGTTGGTCACTTTAGGATATTCAGGAGTTTGGCATATTGTCATATTCTTGGAGATACATGTGCAAAGTTAGGTCAAACTGTAGAGAGGGGGAACTTGGTTGTGTATAGTGAGACCTCAAAGGCATATAGGATTTTCATTCCAAGGACTAAAAGAATTATTGTCAAACATGATGTCAAGTTCATGGAGTACAAGGCATTTAAGAGATATAGAGATTTGCCTACAAATGATCAGAGTGAGCAGCCAACAGAAGCTCTAAAGCCAAGCCAAAGACACCAAAGCTCAAGTACAATTACTAGTACAAGTGTAGGCTCAGGTAGTGAAGATTCACAGAGTATGGAGCAACAGGTGCAACAAGAAATGCATCTAGAGGATTTAGAGGTTGACATTTCATCCTCTATAGTTACAGTAGGAACCATGAGGTTCTAGATACACAAAGGGATACTCAAGACTTTGTGGGAGCTCCTAGGAAGAGTACTAAATAGCGGAGACAACCAGCCAAGTTCAATGACTATGTGGCATTAGTTAGTTAGTTGGTAGATAGTGAGCCTTCTAGCTATCAGAAGGCTGCAGAGCATCAGGTATGGCGAGATGCTATGGTTGAGGAATATTCCTCAATAATGTCGAATGATGTGTGGGAGGTAGTTCCTAGACTAACAGATAGAGCAGTAGTTGGATCACATTGGATCTATAAGATAAAGCATGGTGCAGATGGTAGCATCAGGAAATACAAGGCAAGGTTTGTGGCCAAGGGATTCTCTCAGAAGGAGGGAATAGACTACGAGGAGACATTTTCTCCAATGGCTAGGTATACTTGTATAAGAGCTATGATCTCGTTTGTAGCACATATGGGATGGTAGATCCATCAAATGGATGTCAAGATAGCATTCCTTAATGGTGAGTTAAAGAAGGAGGTATACATAGAACAACCAGAAGGTTTTGTAGCGCACAACAAAGAGACCCACGTGTGCAGATTAAAGAAAGCCTTGTACGAACTCAAGCAGGCTCCTAGAGCGTGGTATGAGCACATTGATACATACTTGCAGGGAATGGGCTTTGTGAAGAGTGAAGTGCATACTAACCTCTGCTACTTGGTGGTTAGGGGTGCGATTCTCATTCTTGTTCTTTATGTGGATGACTTGTTTCTTTCAAGTTCACTAGGGCTCATAGAGGATTGCAAGAGGGACCTTGCTGAAGAGTTTGAGATGAAGGATTTGGGACTTATGCACTACTTTCTAGGCATGAAGGTGTGGAAAACTGATGGAGAGATTTTCCTAGGTCAAGGGAAATATTGCATCGAAATCTTGAAGAGATTCGGGATGGCAGATTGCAAAGCCATGTCTACAGCCATGATCATGAATTGGAGGAAGGTAGATACATCTAAGGAGAAGGATGTAGATCCCACCTTATATAGATAGTTGATTGGTACACTTATGTATTTGGTCAACACTAGACCAAATATAACATTTGCAATAAACTCTCTTAGTCAGGTCATGGTTGAACCAAAGAGAATGCATTGGACAACGACCAAGCATGTATCTCGTTACTTGCATGGTACATATGAGTATGGGATCATATATGTTCGAGGTGAAGCTATCAAGTTGATAGGCTATACTAATGCAAATTGGGCAGGAAGTACAACAAACAAAAGGAGCACTTTAGGGTGTTGTTTTAGTTTGGGATCAGGGGTTGTATCTTGGTTCAGTAGGAAGCAAAAGTTTGTGGTTCTGAGTTCAACAGAAGCAGAATAAATAGAAGCTAGCATGGTGACATGTGAAGATATATGGCTTGGAAAGTTGTTAGTAGCCTTGTTTTGTCAGAAGGTTGAGACTACTGTGATACATTATGACAATCAGAGTTGCATCAAATTTGTTTGAGAATTCGGTGTTCATGATAGGTCTAAACATATAGATACCAGGTATCACTTCATTAGGGATTGTGTACAATGAGGTATTGTCCAGCTATAATACATACCTACAAATGAGTAGGTAGTAGACATTTTGACGAAGGCTTTAGGGAAGGCCAAATTTATCTTCTTCAGAGATAAGATGGGTGTCATGCAAAATAGCTTCCTCGCTAAGAGGGAGTGTTAATTATAGTTAGTTGGACAGTTGTTATTTCTGACCCAGAAATAGCAGTAGTATTTATGGGTAGCTTGGACAGTTGTTTGTCCTTACCTAAAAATAGTAGCATTAGTTATGGGTAGTTTGGACAAATGTTATCCCCTTGCTAAGAATTAGTAAATGGTTGTTATGCAAGGATAATTGTTTACTAATTTAGTGATTCCCTTTTGGACACCTTGTAACCAATCCTATTATTGGCTGTTGAGTTGTCTTAATCTTAGCCGTTGGTTTGATTTAATCTCAACCATTGGTTTTCCAACAGAGTAGTATAAAAAGGGGTCATTGGGTCATTTGGAAAGACAAATTTTTGTAGAAGCATTTGCAGTGATAGCAAATTGTCTTGCAGTGTTAGCAAGGGCAAAGTGTTAGCATGGGGATAGTAGTTGGGAATATCAACAAGAGAAATTAGGAGGTTTTCAGAGTTCTGCTAGTGAGAGGCAAGGAATTTTTTATCTCTTGATTTGCTAAAGTTTAATATAATTCCTCATCTGTAGAACTGGTTTTCCCTTAGGGATTTTTCTAGGGACAATTTGTCCGAAAATATTGTGTTCATTGCGTTGTGAATTTCTTTATGTATTTTTTATTGGTGAAGTTGCAGTTGTATTATTTTTCAATATTAGTTGAGAATTTATTTCAAGCAGTTTAATAATCGTTTATGATAGGAGATTAATAATCAATAACTGCAATAGTGTTAATTTTCACAATAAGATTGTCCCCCATTTCATGTTGTTTCCCTCTCTCTCCATCAACGAGACCTTACTCTTGTAGGATGCAAATTCATGTCATTTTCTTGGTAGGGCTTCGCAGAGTCATTTAGGCTCCATTTGGTTGCAGGAATTGGGTGAGAATAGGAAAATTTAAATAACTACATTCACTAGTTTGACGTTTGTTTGTAAAATATAAAAATAGAATTAGAATTTTTCCATCCTAATTTGATCCCAAAATGAGCATAGCGGAATTCCTAAAAAATGTGGAATAAGAATAGCTTATTCTTATTCCAATTTTTATTTTTTAAAACTTGATTTGATGGGTTGTCGTCCGTGACTTAGCCACTCAATTGTATTTTGCCGCTCGAATGCATTTTTGGACTGTTTCCTCTTATCATCATAAGATATAAACTAGGTCAACATTATTTAAAGTTTAATATGTAGTTTTTCTAAATGACAAAAAGACTAATATTAGATTTGATATCTTTTATAAACTTGCATAAAATTATATTCACAAATAAATCTTGTGTTGAGTCTTATAATTAAAATTACGTTGAAAGATCATTTAAATATTATATTAATGACCTCTACTTATTTGTATTTTTTCTTTAATATATTTAAAAATAAAATGATTTTAGTTTTGATCTTATACCTGTTAAAACAATTTGATTTAATTTAGAATTATAATTATAATTTACAATATAATATGTCATTTGAATTTCAAAGGTTGTGGTATACCAGTCAATTATAAAAGTATAAATGCTACTTAAAATAATTTGGCTTTTAAAAAATTAATAAAAATTTAGTTTTTATAAATAAAAACTCTTGTTGATTTAAATATTACCAAACTAAAAATAATAATTGTAATTATTAATTTTTTTTAAAAAAAATCTTACTCTAATTCCTATTTCAATTGTTGCAACCAAACACATAATATGTATTTTTTGACTCCCCTTCCAGGTTAACCAAATAGGTTCAAATGATATTTCAAACTAATTTTAAGAATGCACAAATACCACAAGGGAGCCCTTGGCATTAGAAAATAAAAATCTCTATAAAACTATTTAGATAATTAGGGGATATAACCTGCATAAATGACTATTATTTGACAATGATTTTTTTCTAAGTGTGATTCCATTCCACCCAACAGAACAACATAATGATTTCATAAAAGACTTTATTTGTTGTTGTAAGGATAATTCTATATATTATAATTTTTAAGTTTGATATGACAATATAATTGTGATAAGAATTTGCATTAATTTTTAAAAAGAATATTATCAATGTGTGTGTGTGTGTGTGTGTGTGTGTGTGTGTGTGTGAGAGAGAGAGAGAGAGAGAGAGAGAGAGAGAGAGAGAGAGAGATTCATTTTCAAGATGAGGTAACAAAATCTTTAACTAATAAAATATTAAAGATATGAGATTTCCACAAACCATGAAATTTGAAGTTGTGTAGGGGGCCTAGGATTGTGTGCAAATTTGTAACCATCAATATTAAGGAAAATATTATCAATCTTTAGGAAAATATATATTTTATTATTTATTTTTAAATCTTTATAATAAAAAAATTAAAAATAATTCTTATTTATTTTTTTATAAGTTAATGTATATTTTATTATGTGCAAATATTTTAAAATGACATAAATAAATGACAAATTTCTAAATGTAGAGTAATTCAACAAGAGATTTAACATATGTTAAAAATATAAGAAAAAATTATTAGAATTTTTCTCTAAACATAAAGTAATTCAACAACATATTTAACATCTTGCCATATTTAAGACGTTTATGTTTTGTGGGAAACCACATAGCCTTCTATATCTCTTCTACTTTAGTCTTTTTGTGCAATCAACTTAAGAATGGATTTGTGATTCTTTCTAGCCTTTTAAGCTCAAACCCTTTAATTAATATAATATCCTTATGAGTAGTATGACCAAATATGCATGTAGTTCTCCTAAGTATGACATGCTTTTAGATTATAAATCATTGTACATCTCTTCTAGTTTATTTTTCTCATGCAAACTTCTAGGCAATGCATCCATAAAGTTATCTACACTTATAATTTCGAACAATTCACTTTGTGTAAAGTCCTTATGAAGAGTGGAGCCAACACTCTATCATCAAGATGTAACACAGAAAACAAAATGAAAAAGAAACAATTTACTTATCATAATGTCCTTATGAATAGTGCTCCAGTCTCCACTATCAAGATATTTTCTCTTTCATTTTGTTTTCTATCTAACATCTTGATGATAGATCACATAATCTGATCTGAAACATTTTACACAATCAAATTCAGAAAGAACTTTATCACATTTGTATAGATTGTAGAAATGTAATATCTCTTTAACAAAGTTTAGTTTGAATCTTTTTACTATTACTAATCCTACACTTTCTCATCCTAATGATGGATCACATATTGTGATCTGAAATGTTGATGCTAAAACACACAAAATCTTTGCATGATTAAAAAATTGAATACTAGGTAGCTAAAGAAGTCCCCCAACTGTATTTGGACTAAGCACCTCTAAGTAGTGTAAAGTGGTTACGAATCCCAAACCTTTTCATTTTACTTGATTTTTTCATTAATCAAGTCCTTCCTATTGTACTCATTAATACATCTAGACATGCCTAATTTAAGATGTTCATGCTTTGTGAGAAATGAAAAGCCTTCTACATCTCTTATAGTTTAGTCTTTTTGTGTAATCTACTTGTGAATGGATCCTTGATTCTTTCTACCCATTTAAGTTTAAAGCCTCTATTGAACATAATATCCTTATGAGTAGTAGGGCCTACTCTCCATCTAGTTCTCCCAAGTATGACATGCTTTTAGATTAGAAATCATTGTACATCTCTTCTTGTTTATTTTTCTAGTGCAAACTACTAGGCAATCGATCCAAATAATTTACTTTGCATAAGGTCTTCATGAATAGTGGGAGCAAGTCTCCATCATCAAGATGCAAACATAATGAAAGAGTAACAATTTAGTTGCATATAGTCCTCATGAATAGTGGAGTCAAGTATCCATAGTCAAGATGTTTGTTGTTTCATAATGTTTGCTCTCTAACATTCTCATGATGGAACATGAAATGTGACACTAAATGTTGATGCAAAAAAACCTTACACAATCAAATTCCGAAGTTGTTTGGTTCTAAATGAGCACACCATAGATCAAGTCTTGTTGACTACAAAGGCCCCTACACCTTGAAAAACCGAAAGAAACAATGAAAAATTTCATGGGAACAACCCTTGCTCAAAATTAAGCGTAAATGACACCTAAGCAATCACATGAGAACATAGTAACCCTGGGGAGCGAGAAGAGGTGGGGCGCTTGTTTGCCCAACATGTGGACGGTATTCGTTCTCACGTCACCTCAACCGTGACGTAGAATTTAACGTGAAACCAAAAACTGAGTTGAGGGAGTGGGGCATGGGACCCACCACCCTCCTCTTTTAAAACATTTGTTAGCGTACAAGATAAGGGAGATACGCCCCCATTCCATCATCCCCAATTGGCCCACGCCATCCGATTGCAAATTAATTCACAAAGCAAAAGCCGCCGCTTTACGCGGTCAACCCCTCAACCCTCCCTCAAAAGCCCGCGCCCTTTTCCCTTGTTTTTCCACCCAATCATTTTCGTCGAAACCAGGTCTCCACATCGAATCCCGCCCCGACTAACTGCTTTTTCCTGGGCTGCCATTGTTGTGTTTTTTTTTTACCTCGGAGGAACAATTAATTGTGTTTGATTGATATCTCCATGTTGGGCAGAGGTGCCTGATCTGCAGAGGCGAGGGATTGTAGAGAGTGTGATCAAAATCATGGCTTCTCATGGTAATCCGGAAGTTCAAGAGGTGATTTACCCGGATTCCGTGAGTTCCTGGGGAGGCGAATCTGAGGAGGGCGCTGGTGCTCCTCGCGTGAGGTTTATGTGCAGCTATGGCGGACGAATTCTTCCCCGGCCGCATGATAACCAGCTGCGCTACGTTGGCGGCGAGACTCGTATCGTGGCCGTGAGTCGCCATATCTCGTACTCGTTGCTAAGCTCCAAGCTCTCCAAGCTCTGCGGAAGCAACGTTTCTCTGAAGTACCAGCTCCCAAATGAGGATCTTGATGCACTCATTTCTGTTACTACGGAGGAGGATTTGGATAATATGATGGAGGAATACGATCGGCTCGTGGTGAAATCTTCGTCTTCGTCTTCGCCGAGGCTGAGGCTGTTCTTGTTTCCGGCCAAGCTGGAGAACGCTACGAGCCTGGGGTCTCTGCTCGAGGGATCGAAGAGGGAGCACTGGTTTGTCGATGCGCTCAACGGCGTGCCGATCCTGTCGCGCGGAAGGTCTGAGGTTTCGTCCCTGGCGTCGGATGTGCCGGATTACTTGTTCGGGCTGGATAATCTCGAGGATTGGGACCGGGACGAGAGGGCTTCTTTGAAGCCTGCCACGCCGGCGAATCGGAAGAGCCGCCTGAATCTGAACTCGCAGACACCGGAGGTGCACTCTGCGCCGGGGTCTCCCATGCCGGAATCTTCTCCATACGGTTCCACTTCCTCCGCGCCTCCTTGTATCGACTCTGGAATAGAAAATTTGCCGCAGCCCGTGAAGGTACTCTCTGTACGATCTGTTGTTTTTTGGTGAATTTTGAGCGCAAAAGCATCGAATTTGAGTGGATCTGAGTTGTTTTTGGGATAATTGACCAACAGCTGTGCTGCTGTTAACAGCTGGAAAGCTAAATCGCCGAGTTTTAACTTCTTTAATGGATCCAAATTTTAGAATCTTTTGCTGTTTTTAACAAATTATTTTGATGACTCTGATATTTCTGAGAAATGCTTAGCTTCGTAGTCTGGTCTTAAAAACCCTTAATTAAAGAGTAAAATTAGTTTTCCAGTTGCAGAATACGTCTATAGGTTTGAAAAGTTGAGCCGTTGAGAAGACTCTGGAGTTTTCTATAGTAAGGTTATTTGTTAAGCCTTACGGATTGCAGAGAAAATTTAGCCTTATGCATAGTTGTGCCGTCGAACGCATATAAATTACAATTCAAGATTGTTTTTCCGCGATCTCAGCATCAAGTTTGCCGTCAGCTTTTTACTCTCGCTTTTGCTGCAGATTATTTTGATGATTTATTTTGTCAGGTTTGATGATATTTCTGAGAAATGTTCGACAACATGAAAATTTTAGAGCAAAGATTTTAAGTTTTTAATTGCAAATGCTCCGCAAGCTTGAAAAATTGAGCTGTGGAGAAGAATGCGGAACGTCCCCTACTAAGCTCATTAGCAAAGCCCTATACATATTAAAGCCGTTGAACGCACATGCATTACAATTTCTAGGTTGTTGTTCCAAATATTACAGAAATCTAAATTACACAAGGCTTCCAATTAAGCAAGCTGTCTCAAAGTCGTGTTTACCGTCAGCTTCAGGTTAAATGCTCTGATGCTCTCTGAATCCCTCGCGATCAATTTGTGGAAAGATAATGAAGAAGCTGCGGAAACAATCCTGAAACCGTAAAAGAATTTGAAGCTGTGAAAGAAGAAGAATAAATCTAGAATAATCATTTCCCTTTATGCACCATTTCGTCAAGCTTCCTTTCATGCGATTTATTTGCAATCAACAGAAATAGTAACTGAGACGTGTGTTTAATGAATGTTGCAGCGCGAAGGATTCGAACGCCCGACGTCGGACATACCGGAGGAAATGGAAACACTCCCGGCACCTTTGGGCGCGGCGGTGCCGCAGGAGATCGGGCTTCGAACTCAGGATCCCCGGCTGGTTTTCGAAGATCACATGACCAAAATGATTTTCAAGACCGAGACGGCCATGAACAAGAATCTGCCCGAGGGTTTAACAAAGGATTTCAAACAATTGCAGATCTCCCGAGAACATTCAGAATCTTTCGAAGCCGCGCCTGAAAGCCAGCCGGCGGCAATCAATCCAGCCGCGAAATCGCCGCCGCCGATCAAATCAGAGAACAACGCCGCTCAAGCAGACGCTGCCACAATCCGGCGAGAAGGTAGCTCATCGAGTGTGGCAAGCATTAGGCCGGAGGGCAGCGGTTCGAATCTCTCTGCCTCCGGCGAGGATCCCAGAAATCCACAGCAAGAAAGAAACAAGCCAATTCCGCCGGAGCTCCGGCAAGACGAGATCTACAAACCCTCGCCGGAGATGTTGATGCAGCAGCAGCAACAACAACAACAACAATATGTTGCCCAAGAGCAGCACTACGTGGAATACACGCAGGCCCCTCAGTATGTCCACGCTGGCCAAATGCCACCTGCAACATACTGGCAAATGCACGATGACGCGGCAGTTCCCATGTACTTCGTTCCCTCAGGAGCACCGTCACCATCCCCTGTTCCCCTTCCACGTCAGCAGCCTGCATACATGCCCGTCCAGCGAATCCCTGCATCCGTTGCTTACGCGGCTCCAGGTCAGCCAGTACTGCCACCTGGACACCTCGCACACAACAATTCAGGGGTCACTTCTTCCGCCTACCCTCCAAAAACGGCCGGAAAGATCCCAGTGTACAGGGGACCTTCTAGGGCAGCTACGCCTGATCCGAGGATCATGATGAGACCTCCGGTTATACCTTCATCTGATCAGTACGGCTACGCTTATGAAACTGCAAACCCTAACCCTAACGCCATTGCTCAGCAGATGTATTATACTCAAAAGGCCACGCTCATGACCCCTCCGTACCAAGGCGTAATGGCTGTTCCTCCCGTTACTGTGGATCTCCAGGCTGCACCGGAGAGAATGGTGGAGGGCCAAAAGTCGAACAGAGTTTCTCAGTCTCTATGAGTTTCAAGATTCGTCGGATTACGGACATTAGGGTTTTCACAGTCTGTTGATGAACTTGAGCACTTCTGTATCATCAGATCTTCTTCATTTCTTTTCTTTTTCTTGTCTGGAATTGTATTATCTAGTGAGGGCCAAAACCCTTGGAGTTTCTGTGGCCATGTTTACAATGTAATCTCGTGACAGGAGTGTGTGAATAGCTTTCAAGTTTTGAATATAATTTAATTAAAAAAACAAAAATGTGAACATTTTGTACAGAACTCAGAGCCTTGCTGCAAATAGCAACCGATTTGGGAATTTATTACTAGCTGGCATGTTTTCTGTTTAGGCTGCAGTACTGTGTTGTTTTTCCAACGTTCGGAATTGAAATTTGTGAAAATGAGATCAAGATTAGACAGTTTATATTCGAATTTCGTTTGTGTTTGGTACTTAAAAAGCAAATATTTTTCTCCGGAATCTCACTGCAAACTAAAATGATGTTTACAATTAACCCGGATAAAATTGACCTGGTATAGAATGGGCAGAAACAGCAATAATTAAATCTATTCAGAGGAACTGTAACAGGTTATATGTCCGCTTCCCAGCTACCGTGAAAGGTTTTTGGGATTGATACCTTCGAAAATTTAAAAATTGGGGATGCAACTTCTTTATAGAGTTTTTCGTAGCCGAGTGGAATATTGAGAAGTGGACAAAATATTTGGAAATTAATATTTCAGAGAATATTGATCTATTTCCCATACTATATTTGCGTTATTATTGATTATTGTGGAGATTAAATTTGTAATTCAAAATTCCGAATAAAAAAAATTCCTGACAAATCCATTTATAAGAATAAGAATAAACATAGTTATTTGTAGCATGTGACCAACATTGTTGTAGTTTTAAGATGATTTGATTATAATAGGAGAAAAAATAGTGCAATCATTTAAATTAGAAAAATTTGATTATTAATTAAGGGTTGTATTTGGAATAATGTAAATCTTTTTGAGAAAAGGAAATCAAGTTCTATCATATAATTTAATTGGTGTTTAAAATCATTATAATTATTTGTATTGAATTGGAACTACTTTAGAGGAGTTACACATATCTACTATAGTTTACTATAACTAGTCATGTGTAATAATAATAATAAATATTTATATATAATAATAATAACTTTTAAGAACTTGGAATATATTTGAATTTTCTTTGTCATAAATCATTACCTTAAGGGGGAGACCAGAGACCAAAATCTTGTATTATTGGCTTCTAGCCATTCCAAGCAACTTTAATATTCCAAGTTAATTTGAAAATATGTTACTACACATTCAAATTCATATTAATATTTTTCTCTAGCCCAAGTATTGTATATTAAATTGAAAATATAATAGGATGGAGAAATGTTTCAACCTAGCCATGTTTCTAGCTTAGAGAAGATGTCATGACACTACACTAAGAATTTCAAATTGAGGTTAGAACTATATAATAGTAGAATTCCCTCTATATAAAGAAAGATAATGCATAAATCTTGTTCCAAAAGATAATTTACCAAATCACAATAGACAAAAATACAAACTTTGTATTGAATGACGACTTCAATTTTATATACTACTAATAGCATAATATACAAAATCAAGCATAATATACAAAAACACTATTATTGTCTTATAAGAGCAAATGTGAGTTATAACAAAAGAGCTATTAAGCCCCAAAAAATCAAGGTAGCATATTAAAAAATTATTATAAACAACTAACTAAATTTGCAAATAATGTAATAACACACAAAATACAACCACAACCATTTTTTAAATGAGGAATATAAATGTTTTGAATATTTGTACACTAAAAAAATAAACTATGCTAAATGTATTCAATAAGTATAAACACCATGGTGATGCAACCTCCTTACCACTTCTAAATATAGTTAAATAAACCGATCTTTCTAAGGTAGGTACCCTTATAAAAGATTGATATTTTGTGAGAAGTATAAATGTTTCAAATAATCATACATTAAGAAGTTCAATTGTACTAAATGTGTTAAATATGCATAAATATTACTATATTCCATCAAAATTAAGTAAATCAATCTTCCTACTATTATTTCTAAATAATCTATTAATAACATATTGAAAATAGATTTAAAAATATAAGAGATTAGAGTTGTGACCTTAATATAAGAGTTTTACATCTTCTTAATAAAATTTTTAATGTAATAATTAACTCAAAATACACAATTCAGTCCTACATGTAACTCATTAGACTATGGTCCTTGGTTCAAGAGTGAAAACTAGTTAAACAAAAGAAAATCAAGATTTACCCACTAGATTTACTCATTACACTATGGTCTATAATTTCTCAAAAACTATGAATTTTGTGTTCTATGTAGTCATTGTCAAACAAGGATGTCTTATTAACTTACAATCTCAAAATCTTAATTAAAATGGATATCTATTATGTTGGGGCCTAGCAATATCCAAGGCTACTACAACAAATAGGAAAAATCTGAAATAAATTTAAAAAATCTTATAGAATCAATGAAGTGTCAATAGTCATTGCTCATAATTTGTGAAGGCACTACTTGATTTTTTAGACTCATACCAACAAAAGTCCCTTTTGAAAAGTAAGCACGCAACACCACCACCAAAATGGATAGTAAAATTCCTTTAGGATAACAACATCACCATCATGAGAAGAACATGATCATTCTTGCTATTGAACCAACAAGAGCTTTGTCAACACTAAACATAGCCTTATTTGGATTATTTGGTTCAGTCCCTATCAAAGATATCACAATGCAATATCCAAAGAACCATCTATTGTCTCCCTTGCAACTAGTTTAAAGAAACAATATCCAAAGAACCATCTATTATCTACCTTGGAACTAGTTTAAAGAAACAATTTGGTACACACTACACAAGTTGCACACTTTCTTCTAAAAAATATGAGGAAAAATAGAAGTATGCATAGACCCATAAGGAATATGGCCCAAGATCAAAGCAATAAATTGGTTCATGTTCTAGTCGCGAAGAAACATAATTTTGATTAAACCAATTTGACATTGGAAGAGAAGACACAACTTGAGATGTATTCCTCAACCCTTTGAAAGAAAATTTAATGCATTTTCAGTGTTTTAGAACATAAAACCTAAAGAGACCTATCTAATCAAAGCACCATTTTCCCCTATTTATTTTGTGAGGCTTTAGACCCTTCCTTGCTCATTTTGTGAAAGTGCTAGAACAAGTCGACTAAAAAATTTAATAAAAATAATTGAAAACAACCTTCAAGATTAAGTTCTCGTTTTTAATGCATAAAGATAAAATGTCATATTTAAACAAGGTAGATCCAGTAATATATGCTTAAAAATCTATATACGCAATTTGATTTTTCTTAACCCTAGACAACAACCAAACAAAACTCAATTTACACTTTGTAACTCTTACATATAGCAACTCATCACTCCTTATAAAGATATATTACCAACGACTATTACCAAATAACCAAAATAACTAATTATGAAAACTTATATTAATGTTGATTACCCAATATATCACTATATGAAATAAATAAAAATTTAGAATGATATCTCCAATGGCATGTTATCTATATGAACCCTAAACTTCACTAGGTTCAAGGGAATCCAATCCAAGACCTTTCTTCAAGCCATCTGTTTTTCAAAGATCCATGCCTTACTCTTAATTTTCAAGGGCAACACTTTCCTTCAAGCTACTTTCTTGCTAAGATCTCAATATACTGCTTTAGTTGTGATGGTTGGAAAGATTATTCTATCATAAGATACTAGGTATATTTTTACACTGGACATTTTCAATTAGAGTGATGACATAGACGCTACAACTAACAGCGAAACAGTCTTCTTCAAAACCCCTAAAATGGTTGTCTTGTTCGTTGACGAAAAATTGTTGAATTGGCACACCATAATAAGTTCAATTTGTTGCAGGTACTGATACTTTGTTTTATAGCTAAAACCATTCAACTTTAGTATTTTTGTTTTGGCATTTTTTTAGATTAAATTTTCTATTTGGGAAATTTTCCAAATATGATTTGTCGTCTCGCAGATCCTTCGTCATGGTCGGTGATAAAATATTCCTCCATTTTATTAGGTGATAAAATATTCCTCCATTTTATTAGGTGAAACGCATCGGTCAAATTGATATTCATCCCAACTGTATTTTGTCATGTTCTTGAAAATTAGAATTTGATTTTCAATGGAAGTTATAATTTCATCTCAATGGTAAGCTTTTATCCTCTGGTAACCCTTATTTTCCAAATTTACTATGATTGGTTGGAGGCATTGTGGTACCGTCATTAATAAAATAAAATCTTGTATTGTCATTATAAGATTTTGTTGGCCTTTCATGTATTGTAGAAAAATAAGATGGTCATTCATGCGTGTCTTTGTATGGTTGTCTTTGAGCCACCTTGAGAGATAACTTCTAAACATGAAAGGGGATATAGCTTTGAGGAATTTAAATTCATATCACTGTTATAAAGATTAGGTCAAGTATGTTTTGTTTAGTTGCATCCATAAAAAAAGGTTTTATATAGGGTTTAAGTGTTTCTAGATTAAAACTTCAATACATAATTGTTTTTTCCTGCACTATTAGGATTTGGATTTATTTATTTTTATTTTTAAAGTTGAAAAAAAACTTTCAGAGAAATGTTCTTTTTGGTTCTTTTGAGGGATATCTCGGAGTCTGTTTTAGAGTTTTTGGAGAAAGGATGATGAGTTATAAAGAGCTTGAAGTCCTTTTGTTTGTTGTGTCTTATGTTTTACAGAAGTAAATTTCCTTTTAATTTCTTCTTCAATCTTGTGTTTCGTTCTTTGTGCCTAATCTTTAATTTAAGTAAAAGTATTTAGATATGTCAAACTTTATTTTTAATTATGTTCTTCTATTTATAGAAAATTTCAAATTATAAGTCACGAGAATGACTTTTCAAAATAAGAACTCTCATAAAATTTGTAAATGTATGTATTGTTTTTAGTTTCAATTTTCTATATGTTTGTAATAATAACAGAGAAAATATGAGCAAGAAAATCATAAATAATGACAATGACATATTGCAAATGATAAACTAATGACTTGAACAATGATAAAGTTTATTGTTAATCAATATTGTATCGAAGTTTCAAACTGATCAGGTGTTGAATTAAGCTTGATAAACAATAAGCTCATAACCAAATTAAAAAACTTAAGCAAAAAATAAAAATCTTAATCAATGTCCTCAGCTATCATGCTCTCCACCACATACCCCTCCAACCTTGAAAATACTATTTATTTATTTTAAATACAAAGAAATATTATCTATTTATTTATATTCAATTTATCATATATTAATAAAATGATCATAAGTTTGTAGCTACTTATAATATTATAAATAATTTTTTAATTTAAGTAAAACCATATTTATTCTTTTAAATACAAAGAAATATTATTTAATTATTTATATTCAATTTATCATATATTAATAAAAATTTAATAAATGTACACTTATTTTGGTAAAAGGTAATAGAAAAAATAAATTAAAATAATTATTAAAAAATATATTATATATTAAAAATATTTCTTGTATTATTTGTAAGATACACCGTTGTTCATAAGTTGAATCTATAGTTAAAATTTTATTGTAAATAGTGAAAATAAATTATAATTAATAAAATCTCAAGTATAGTTATAAATAAATAAATAAGTAGAATAGTTTAATTTTTTTTAAAATTGCAGTGGATATTTATTTCCAAATTAAATAGTTTGGAAGCAGAAATTTCAACCTAATCATAGTTCAAAATGGAAATTTTAACTAAAAGTTATCAATGTATGGATTTAATAAAAAAAAAATTAAAGATATTAGCTGAAATATAATTATAAGTTTTATATTTAACAAGTGTCACTTTAACTCCCTTTTTAAACATGAATCTAGTATAAAAGATTGCAATATGAAGAACCTCCATAAAAATTGTATTATGAATAATATAATAGTTTAATTGATATTGAAAAATATATTATTTTATTCAAATTCATTTGTTTTTTATTACATTTTTAATTTTAAAAAAATAGATGTAGAAATAATTTATTTTCAGCTTCATTTTTGTTTGGCTCAAATAAGATATGTATATTTTAATTCTTTTGAAAGATTTTATTTTGTTAAAAGTCAAAATTTTATCTATTAAATCATTATGATAATTTATTTTGTTATAAAATTAATATACAATTTATTGATTTTAGAAGCAATCTTTATTTACAATATTTAAAAAAAAAATTCAATAATCGATTGATCAAAAAAAGGATAAGTACAAAATCATAATAGGGGAGACAAGCCTCAACCACCAAATTCAACCATCAAGTTCAACTGAAAACCATAGACAACTAACTTGCACAATATGTAACAATTTTACAAGAATACAAAAAAGAAAGAGAGGAACTAATCTAGAATAGCATCATGGTCTTCAATCCAGGTAGTCCAACCATGCTCTCCTTCCATCCAAACCACTTTCTTCCTCTCAAGAATATGAGCAAAGAAATCCAATCTGTCAACAAAAGGGCCTCTAGTATCCCTTATTTCCTTAAGCAATTACTTAGGGGCTTCCTCGAAAGCAGCCTGATCATTGACAATGTTGGCCCATTCCAGCCCATGTTTCATTTCGTGCCCATCATGCAGGAACCTTTTCAGCTTATCTTTCTCAAATTTCATAATGCAACACACCTACGAAACAATCTTAAATCGTATGAGTTTCAATTGAAACAAAGTAAGGGATCTACCAATGTCTTGGAATTTTTCCTCATTCCTATATTTCTAGATAAACCAAAGAATGTGAGAGGAGAGAATATTCCAAAAGAAATTAGCATCCTTTTTGAGACCAGAAATGTATCCAAGAATAATATCCATAGTAGAGACATGATTAGTAATAATTATTCCAAAAAATTTCCAAATAATCCTAGCAAACTGACAAGTAAAGAAAATATGTCTTAAACTTTCAGGAGTCCTGCATATAGAACAAGAGTTAGCATCACCAATTTGATTCTTAATAGGAAGTCTATCAAGAAGAAGCTGCCATTTTAAATGCACTATTTTGGGAGGAATAGGAGATTTCCAGAATATGTCAAGAACTTTTTGCCATTCAAGAAAATCTAAATTCATATACCAAATGGAATTCAATTGTGAAAGAATGTAATTATCTTTATTAAGAACTTTATAAATATCCTTAGCTTTGATATTATGCAAGATGGAACCATCATCCTAGCAAAAGGATAAGAATTTGTGGGAATCCACATCACATCTATGAGGCAGATTGAATGGGTTGCAGGCATTATAAATCAAATTATAAGTATGCTTGTGGGAGTCAGGAAGATTAAACTTAAGTCTAATATCCTGCCAACTGGCAAGATTATCATTTTCTAGAATATCAATGAAACTCTTAATACCAAGATTGTTCCAATACTTAGAAGAACACCCTTGAGTCAGGGCAAGAGGTTTGCCATTGTGCTTCAAATTCCACCAGATGGAACATTCACCATGAATTGAGTTATTACTATCAAAATTAGAATTATAAATAAAGCCCCTCACAAGCTCCCAAGCCTTCCAGATAGACTTAAAGACCAGGGAACCTTGGACAGGGACGAAGAACATCCCTGCAACAAGATCAGCAAAAGGAAGATTCTTCCAATACTTAGCTTGCTTAGGGAAGCCGGAATGAATATTATGTCTCAGAAGAATTTTCCAAGGCTCCTATCCATCAAGGGCCTGAAAAATCCATTTAGCAGCAAGAGAGACCCCTTGAATCCTGAGGTCTTTGAGGCCTAATCCACCTAACCTCTTATCAATGTGACACCAACTCCATCTAACAACATGGTTTTTCCTATTCCCTTTACCATCAGACTATACGAAACTCCTAATGGCCTTCTGAATTTCAAAAAGTTGGTAATTGCTAAACATCCAAATTGAGGAATAATAGATACTATAAGAAGATAAAATTTACAATATTTGTAATTTATTGATTTTAGAAACAATCTTTTTCCTTACAATGTTTCCAATTTATTAATTATAGAAACAATCTTTCTTTTATTTTAAGATTAATACATTTTATCTTTTCTAATTCATAAATGTAAAAAAGACCAAGCAAATCCAAACATGATATGATTTTTAATTTGATTTAAACTATTTATAAAAACTTAAATAAAAATAATTAATAATTAAAATTTTAAACTTAAAAATCACATTAAATATAACCAAAAAGCCATTCTGGCTCTAAATTAGAACAAAGAGTATAGATAAAAAAATTAATATAATAAATAACCTATTTCATTATTTTGTCCACAATAAATTTTAGAATATATTATGCTAATGGAAACATTATTGTTAAATGACATTGGTTGAAGATGTTTTGAATGTATATGACATGATAATAAGCACAATATTCTTCATCTATTCATGGAAGCTTTCTATTTGTGCTCTCTTTCTTTCAAAGCTTTCTATTTGTGATCTTCTTTCTTCCAAAAAAAAATAAAATTATAAGTAAATGGAATCTTACACTCCATATGAAAAAGGAGATCATGAGTACCACCTCCATTGTGAGTGTTTCCATGTCTTATTTGTTGTATATCATATATTTTTCCTCACTATTGTCAAGGCACACATATTTGATGTGACTTCAAAACACTCCAAAATAGCCTCAAACTATTGTAAGACATTCATATGAAATCACTTCTATGACAAAACAAAAACTTAATCAATGAATAACGACTGAAAAAAACTATAGATATGCATTCACTCTAAGATTTCACCACTCTACCAGTCATGACACGATATGATCTAAAATAACTTATCCAAAATAATGTCTAGAATAGTTGCGAATGAATTTGATATAGCTTTGGACAAACCTTAAAAATGCAAATTCAAATACAATTGCAGACTATAATAAAAGGCCACAACTTGCATTGTAAATAAATACATATTACAAGGGCAAATGGAAAATGTTGCAACTTAAAAGAAGAAGAATAAACAAAATGTGATACAATGACAGTAGTAAGGGAAAACAATTAATTTATTTCTATAATTTTAACTTATTTCTATAATTTACTTGCTAAATAGAAAGAAAGAAATGGAAATATGGGAAACAAATCAAAATAGATGGAAAAAAGATTTTTCAATCAGAGCTAACTATTTCCTAGCAGGAAATTGTAAAATCTGACATATAAACATAAGTGTAAAATCTTTTTTTTTTTTTTGTAATAATACATTTAACGATATAAGTGTATAAGTATATTAATGTTCATGTTTTAAAATTATTTCATACAATATGTAGACTAATTATGATAAAATTAATATTAAATAAGTTATACCATTTTATAAAATTTTGTAATATTACATGTTTAATAACTTAATAAAGAGATTTGAATTATCAATTTAAAAAAGTTAGTTTATTTATTTTGACATAATATGAATCTTAAATAGCGTCATAATTCTAATGTAAAACATTGTCAAAATAAAATAATTTCATACAATATGTAGACTAACTATGATAAAATTAAGATAGGAAAGTTATTCTCTATGATTAGGTCTTTTATTGGGAGAACTGCTTTCCTTTAATGGTTAGACCATGGCATCCAGATTTTAACCCTCAAACAGAGTCTTTCAAAATCCCAACCTGGGTAAGGCTTCCTAATCTTCCTCTTCATTTTGGGCAAATTTTGTTTTTATGGAAATTGGCAAGGCTTTATGGAATTTTCGTATGGTTGATTCCCAATCTTTTGAGCATTTCCATTTTACTTATGCTAGGATTCTAGTGGATATTGATGTTTCAAAGGGTCTCCTAGCTAAGATTATTTTAAGTTATTCAAAGGGCTCTTGGACTTAGTTGCTTGATTATGAGGGCCTCCCTTTTAGGTGTAAAAAATGTTTCAATGCTGGACATATGGTTGCTAAGGGTGAGATTGGAAAAACTAGAAATAAATGACCCTCCTCCTGGTGGAAGGGTGTATTGGAGCTGCATTATTTAGTATTCAAATCTTCTATTTCGGTGGATGAGGTTTCTGGATCTGAGATGGTGAATGCTTCTAATTCCAAGATGGATGCACAAGTTTCTTGTGGGGTTGGTCCTTTGTTTGATGGTAATCTTAGTACCTTTCAAAAGGAGGTTGAATTTGGTCAAGGTGTTAAATCTAGTATTCTTGGTGCAGAATTTGGTCGAGATAATTCTAGTGGTTTTGGTGTTGAGATCGCTAATTCTAGACAAGGTAAGTTGCATTGTGCTACGACTGTTGGAGCTGGTCATTGTATATCTGCTGGCTTTGGTAATATTTCTTCTGGTTCTGCTCTTGTTGCTATTGGAATTGGTAATCAGTCTGCTGGTATTAGTTCCAATCTGATGGAAGAAGTGATGACAAATAGTCCTTGTCAAAAGGATGAGTTTCTCTCTATTGTTGCTACTAAAATTGGTAATCAGACTATTGGTATTAGTTTCAGTCTACTGTAAGAAGTGATGACAGATGGTCCTCGTCAAAATTTGGATGAGTTTCCCTCTATTTTGGATTCTCAAAATTGGCAGTCTAAGGTTGTGATGGTTGAGGAGGGGTGGACACCTATGACTAGGAAAAGATCTAAAAAGGCCCTTCCTCAATTTGATATGAATTTACGCTCTCACAAAAAGGGAGTGAAATGAAATTCTTAGTCCCCTTGACTAGTTAAGAAGTTCCTGTTGGTTTCTTTTCTGATTTTTTGTTGGTGTTGCTAGTCATATAATGTTTTTCTGCTGCTGCATGCTTCTGGTTTGGATCCCTTTGGGATGTTTGGGCTTTCTTTGAATATCTTTTGGGTCCATGATGTAAAGGGGTTTCGAGTCCCCTCAAAACTTGTTTTTACCTTAATTTAAAACTATGATAAAATTAATATTAAATAAGTTATATCATTTTATAAAATTTTGTAATATTAAATGTTTAATAGCTTAATAAAGAGATTTGATTTGTCAATTAAAAAAAAGTTAGTTTATTTATTTTGACATAATATGAATCTTAAACAACGTCATAATTTTAATGTAAAACATTGTCAAAATAAAATATATAACCAATACTTCACCTAAATAGATTATTTTTAAAACTAAACTAAAGAAGAAAACATCTTTATATATGAATATATATCATAAATTTATTTAAAACATGAATTTTTTAGAAACATATTCTAATTTTATAATTAAATGTAATCAAAATGTTAATTGAAACAATTAGATTTAATTCATTATAGAAATAGTTAAAAAGGCCACTCTCAAACAATAAATTACTAAAATATATATTAAAGAGATGTTTTCTTATTCAATTAAAAAATAAATATGAAGTACAACTTTCAGCTATAAATCAATCTGAGTGTAAAGAAATTCTTCAAAAATATTTACATAATATTAACCTTTTATTTTTTTTACAAACTATAAAACAAGAGACAACATAATAATGCCTTGAAAATAAATTTAATATATCAAAAAAATATAAAACACGGCCCTCAACCCTTCCTTAAATCTTCATCAAGTGGGCAAACAAGTAAAATAAAAAATAGCATGAACATTACTGAAACACTTTGTAGAGGAACCCTCACAAATTCATTACAATAATTAATATTGTCAGAGTTGGATGGGAATACGAGACACTTGGTGGTGAGGGAAATATGTTAGTTGTCAACTTTTAATGCCAACAAGACAAGCAGAACAATGTGCTAGCATAAACATACACATAGCTGACTGTACATGAGATAGTTGACTGTACGTGAGATAAATTTTTGGAGCATTCGCTCCATAGGAAAAGTCTATCGGCTTAATTATTTCTTGGAATTAAATCTTTGCTTATCGTAATAATTTTTTTCAATAGTAGTCTTTCAATTCTAGTTAATTATAATAATAAAGAAATAAATATTGATAACTATTTTGAACTCAATTACATATTTTTAGTTTATTTTTTACTAATTCGTTATTTGATTAAATTTGTCCCCTATAAATTTATCTCTTATTCTTAAATTTAAATTTAAATTAAGACTTATGTTGATTTTCTACCCTCTTATTTCCAAATTCAAACTTTGATTAGAGCCCAAGTTAACTCCTAGCTTACTTACATTACTTTGTTGACTTAAGCATCTAATGTATTAATTTGTATGTTTGCTAGGGTGTTTAAATGGCAAAACCTAATATACTTAGGAATCCAATCCATTTATATGATTTTAGAATTACATAACATCATAATGTACATTAGCATTTACAATAGTTATGAGAAACTAGTGTATGGTTGTCTGGCCTAATTTTAACTATTCTTTAAACAACTTATTTAGGATCTAAAGGTTTAAGATTAAAGAAAATAAATTATGGACATAAAAATGGGAGTAAAAGTTTAGAATTGTGTCTAGCTTTGAAAAGGAAATTATCAACAAAACAATATTTTTTAAAATTTGGATGATTTAAAATTAACATTTATATTTTGATTTTTAAAATGATATAAATCAATAAAGTATATCCTTAAATTAATCTATGTTTAGATTTTTTATTTTTTTTAATTACTATTTAAGAGAAAAAAAATCTTTGTAATGATTTTTTATATTTTATCAATAAAGTAAAGTTGAGTAAAATAAAGACTCTTCAAATTAGACATTCATGAGGATCTGATACAGATTTATAATACATTCTCAACCACGTCCAATAAAACCAAAAACTATCATACAAAAACATCACTTGCACCTTTGATCGATTTAGATAAAACACTAGTACATTCCCCTAACATTCCTTGAACATTGGTGTTGAGAGTAAAGAAGGTGGCCATAAAACAAAATCCATTACTATCTCATATAGACCACTACATCCAAACCATCTTGGATTTTTCACTAATAACAAAAACTATTCAAGGTTCCCCTATACTATCATCCAATAAGACATGAGTAGCCCAACACAACCAAAAGTAGGGAACAAACACCATAGTAGACTAAACCTACTTCAAATCTCCTCCCAAATGGGTAGAGGATGAGCAAAACTTCAGGGAAGAAAGAAAGGAAGAAATAGAGAGTGGATTTTAAAAATACCACCTTCCCAAGTATTACATCTTCATTAAAAGCCCAAACATATAAGCAACTTCAAGTTTCCATAAAACTTATAATAGAAAAATCAACAACATACCAAAAACAAACTTACGGGTTGAACATGAGCTTCCAACATCATCATCGTAGGGATGGAGGGATGAATCTCTCAATTCTCTCATCTAATAGAACATTCAACTTGTATTTTGGCCATGTTTTATTTTTCAAATTTGCTTGGGGATCCGCAACATGTGCTTTCAAATGTGCCTCAATATCTGCTTCATTTGTTGGTGTCTAACCAACTCTTACCTTCATGGAATCATTATCCTTGTCAATAATGTGTTCGATGACCAATAATTTGAGGGTATACCATCCATTTATAACTTTCTTGAATCTTTGATGTCTTTCTCTTTCTATAAAGTGTCACACAAAGGGTGTGATCCTGGTGCCCGGGATTTTTTTAGTTCTCATTTCCTTTTCCCCTAAGAAAAGTCCCCATCCTAGAATTGGGATGGAAAGGTTCTCTTCCATGCCTATTAAGGCACATGCAAGAACAAGTTTTTGCATGATAAATCAAACCCTTTCTATGGATTATGTAGGCCTAAGCCATAATCATTGAGTACATATCAGTGTTGGTACAATGTTGATTGTCTACCATGAAAAATATTTCACCTAGAAGCAACTCAACCACATCTGTGGGCCTCTAATGCTTGAATTCAAATGTTTGATCCATTCTTGCCTTCCCAATCCCATCATGAAAATGTTAGCCCCAACTGATGAAGTAATTGGTAATGCTATGAGTTTATGCAAAAGAGTCATATTAGTTGTTATACTATCATTAATGAAAAATTCTTAGTTGGCTAGACATTATGCTAAATAAGTAGAGTGCTATATCATTATGATTGATGAAGAGGATGTGATTTATGAAGAGGATTTGAAGAAAGTATGTTGAAGAGAGAGTTGATAAGTATGGTATTCAATGAGCACTTGAAGGAGTTGGACAACGATAATATATGATGGCTTGATTATTTTATAATCATGTAACATTATAATGTATTGAGTTATGCAAGCTTAACCGAGAGACAAGGTTAGAGAAGGAAGACTGTATTTGTCGAGTGACTACAATTTTCACCGAGAAAATTGAAAAGTATGGAAGAAATTTAGTATTGCCTGAGAAAGTCTAGCATTAATCAAGTACTATATTACCTGAGTGAAATAATATGTTCATCGAGTAACAGTTGGAAGAACAATTTGAAAGAAATATAATCTAAGGTTGACTTTTGATGGAATTATGGAATGTTCAAGATGGTCATAGGTATGAGTCAAAGTTTTTTACAAGATCAACGATTGGGAAAATTTAATAAGGATATGATGATGGAAAATAAATAAGGATAATGAAGGGCACAAAATTCTATTTTCCATGTGGTCAAGTACATTGAATTTGAGATCGACAATAAGTTCTAAGTATGGTTGTCTTTGAGCCACCTTAACAGATAAGTTATGAGCTGTCAACTTATATTCATGAAAGGGAATATTGCTTTGAGAAATTTAAATTTATATCACTGTTATAAAGATTTGGTCAAGTATTTTTTGTCTAGTTGCATCCATAAAAAAAAAAAAATTATAAAGGGTTTAAGTGTTTGTAGAGTAAAAATTCAATACATAATTTTTTTTTTGCACTATTAGGATTTGGATTTATTTTTAAAATTAAAAAAAAAACTTCAAAGTAATGTTCTTGTTGGTTCTTTTGAGGGATATTTTGAAGTCTATTTAGAGTTTTTAGAAAAAGGACAATGAGTCATGAAGAGCTTGAAGTCCTCTTGTTTGTTGTGTCTTTATGTTTTAAAGAATTAAATTTGCTTTTAATTTCTTTTGTTCAATCTTGTGTTTTGTTCTTTGTGCATAATTTGTAATTTAAAAGTAGAATAATTAAGGTTGCACCGATAGGGTGCTTAGATATGTTGAATTTTATTTTTAATTGCTAAATTTTATTTTAAATTGCTATCATATATTAATAATTAATTCTATATGTATTAATCTTATGCAATATAAATTGTTATTTTTGCATATTTTATGATAAATTTAATGTAATGTAATTCAAATATAATTGTATTATTTGTAAGGATACATCATTGTTCATAAGTTGAATGTATAGTTTTAAAAGTATTGTAAAAAGTGGAAAGAATTTATAACTAATAAATTCTCAAGTATAGTTATAAATAAATAGCATAGAATAGTTTAAATTTCTAAAAAATTGTACTAGATATTTATTTCCAAACTAAATAGTTTGGAAGTAGAAATTTCAACCTAATCATAGTTCAAAATGGAAATTTTAGCTAAAAGTTATTTTTATTAGTACCTGCCTTATAAGGCAGGGAACTAATGTTTTCAATAGACCCCCTACATTAATTTGATGACAGAAATATAATGCTAAAAGCTAAGGTTTTTACACATGTATTTTTAAATTGAATTATTAGCATCAAATTTCTATTTTTTTATTGGTCAGTGACCAATTTCCTGGGGTATAAATGTTTTTTTTGAATGAAAAAAAAGCTAAAAACAAACAAAAGATAAGCATGTATTTAATGCTTGTCAATGTCATATGGTTAGAGTATCAAAATAAAAGTACTTGCATTTGATCACTTTGAAACATTTTAAAAATGTGAAGATTTCTTCGTACTAAAAAAAATCAATGATGAAATTCACGTCAATGTGTAGAGATAACTTACGAAGCCTCTTTGGCAGATTCTTCAGTTTTGACGTTCGAACTCCATTGCAAATGAAAAAGATATTGAATTCGTTAAAGCTAATGAATTGCAATTATACTAATGTATGAGAATCCAAACGTAGTTTACTCTTCTGAAATCCATAATTTTGTTAGAAGTGAGAAAATTGTTAGAAAAATTTGTATGAAAGAAGATTGAAACTTAATACTAACCCCTATATAAAGATTAAATAGATCCTAGACTACCACTCACATTGCCTAAAAGGAGGAAGGCCTTTTGCTCTCCATTAGCTAAGCTTAGTGTTGCTTTGCTTTTTCGTATCTTGATTTGCTTGCATGCCGAGGACATTACCCTTGCCTATAAGAGTCAAAGTTACTATGTTCATGTGGTCTATAACTTAAAATACCTAATTAAAGACCTCTAACTAAAATGGAAACTTATTACATTTTTCAGTTCCACCTAATGTCATATGCATATGAATTGAGATTACATATTGAACTATGGCCTACTTTTGCATTGCCTGAAAACAAGAGATTCACATAGTTAGTTGTCATACACTCATAGGTTAATGTTGAGCTTCACTTGGTTTCAAGAATAGTTTAATATTCTCTACTAATTAGGACCAACCACGTGAAGATGGAAGCTAATTTGTCACCTACCCCCCCCCCCCCCCCCCCCCCCACCCAACATCTAAATTCCCTGTTAAAATCTAAAATCTTTAAGAAAGGATCAATCTTTAAAGTACCTAGAAGTTGGGTTACTCTCAGGGGAAGTCCATCTTCATTGCTCATGAGAAATTCATCATAATTATTTAGTGTTCCCATACATCTAACATGGGTACATCAAAGAATGCCCTCATCACCTCCTGCATAAAATGAATCCAATATTAAAAAATGTCTCTTAAGAAATAATAGTTCAAGTGAAATAAACACATAAAAATGAGAGAGAAAAAGAAGAATCTACTTACCAATAGGCATTTTCATCACATCTATGGCCATGCTACACATTGAGTGAGTTTTATTATTTTGTTGTTGTGCTAAGATATCTCTATTTACATACATACTTACATAGATATACACATAAGTGTGTGTATGTATGTATATATACACATATATACATATATACATATGTATATATGTATATACATATATACATATGTATATATGTATATACATATATACATATGTATATATGTATATACATACATGCATACATATACATAGATCGCAAGGGCATGACAATGAGATGCAGAGATCACAAAGGCACAACAATGAAATGCAACAATCACAAGGGCGCAACAAGGAAATCCTAGGTTCCCACTAATCTCCACCAATGTTCAGATCTCTCCACCCTCGTTCGGAGCTCTCCAGCCTTTTTCACTAGCAACTCTCCACAATCAATCAAAATAAATGGGGAATGATTAATGTCACATTTAAAAAAAAATTATAATCCATAATCCACAATCCACAAGATCTCTCTCTCTCTCTCTCTCTATATATATATATATATATATATATATATATATATATACATAAATACTATCATACATATGTATACATACATACATACATATACATATACATATGTATATATATACATACATACAAATACATATGTATATATGCATACATACATACATACATACATAAATATACACATACATACATATATACATGCATACATACATACATACATCTGCATATGTAATTTTATCACCTTGGAAAACTTTATTTGATCCTGCTAGCTGGGAACAATTGATTGTTCATTTTATCACACCTAATCTGATGATAGTTCTACAGGAATTTGTAATCAACCCAACTTCTCATCAACTAGACCAATTTAACTGGGTTATGGCTTGATTCTTTCTAAAAATATATGTTATGATATGTTTTTGTAAAATTTCTTGTGAACTCTGCCCATTTTTCCTAGTCAACATTATTTTTGTGTAGTATCTTGAGGTAAGTCACTTAGCACGGGCTGAGTGAGTTTTATTGTTTTATTATTTGGATTCTGGAATATGTATGTAGCTGGATCATTTTTCTATTATGCCAAGTTTTCTATTTATATATACATACATAGTGAGTTTTATTGTTTTATTATTTGGATTCTGGAGTATGTATGCAGCTGGGTCAATTTTTCCATTGTGCCAAGATCTCTCAGTATATGTACATACATACATACATAGGCACACACATATGTGTGTATGTATGTATAAATACGCGCCGGCACACACACACACACACACACACATATACATATGTATATACATACATATACATAAATAATAATATATGTATTGCATATGCATTTTCTTTTCCATTGCTTATATGAGTGTTTCAAGGTTGGAAACCACTTCAACATCCTTTGCATGGTTTAGAGGTAATGTCATTGTAGTAGAGGCTTCTACAAGGGAATGAACCTCATGATTATGGCATTTACACAGAAGCAGAACTTGCTTCTTCAACTCCTTACACTCAACTCTTCTCTTAAGTTATTCTTCCAGCAATGAGAATAGCTGGTAAAATTTCCTAGGAGTTAAGGGACCTTGAACCTATGCTACATTTTTAGGAGAAATGGGAGAAGTTACTACCAACTTTAGTACTTCATAACATTATGGATCATATAGTGATGCCCACATTAATAGTAACAATAGATACTTAGGATCCTCATAGAGAGACTGCACCAATACATGCATGGTTACATCATTAGCTTCCATTGTTGGGCCAGTGTATGGAGCCTTTATATCGAACCATTTGTTATAAATTGGAGAATGCACTTCATGCATGGCATGCAATTGATGCATTTGCATATGCAACTTTATCACCTTGGAAAACTGTATTTGATCCTACTAGCTGGGAATAGTTGATTGTTCATTTTATTGTACCTAATCTGATGACAATTCTACAGGAATTTGTAATCAACCCAACTAATCAACAACTAGACCCATTTAATTGGGTTATGGCTTGTTTCATTTAAAAAATATCTACTATGATATGTTTTTTGTAAAATTTCTTGCAAACTCTGCCCATGTTTCCTGGTTTGCATTATTTTTGTGCAAGATCTTGAGGTAAGTCACTTAGCACGGGTTGAGTGAGTTTTATTGTTTTATTATTATGATTTTGGAATATGTATGTCGTTGGATCAATTTTTCTGTTGTGCCAAGATCTCTCTCTATATATACATACATACATAGGCACACACATATGTATGTGTATGTATGTATACACACACACACACATATATACATATACATATACATACATACATACATACATACATATAAATAAATAATGGTAATATATGTATTGCATATGTATTTGGTTTGCCATTGCTTATAAGAGTGTTTCAAGTTGGGAACCACTTCAACATCCTTTGCATGGTTTAGATGTAATGTCATTGTGGTAGAGGCTTCTACAAGGGAATGTGCCTTGTGATTATGGCATTTACAAAGAAGCAAAACTTTCTTCTTCTGATATTTTGGGGTTGTGAATCTAGATCTTGTTTTGCTTATCTTTTCCAAAAAAAATTCATATTTTAAATTGATAAGGGTTTTAAAAAAATTGTATCTTTCTTATAAACTATGGCAACAATTTTTATTTTGGTGCATATTAATGTTGTAGCCTTTACAAATTAAAGGCTTCTTATCCCTTTTACTTTTCAAGCCGTAGACTCTATAAAACCAAAAACATGTTCTTCTCATTAATGTTTTGCCAATAGATTCTGCAACTAGCAGCTCTTAATTGGCTTATGCTAGATTTTTTATTTCTCACTTTTTTCGCATTGTTGATATTATCCCCCCTAAATATTAGTTTCCCATCTCTGAGATTTTGATTTTGTGCTAAAAATTTTGCTTGAAAGAAATTCATGGTCATGGCCCTATGTGCACAAAGAAGGGTTTTCTTTATTCAATTAGAGACATTCAATTGAAAGTGCTATAGCCCCGTCAATCCTCTTTTCGATTAACCATCTGACCTCATATATGGGTCATACTTGGACAATGTTCACCTATCTCTTTAGTATAGTGCAAACATATTTTACATAAATCATCTCCTCTTTGTCACTTATTCTGACTTATATTCTGCATAAGAAGCAATCAACATAGCTAAGCTCCTGTCATGATACCATTGCCAAGCTTATTCTTTTGCTAAACTCCTTGAAAAAGAAAAATTAAACTTTTTGGCACTCTCATCTGCGCACTCCGTTAATGAATGCAACATAATACCAAAAAATGAAATTAATATTTGAACTCAATTTATAATATGGTCAGCTTCAATTATAATATTTGAACTCAATTAAACTTAATCTCAATGTGGTCAATGCCAATTGTCATCCTTGATTCTTTGTGCGGAACTGATTCAATGTTGGTACAAATCACTCTTTGGAAGACTTCCTTGCACACAAGATGCACCGTTTATTCTAGAAGTTAGTCACTTACAAAGTTTTGACTGTGACTTGACACGAGAAAGGAATTGTTGTCAATGTACTGGTATAAGGCAATGCGCAAAAGTAAGGATGATTTTAAATAGTAAGGTGAATCAAAATTTT
Source organism: Cupressus sempervirens (assembly GCA_028749045.1). Taxonomy (NCBI): domain Eukaryota; kingdom Viridiplantae; phylum Streptophyta; class Pinopsida; order Cupressales; family Cupressaceae; genus Cupressus; species Cupressus sempervirens. Next base: position 629,475,928 of record CM053788.1, on the reverse strand, counting down.
GATAATATGACATTGACAAGCATTAAATACATGCTTATCTCTTGTTGATTTTTTTGGCTTTTTTTCATTCAAGAAAAAGACATTTATATCCTAGGAAATTGGTCTCTGACCAATAAAAAATTAGAAATTTGATGCTAATAATTAAATTTAAAAATACATGTGTAAAAGCCTTAGGTTTTGACATTATATTTCTGCCATCAAATTAATGCAGGGGGTCTACTGAAAACATTAGTACAGGGAACTAATGTTTTCAGTAGACCCCCTGCATTAATTTGATGGCAGAAATATAATGTCAAAACCTAAGGCTTTTACACATGTATTTTTAAATTTAATTATTAGCATCAAATTTCTATTTTTTTATTGGTCAGTGACCAATTTCCTAGGGCATAAATGTTTTTTTTGAATGAAAAAGAAGCTAAAAACAAACAAAAGATAAACATGTATTTAATGTTTGTCAATGTCATACTGTCATGTATTTAACGCTTGTGAATGTCATACTGTCAGAGTATTGAAATAAAAGTAGTTGCATTCGATCGCTTTAAAGCATTTTTAAAAATGTGAGGATTTCTTCGTACTAAGAAAAATCAATGATGAAATTCACGTCGATGTGTAGAGATAACTTACAAAGGCTCTTTGGCAAATTCTTCAATTTTGACATTCGAACTCCATTGCAAATGAAAAAGATATTGACTTTGTTAAAGCTAATGAACTGCAATTATACTAACGTATGAGAATCCAAACTTAGTTTACTCTTCTGAAATCCATAATTTTGTTAGAAGTGAGAAAATTGTCGAAAATTTTTGTATGAAAAAGATTGAAACTTAATACTAACCCCTATATAAAGATTGGATAGATCTTGGACTGCCACTCGCATTGCTTGAAAGGAGGAAGGCCTTCTGCTCTCCATTAGCTAAGCTTAGTGTTGCTTTTCTTTTTCCTCACCTCTGCAAAATCGGCCCAAGTTCTCCTGAATATTTTCAAGAAATTAATATACAAAAAAAAAAAGTGCAAGATTTACACAAAATATATATTCTTTCAGTGAAGGCATATTTATACACACAAGTTTAGGTATTACAAAAATCAATTTGATTATATAAGTAAATATTTTAATTATAAACTCAAACTAATAATAAAGTAAAAACATTAAAACTTGTTTTAACTAATTTGTGTTGATGAAAGATTTTAGTTTTGCAAATTTTATTGTTTTTTTTTTTTAAGGGGTAAACACTTTGACTTGGAGCTATGAACTAGTGAGGCCACAAACGAGGGACCTCATCCCCATTAGATTTGAACCTTGATGGCAAATATAACGACTCAACAACTTAACCATCACAAAATGTTTTTTTAATTTATATAAAATGACTATTAAATGTTAGTAAACAAAATGTTTCTTTATTTGATTAAAAATTAAAAATAATTAAAATATAGAACAATAATTTTTCGATATTAGTTTATAGTGTTTTATTAGTCTTGTCCAAGTTATTTTATTTTCTCTTAATTGATTTTCATTTTTTAGATTTCTGTTTTTTTCAATATTTCATTTATTTATATCTAATTAAAAAATTAATTGATGTTGTAGTTGACATTTTATAAAATAAAATTTGAAACTTTACTAATTAATTATTGTCTCTAAATATTAGCATAATATTTTATTAACTTTGAATGCATAATATTCTATTAATTTTGAATACAACTATTTATTTATAATTGGTTAATAAATTTGTTAAAATTTGTACCATCTTATGCATATATGAAAATCTTGGAATACATACAATTAGTATTACAATTTTTAATTAAATTAAAAAGGCAAGGACTAGCTCACCAAGAGCTCTTGTTAAATGAATGTATGGATTTAATCAAAAGTTTATTTAACAAGTGTCACTTAACTCCCCTTTCTAGCATGAATCTAGCCAAAAAGATTGCAATATGGAGAACCATAAAATAGATCCTATAACACAAAATTAATTCTTCCAAATATATAATTTGTATAATATATAAAATTATAAATGAATATAAAACTTTATAAATATTTTAATTATTCAAAAATAATTACTTGTGATTGGTGGATAGATGTTAAACTAATTATATACTAGCCTTAAACTAAAAATAATTTGAAAATTTGAAAATTAAATCAATAAAAAAAAAAATCAAATTTGGACAGATGAAATAATAGCAAAACTAATCTAAAATAATAATAAAAACTAAAAAATTAAACTAATTTAAAAAGCTAAAAATTAAATCAAACTAAAATTTGAATATTTTTTAAAAGAAAACATAAATTAAATCACATGCTATATTCTAAAAAATACAATGTGAAAATAAGTCAAGTGTATAGGCCGTAAGAAAAGAGAAAATAAGTGTATGTGACAATTTTCCTCTAGAAATAATTATTTCTTGGAATAAAGTTTCCATATAAAGCTTATGATAATATTTTTTTTCCTATAGTAGTCTTTCTATTATAGTTAATTATAAAGAAATAAATATTGATAATTGTTTTGAACTCAATTATATATATTTTGAATAGTTTTAATTTATTTTTTACTAATTCATTATTTGATTAAATTTGTCCCATATAAATTTATCTCTTATTCTTAAATTTAATGTTAATTAAGCCTTATCTTAATTTTCTACCCTATTATTCCCAAATTCAAACTTTGATTAGAGCCCAAGTTAACTCCTAGCTTACTTGATATTACTTTGTTGACTTAAGCATGTAATGCTAATTGTATGCTTGCTAGGATGTTTAAATGATAAAATGTAATTTTTTTTAGGTATCCATCATCATCAAAATATAGGAATCCAATCTATTTATATGATTTTAGAATCACATAACATCATAATGTACATTAGCATTTTAATCATTTGTGAGAAAATAGGCATGTATATGGTTGCCAACCTATTTTAAATTATTGTTTAAACAACGTATTTGGGATCTAAGGGTTTAAGATTAAAGAAAACAAATTATGGACATAAAAATGAGAGTAAAAGATTAGAATTATATCTAACTTTGAAAAGGAAATTATCAACAAAACAATTTTAAAAAAAAAAGTTGGATGACTTAATAATAACATTTATATTTTGATTTTTAAACTGATATAAATCAATAAAATATATTCTTAAATTAGTTTAAGTTTAGAATTACTTTCTTTAAAATAATTTATTATTTAAGAGAATAGTTTTTTTCTCCGTAATGATTTTTTATATTTTATCAATAAAGTAAAACTGAGAACAATAAAGATTCTTCAACTTAGATATTCATGAGTATCTGATATAGATTTATAATACATTCCCAACCACATCCAATAAAACCAAAAACTATCATGCCAAAATATCACTTGAACCTTTGATAGATTCAAACAAAACGCTAGTACATTACCCTAACATTCCTTGAACATCAGTGTTGAAAGTAAAGAAGGCAGTCATAAAACAAAAATTGTTATTGTCTCACATAAACCCCTGCATTTAGACCATCTTGGATTTTCCACCTATAACAAAAAATAATCAAGGTTCCCCTATACTATCATCCAATAAGACATGAGTAGCCCAACACAACCAAAAGTAGGGAACAACCACCATACTAGACTAAACCTGCTTGAAATCTCCTTCCAAATGGGTAGAGGACAAGCAAAACTTTGGGGAAGAGAGAAAGAAATAAATAGAGAGTGGATTTTAAAAATACGACCTTCTTAGGTAGTACATCTTTGTTGAAAGCCCAAACATATGAGAAACTTTGAGTTTCCATAAAACATACTAACAATAGCAAAATCAACAACCAAAAACCCACTTAAGGGTTGACCATGAGCTTCCAACATTATCATCATAGGGGTGGAGGGATGAGAATCTCAATTCACTCATCCAATAGAGCATTCAACTTGTATTTCAACCATGTTTTGTTTTTCCTAATTTGCTCGGGGATTCGTAGCATGTGCTTTCAAATGTGCCTCCATGTATGCTTCATTTGTCTTTATCCAACCAACCCTAGCCTTCATAGACTCAATGTCCTTGTCAATAATGTGTTCCATGACCAATAATTTGAGGGCATACCATCCATTTCTAACTTTCTTGAATCTCTAATGTCTTTATCTTTCTATAAAGTACCACACAAAGGGTGTGATCTTGGTGCCTAGGATTTTCAATTCCCATTTCCTTTTCCCCTAAGAGAAGTCCCCATCCTAGTATTGAGATGGCAAGGGTCTCTTCCATGCCTATTAAGGCACAAACAAGAATAATTTCTTGCATGATAAATGCTTAAGCCATAATCATTGAGAAGACATCGGTGGTTGTACGATGTTGATTGTCTGCCATTAAAAATATTTCACCTAGAAGCAACTCAACCACATTTGTGAGCCTCTAAAGCTTGAATTAAAATGTTTGATCCATTCTTGCCTTCCTAGTCGCATCATGAAAATGTTGTCCCCAACTGATGAAGTAATTGGTAATGTTATGAGTGAATGTAAAAGATTCATATCAATTGTTATATTGTCATTGATGTCAAAGTCTTAGTTGGCTAGACATTATGCTAACTCAGCAATGTGTTATATCATTATGATTGATGAAGAGGATTTGAAGAAAGTATGTTGAAGAAGAATTGATAACTATGGTATTTAATGATCACTTTAAGCAGTTGGATATTGATAATGTAATGATGGTTTGATTATTTTATAATCATGTAATATTATACAATGTATTGAGTTATTCAATCTTAATCGAGTGACAAAAGAAGGATGATTGTATTTGCTGAGAGACTACAATATTCACCAAGAAAATGGAAAAGTAAGGATGAGATTTAGTATTTCCTAAGCCAACCTATTATTAACCAAGTACTATATTACTCGAGTGAAATAATTTGTTCACCAAGCAATAGTTGGAAGAACAATTTGAAAGAAATGGAATCTAAGGCTAACTTTTGATGGAAATATGGAATGTTCAAGATGGTCAAAGGCATAAGTCAAATTTTGTTGCAAGATGAAGGATGGGGAAAATTCAATAAGGATATGATGATGGAGATTAAAAAAGGATAATGAAGAGCACACAGTTATATGAAAAGTTCTATTTTCTATGTAGTCAATTACATTGAATTTGAGATTGACAATTGTGATTATGTAGCAATAGATAGAAGGATCTAGAAGTCTAGAATGACTATTTAAGGAGGAGTTAAGACAGGTTTTAGGATGTTGATTTTGTTAATTGTAATGTTGGTTGGAATTTGATGAAGTGATCAGAAGGTTGTTGTAAATGCGAACTATTGAAGAATGTGAAAGAAGATAGCTGAACCAGGTGAATTGAGCAAAGTTGTTGAAGAAGAAAGTGAAGGTGTGAATCAGCCAATCAAGAGTATAGAGAAAGAATATTAGAAGACATAGATTAGACAGAGACAAGAAGAAAAGGATATTTGAATAAGCAAGGTAGTTGTATACCTTAAAAAATCATTTTTACATTGTTACTTTCTAATCATTGTAGCAAAAAATCTCATAGATCGAGTGGACACTGTAGACACCTAAATTTGATTACACTGCTTTGGTAATCTAATTTAGCCATCTCTAAAGGCATCATTAATTAAATTCTTATTTAATTAATCCTTTGCCATCCCTAGTTGATTAATTTAATTAATCATCTATAGTCCTAATTGATAAATCAAATAATCTATTATTTATCAATTAAATCCTTTTCTCCTATCTAATTCCAAAAATCCCCATTTATTAAAATAAATCTATTTGATAAATGAAATCCTCAAATTCAAAAACCCCTAACCTATCTCTAATCCTCCATTTAGCCTAATCTACCCCATCCACCCATACTAACCAAGCTTAGCCACTAACTCACCCACCCTCATTAATGCCATCCACTTGCACATCTCTAACATCCCTAATCTAATCCTAAACCCAAGCCTAATCCACCCCCTAATGTTGTCACATTCCTTAAACAAGTTTAAGACTTTCCTAATCCAAACCAAAGTCTCCCCTCAAAAAACCCAACCACTAAGTCATGAGTGCTCTTACAAAACATAAAAGACTCTTACAAGCCCACTCATGACTCTTACACCCATCTTCCACACTCTTCCCTCTTCCACATTCATTCCTCTTACATCCCTCTTACATACTCAACCCCACTCATCATGCCTTTAACCAACCCTTTACCCTACCCTCTCACACTCATCCTCCTTGTGACAAGTGTCACCTTCCCATTGGTGCTAAACAAGCACAATCCATGTGCTCTCCTTTGAGTGCATCCTAGCCCTCCTTAAGCCTTCATCCATCCTTGCATCTAAGCCCTCCATCCCTCTACCCCTTAGCCTATAAATTGAATCCCATCCCAAGCCATTTCATCAACAATCTTTGAGCTAAAGTTACCATGCTATTTTGAGAACCAAAGCCATCAATCTTACCCTTATAATGCCAAATTGAGAGCTCACAAAGCTACCAATTTGCCATTACCCATCTCCATTGAAGCAGCTTTGGAGCATCTTGAGCATACATCCACAGCAAAAGGACACATCTACAGAATCCAGAAAGCATGGAGTGTTTTCTCTTGTGAGGTTTGCACTTCTTGTTTGCTTTCTTTGTCTAAGCATATATGTGAATTTAGTTTTTGGTTTGTGAATGTTTACTTTATTTGTTAATGTTCTTTGCATACTAAATCTTGTTCTACAGACACTAATACATTTGGACCCAACTTGTAATGGCCACCCATCGGCCAGGCGACAGAGCCACGAATTAGCTCCTATTAGATGGGCATCATACTTTTGTTGTCACAAATTGTGATGGCAAGGGAATCTGTTGTAATTGTAATAGATAAAACTATCGTAACTTGGAAGAAAGGGTAAGAATTCATGTTGATATCATCGCAATTGCAACGTCCATGTGACAAATGTGTTGTGGATGCAATGTTGATCCATCAAAACTAGCCATCGTAATTGCAACAATTTTGCAACAGTTGTGTCATGCAAGTGATTGCTAGCTATCCAAATGTGTAGTCGTAATTGCGATGAGCTAAATTATTAAAAAAAAATAGTAAATTCATGTTATACCCCTCAATTTGATTACTAGATGTCCTTCCACTGAAATAAGCCTATTGTGTCATCTTGAATGTCACAACTTGCAAAAGCTAAGTTGTAGAATAGATTTATAAGAACAGATCATAATTACCAGATGAAGTTATTAGGGTTTTCTAGCCCCAAGTATTTTTCTCTCTATGTTGCTTGACTACCCATTTTATTAACTTTTCTCATAAACCCATTTTTTTGGTCATCTATATTTGCTACTATTTCAATTAGTTTGAAAATGTGTTACAATGTTTTTGAATATAATTGTGTAAAGGACCATTTCATCATTAGAATGCAAGAGAGCTAAAGAAAAAATAAGACATTATAGTAGATTGTAGAAATCTTAAAACATTTGGAGAGCTTTAATTTGAATTTCTTTCATCATATATCTCTATAAATGGTACTACAACTACATGAAATGTATAGAATTTAATATAATGCATTTTATTTGGAAAATGTATTAACATGAAATAGATTTTTTAAATAATTCAGCCAATGACTTGGTAAATAGGTGATGTAGAACAAAATTTTAGAATGTGTTTTTTGTTACTGTTTAGTGTGTTGTTTAGAAAATAGGTAAACATAGACCAAGTTTAATTCATTTTGGTACAATTCAATTTTTTTGCAAAATAGGTGAATAAAGAACAATTTTTTTTTAGCAATTCAAATTTCTTCTTTTGTTTAACAAACCAAATTATGGGTTAGTGTTAGATGTAAAAATGTGTGCTATAATGTGCAAGCGAACACATTTATATGGTGATGTATTATTGGTTTAATATTTCTTTATATTTGGTGCCATATTTCTAATATTGGGTTTTGTTTAGGAGTATTTGGGGGGTGCCCATTTCATTCAATCTATGAAGGCCATGAGTAACTCAGTGAAGAAAAGAAGTAGAAAGCCTCTTCTAGAAACTTCTTCAAATCCAAGAGGGAGGAGAAGTGGAAGTATAAAGAAACAACAAGAAGTTATAGAAGTGACTAATTATATCAAGGCATTGACGAATGGAATAGATAGTTGTGATGAGATGGCAACATGTTCAAGCCCTCTATTATCCTCTTGCTTCCAGAGAGCCACATGTGCCTGTCAAACATCTTATGCCCTTGAATTTCCTTTTCCTTTTCCTTGGAAACTAACCACCACATCCTAAACACTTTTTGACATAATTTGATTCAGACCATTAGAAGGAACACTGTTATCTCAAAGAAATACCACCTTCCAAGCTAGTGTACAAGAATCATAAACCAAAAACACTTCTTTCACTGGTGTGGATGCAAAGAGAATTATTTTATATGAAGAACCCATGTCATCCACAACAATTTCCCTTTGAGTAAGATGTTATCCCCATCTAGATTTAGAGAAAGAAAAAATCAAAAGCATAAATTGAAATGTTTATTTGAAGGCAGTGTGTTGCATTATGTCTATTTTGAAGGGGGTTGTGAAGCGTGTGGAAAATAATAGGGGACAGAAACAAAATTTGGGATTTTATCTTGGGCAGCTGCCATAGGATAATCCTAACACACATTTCAACCATTCTAACCCCAGTTTCAATGACAAGTATTATGCCTGAAGCATAGGTCAAGAAGAAGACATGAAAATGTTTGTAAACTACATGTCCAAAAAGGATGCCTAGAGTTTTTCAATGTCAGGCAATATACAAAAAAAATTCCTTAAAATGAGATACAATTAAGTTTGAGTCTACTACTTAGTGTGAGGCCAAATATCTTCTTCAAACTACATTTACAATACATAATGTTGAGCCAAGACAATACACCTGTGTTGCATGTTAATTGTGGAAACATTCAACAATACATGTATAAGTCTCATAAATAGGTGACATGTTATTCAAAAATTGAAACTAAATTCAATTTTCTAGTATCTTCTAGTCAAGGACTAGTTGAGGACTCTGATATACTGGAAAAATTGGTCAATAAATCTAAATCACATTTAAAGTAACACATACTCAGATTATATTAATTTCAGAGCAACACGGAATAAAAGTCCAGTAGATCACATCTTATACATGCCCAATGCATGATTGTCTAATGTTGGAATGCGTGTTATATTTTAAAACCATTTTTATTTTCTAGATGGCCTAGAACAAGAAGTAGAAAATTTTTAAAAATAAACAATCCACATGCCTTATTTGTTCAAATAGAACTATATGGTGGATCAACATATCAAGAAATATAATTTCATTACAATGAATCATTATTTTAAATTTGTTATTTTTATATCAATATTTTTTCCAAAAAAACTTTACTTGCAAGATGAATATTATATTTATTAAATTAGCAAATTTTAGTTCATCCCATGTTTTCATAACATAGCAAAAACGTTTCTATGTTAGAAGAACATATTTGGTCACTTGACAAGGAGAAATAAAAGAAGGATATAAAGAGTAAAGGGAGCAAAAACTTACTTTCAATATAAGGAGAAGTTGAAGAGGACTCTCATGGAGATGCTAACCCATTATCATATACCAGGTACATGCAAATGAGGTGGAAGCATCCAAAATAACACATAAAGATATACCTATTTCATATGGTTAGCTCTCAATCTTTTTAATGGAGGATTCTATATTATCAAATAATGTAATGTCAAATTGGAAGAAAAAACAAAAATTAGTGACACTTCCATTGTTATTCAATAAACTATTGAAAAAAAATCTTTGATATAATCTAATATAGAAACAATTGCAATATTCACTTCTATTATTTTGGATAAAAGAATCATCTCTCTTAATACTTATGGCCCAACACAAAACCAACATGAAGATAGATGACGTGAGGATAAAATATAAAAGAATTAATAACCAATTGATCTGCATAAAGCCATTATTTTTTAAATGCACATCTACTTTAAAAAGAAACTACCAAAATTTAGGCGACAATGCACACACAACAAGGCTAGATCATGTCTAAATTTAGATAAGATTGGGACAAAAGGGCTACATATCTATTTCTTTGCTACATAAAAAATGCTCTAGGAAGGGCTCACATAAAGCACAGGGACCAATCCAACCATTTTACCATCTCTTCCATGTCATTTTTTTCCTTACCTACAATAATTTTGATATAAAAAAGGTTATCCCATAAAATAGGCTAGTCTAGAGATGCAATGCATTATTTTTTATTAAATATGTTTGGTCACGTAGAACCAACCATCTACTTCATATTCTATTTCAACTTCCTCTCCAGTTGTTAAGTTCAGCTACAAGTGCAATATCAACCAACAAAGAGCTAAAACAACACTTGATCACATGTATCTATTTCAAAATAGGAACCCATAAAACTATCAAATCTTTAAAGACAAACAAAGATACTCACGTGGGAGTCTAACTGGTGATCTTGGGATGATGAAATTGTTCAAAGGTTACTTAGTCTACTTTGTCTAGGTACAAACTTCTCCTCCTGGTCAAGTGTAGCAAAAATACATTAATGTTCTTTTCAATGTCCAAAGCTCATTCTTAACTATTATGTTTGCAGTAATTTGCAACAATGTCATATTGACTAAAACCTGTGGCATATGAATTGAGATTTCATATTAAATTATGGCCACCTTCTGCATTGCTTGGAACCAAGAGATTCACACAATTAGTTGTCATGCAATCATAGGTTAATATTGAACTTTACTTGGTTTCAAGAATAGTTTATTATTCTCTACTAATCAGGTCCAACTATGTGAATGTGGAAGCTAATTTGCACCCCTTCCCCCAACATCTAATTTCCCAATTAACATCTAAAATCTTTGAGAAAGGATTAATCTTTAAAGTACAAAAAAAGTTTCCAAACTTGCAAAAGTGACATCATTTTTCATCTTCTAGTGCATGTCACTTCACCATTGCATCCAAAATATGATTTTGCCACTCTGAATCGAGAATGCATGTGCAACTACATTCTAAATGCATGGACAATGGGCAGAGCTAAAAAAATGTACCACAATTACATTTATTTAATAGGTCTATTAAATTTTTAAAATTATGGACCATCATGAACATTAGAACTCTAGTTGCTATGGCTGAGAGAATGTCCTCAACAAGCTAACACATAGAAAGTCTTGATTTTCTTGCATGATGAGGACATTACCCTTGCCTATAAGAGTCAAAGTTATAATGTTCATGTGGTCTATAACTTAAAATACCTAATTAAAGACCTCTAACAAAAATGAAAACCTATTGCATTTTTCAGTTCCACCTGATGTCATATGCATATGAATTGAGACTAAATATTGAACTATGGCCTACTTCTGCATTGCCTAAAACCAAAGATTCACATTGTTAGTTATCATACAATCATAGGTTAATGTTGAGCTTCACTTGGTTTCAAGAATAGTTTAATATTATCTACTAATTAGGGCCAACCACATGAAGATGGAAGCTAATTTGGCAACCCCCCCCCCCCCAACATTTAAATTCCCTGTTAACATCTAAAATCTTTAAGAAAGGATCAATATTTAAAGTACCTAGAAGTTGGGATACTCTCAAAGGAAGTCCATCTTCATTGCTCATGAGCAATTCATCATAATTATTTAGTGTTCCCATACATCTAACATGGGTACATCCAAGAATGCCCTCATCACCTCCTGCATAAAATGAATCCAATATTACAAAATGCCCCTTAAGAAATAATAGCTCAAGTGAAATAAACACATAAAAAATGAGACAGAAAAAGACGAATCTACTTAGGAATAGGCATTGCCATCGCATCTGTGGCCATGCTACACATTGAGTGAGTTTTTTTTTTTTTTTTTTGTGCCAACATATCTCTGTTTATATACATACATACATAGACATACACATAAGTGTGTGTATCTATTATGTAGAGCCAAGGAGGTAACAACCAAATTTCAATCACAATTTGAAAGATTGCACAAAGTCACTAGGTTCTTAAGGCACTCAAATAGCCGTCAAATGCACAACGTTTAAATGCACCTTTCAACTACCTATTCCAACCCCAAAAAGTGCTTTATCAGACCTAAATGGACATGTTTCAATAGGCTTTACAACCCCAAAACCCAAGTTCATACTCAAACCAAGTTACCTTCCTTGACTAGGCTTATTCTCTTAATTAGGACAACAGACCATGTTTTCTTGACTTTTCTCCCAAACTTTACAAAACACCAAGAAAATAAATATGATTTTTAGATACCCTTTTCAGAGTTTTATAACATATCCAAAAATGAAATATCACTTCTTTGGAAATATTGTACGGAACAAGGCATTTTGTCTCAAAATTAGGCCTAATTAGGCCACTTTTACAAAGAAAGTACCCTTTAAACTTAACTCGAGACTTCCAAACTTTCTACAGTATGGTATTTTGATGCCAAAATAAGGATTCTTTAGTCCCTTTGTCAAGTTGACACTTCTAAGCATGCTTTCCAACAAACCCTCTTATTAAATGACACAAAACAAGAGTTTTACGGTTCTCCCACTTTCTATCACTTCTAGGATCCATTAAAAATTAAAACACCATATTTAGGACATTCCATAACTCATCCAAACATAAAATAATACCCTCATTAAGGAAAATCTTCTATTGTTGTACTTGTAGCAGCATTTTCCTCTTCTTTTTCATCGGTTAGTCACGGTGATCACCCTCTAATCAATTCTTCATGCACTTAAAATTGTTAGTGGCATTAGATATATGTTACAAGGGATCCATTCCTTAAGAAACAACAAGAAAATACCCAAGGAATGGATCAAATCATCATTAGAACCTCTCAAAACTGTTATTTCCTTAATTGTTACAACACTGTTTTAGTGAACAGCAAAACAAAGAGATTTTAGTACTTCAATGCCACGTTAAACAACTATAAAATGATTGTAAAAAAGTAGTAATTCATTCCACAGGGTTGGATCAATGAAAAGACAATGAAATCATTCAATGCAAAAGTGCAAATAGCAAGAAAACTATATTTTATTCACTCCCAATCCGTGTTTCCGTATAGTGATGTTTCTTATCTTCCTCTTGTCTTCTTATCAAGTTCATAGGCCTCTCTAGGCTTTATTGACTTTGATTATAACTTATTCCATTTGGTTGGAATGATTACAACTAATAAAACATTAAAATGATCCTAAAAAGCACTAAAACCTTAACTTGTCGTTTAGGCTTATTTCAAATTTGAAACTTTTAATGAAAATACTCCAACCGACCCCCTAACTAATACTAAAATCTTTTAATGAACCTTATTACCTATTAAACCTATTAAAAATCCTCTCTAGACTCCTAAGGCATTACATTGCATTTTAGACCTAAGGTCTCTATTAGGACCTTTAGGATATTTATCCATTACATTGCATTTTTCATCATAAAAGGCCATAATAGGCTTTAAAATATTCCAATTTATTGGTCTTCTTGTCAAGATCTCCTCCTTAGTCCTTGGTGTCTTCATAGAATCATTTGCCCTCCTAGATGCTCCTACATGATACTTCCCCACCAATAAGAAAATTCTTGTCCCAAGAGTTGCTCCAATGATCAGTCTGATTGCTTTTTGCTATCATCCTCTGACTAGGGACCAGATAGTCCCCAAGTGTGACCTGCTTCCTTCTTTGCCAACCGGTACTCATATTACAAAATGGATTAGAAAGAAAATATGCATTAGTGTGTCCTTGTCTAGGACATGGCTACTCATAACTAGTCTATACATCTACTCTTCACTGATTCACTTGTTGAACCTGTAACTTCTTTTTCACACCTACATATCCCTGCTCAACAATAGGACATTTTACAGAACCAACTTGCACAAAAGACAAATCCCATAAATCATCATGAAAAGAACGGTGTTTCCTCACAGTCTACTACAAACTAATAGTTTCCTTCCAACCAATATCAACTTGTGTGTCACCCTACTTTAACAGTAGAAAATGCTCTCCAAAACATATTAAAGGTTTCTCTTTCAGACCTTCCAAAGGTAAAGGTTTCAACTTATAGGTTTGACCATCTTTATGCACCACATATATGTTATGGAAACCATCATGAAGTGTCCTTCTAAGATACTACCATGGTCTTCCTAAGATCAAATGAGTACAAGTCATAGGGACCACATCACATAACACTCTATCCTAATATTGACCAATAGAAAAATTCACAAATGCTCTCTTCCTAACCTCTACATGCTACTGTTGGTTAACCCAAGTGGCCTTGTAAGGATTAGGGTGGTCAAATGGGGCAATTCCTAACTTGGTGATCATATCAAGAGAAACAATATTACTTTGTGATCTTGAATCAATAACCACTTTACATATCTTTCCTTTGCATAAAAAACTAGTCTTAAAAATTGTTACCTTTGGTCCTTGATGAAGTTTCTCTCCTTGCATTACCATCAAAAAGTCACCTTCAAGTTCAGGGTTTGCTAGCTTTGATTCTTCTTTCTGCTTATCTTGTTGAACCATGTGCACTCTTCTATCTCTGCCTTGATTTGATTCATGCCATTTTGGACATCTAAATGATTGGTGCCCAATCTCATTGCAATGAAAACATTTACTTGTGAATACTCCACTTCCTCTTCCTCCTCCAAATCTGCCACCTCTATATCCTCCTCTTTGATCTGAGATAGTGTCCTTGCCTTTATCTTTGTCATTATTGCTTTGTAAATCAGAACTTGTTCTACCACCTCTCCCTCTCATAGATCCACTTCCTCTGCTAATGTTACTATGCCTTTCATTCTTCCTCTTCAACTTTTCTTATGCTCTAACTGCAAGTTGAAAACATTCCCCAAGGGTTCTTGGTACATTCAACCTTATCTCATTCAAAATATTATACCTTAACCCACTCATATATCTAGCCACCTTCTCATCTTCATCTTCCACTCCTCATTTGATGCTCAAAGTGTGGAATTTCTCTGTATATGTCATAACATCCATCTCCCTTTGCTTCAAATTGTTCCTCCTCATCTTCAATTGGATTGCCAAATCTGATGGTAAGAATTGTTGTTTAACCATAGCTTTCATTCTAACCCAACTTGAAATCTTGTCCAGTTCTCTTTCTATCCTATCATTCTGAATGTTGGTCCACCATGTAAGGGCTATTCCCCTCAACCTAGCTTTTGCTATTTTCACCTTCTTGTCTTCATATATGTCTTCCAACTCAAAGTAGTTTTCTAGTGTTTCTATCCACTCAAGCACCTCTTCACTTTCCATTTTACCTTGATACATAGGTAAATCTACCATACCTTTTCCACCAGTACCTTGTACTGCCTTAATCAATCTTGCAAACCTTCTTTCATCAAGATCCTCCTCATGTACTTGTCTCTCATGGTGTACTTCTTCAGGAACCTCTTCTCTCCTAGGTTCTCTTCTTTCTTTTTCCAATGCTTCCATCCTTTCCAATAATTGGAGTCGTTCTCTTCTCATCTACCTTTCTTCTCTGTCCCTTGTTGCTTCTAATTCTCTCTTCTCCCTTTCTTTTTGTTCAAGTGTTGCCCTCAATTCTTCAATTTCCCTTGCCATCTAATTCTTAGGTGTCATAGCTACCATTTACCAAATTTCACCAAGTCTTTCTAATGCTCTAATACCACCTGATGTAGAGTCAAGGAGGTAACAACCAAATTTCAGTCACAATTTGAAAGATTGTACAAAGTCACTAGGTTCTTAAGGCACTCAAATAGCCCTCAAATGCACAACTTTTAAATGCACCTTTCAACTACCTATTCCAACCCCACAAAGTTCTTTATCAAACCTAAATGGACATGTTTCAATAGGTTTTACAACCCCAAAACCCAAGTTCATACTCAAACCAAGTTACCTTGACTAGGCTTATTCTCTTCATTAGGACAACAGACCCTATTTTCTTGAATTTTCTCCCAAACATTACAAAACACCAAGCAAATAAATATGATTTTTAGATACCCTTTTTAGATTTTTATAACATATCCAAAAATGAAATATCACTTCTTTGGAAAGATTGTACGAAACATGGCATTTTGTCTCAAAATTAGGCCTAATTAGGCCACTTTTACGAAGCAAGTACCCTTTAAACTTAACTTGAGACTTCCAAACTTTCTACAGTAAGGTATTTTGATGCCAAACTAAGGATTATTTAGTCCCTTTATCAAGTTGACACTTCTAAGCACACTTTCCAACAAACCCTCTCATTAAATGATAGAAAATAAGGGTTTTAGGGTTCTCCCACTTTCTATCACTTCTAGGATCCGTTCAAAGTTCAAAAACCATATTTAGCACATGCCCTAACTCATCCAAACATAAAATCATACCCTCATTAAGCAAAATCTTCTACTGTTGTACTTATAGTAGCATTTTCCTCTTCTTTTTCCTCGGTTAGTCATGGTGATCACCCTCTAATCAATTCTTCCTGCACTTAAAATTGTTAGTGGAATTAGATATCTATTACAAGGGATTCATTTCTTAAGAAACAACAAGAAAATACCCAAGGAATGGATCAAATCATCATCAGAACCTCCCAAAATTGTTATTTCCTTAACTATTACAGCACTGTTTGAGTGAACAGAAAAACAAAGAGATTTTAGTACTTTAAGGTCACATTAAACAACTATAAAATGACTATAACAAAGTACTAATTCATTCCACAGAGTTGGATCAATGAAAAGACAATGAAATCATTCAATGCAATAGTGCAAATAACAAGAAAACTGTATTTTATTCACTCCCAATCTGTGTTTCCGTACAGTGCTATTTCTTATCTTCCTCTTGTCTTCTTATCAAGTTCATAGGCCTCTCTAGGCTTTATAGACTTTGATCATAACTTATTCCATTCGGTTGGAATGATTACAACTAATAAAACATTAAAATGATCCTAAAAAGCACTAAAACCTTAACTAGTCATTTAGGCTTATTTCAAATTTGAAACTTTTAATGAAAAGACTCCAACCGACCCCCTAACTAATACTAAAATCTTTTAATGAACCTTATTACCTATTAAACCTATTAACAAGCCTCTCTAGACTCCTAAGGCATTACATTGCATTTTAGACCTAAGGTTTCTATTAGGACCTTTAGGATATTTATCCATTACATTGGATTTTTCATCATAAAAGGCCATAATAGGCTTAAAAATATTCCAATTTATTGGTCTTCTTGTCAAGATCTCCTCCTTAGTCCTTGGTGTCTTCATAGAATCATTTGCCCTCCTAGGTGTTTCTACACCAATGTATGTACATATATATATATATATATATATATATATATATATATATATATATATATATATATATATATATATATATATATATATATATACATATACCAATGTATGTACATATACACATATATACATATATACATATGTATATATATATGTATATACATACATATGTGTATATATATATATATATATGTATATATATATGTATGTATATATATATATATATATATGTATATATACATACATACATACATAGATATATATATATATATACATACATACATATATATATACATATATATATATATATATATAGATACATATATATATATATATATATATATATATATATATATATATATGTATATATGTATGTATGTATGTATGTATGTATGTACATACATACATACATATACAGAGATCACAAGGGCATGACAATGAGATGCAGAGATCACAAGGGCACAACAACGAAGTGCAGCAATCACAAGGGCACAACAAGGAAATCCTAGATTCCCACTGATCTCCACCAATGTTCAGATCTCTCCACCCTCATGCAAAGCTCTTTACCCTCTTTCACAGGCAGCTCTCCACAATCAATCAAAATAAATGGGGAATGATTAATGTCACATTTTAAAATTTTTTAATAATCCATAATCCACAATCCACAAGATCTCTCGGTATATATACATACATACATACATAGAAACACACATATGTGTGTATATGTACATATATATATACACACACATATATACATATACATATGTATATATATACATACATACATATACATATGTATATATATACATACATACATATATACACATACATACATATATACATGCATACATATATACATACATACATACATACATACATACATTTGCATATGTAATTTTATCACCTTGGAAAACTTTATTTGATCCTGCTAGTTGGGAACAAATGATTGTTCATTTTATCACACCTAATCTGATGACAAATCTACAGGAATTTGTAATCAACCCAACTAATCAACAACTAGACCAATTTAACTAGGTTATGGCTTGATTCTTTCTAAAAATATATGCTATGATGTGTTTTCGTAAAATTTCTTGTGAAATATGCCCATTTTTCTTGGTCGGCATTATTTTTGTGTGGATCTTGAGGTAAGTCACTTAGCATGGGTTGAGTGAGTTTTATTGTTTTATTATTTGGATTCTCGAGTATGTATGTAGTTGGATCAATTTTTCTATTGTGCCAAGATCTCTCAGTATATGTGCATACATACATACATAGGCACACACATATGTGTGTATGTATTTATAAATACACACACACACACACACACACACACACACACACACACACATATACATATACATATGTATATACATACATATACATATGTATATACATACATATATACATATATGCATGCATGCATACATATGCATAAATAATAATAATATATGTATTACATATGAATTTTCTTTGTCATTGCTTATATGAGTGTTTCAAGGTTGGAAACCACTTCAACATCCTTTGCATGGTTTAGAGGTAATGTCATTGTGGCAAAGTCTTTTGCAAGGGAATGAGCCTCATGATTATGGAATTTACACATGTTAGTGAACAGACTGTTCTCCAAGAAAATATATACAAATATAACCCTGAATGCTCAAATGAGAAGACTAATCAGCACTAACAGTTGGACAAGTTATCATTGGATTGATAACTTTCCTCTGAATTTTATCGGGTACAGATCCCCGTGTGAAATATTCAATGAACCAAATGTGAATGCTTTTACCAGAAAGCATAAAAGGATATCAAACATCTACCCATAAGTACAACGTAGATGCAAAAATCTATACTATAGCATGAAAAGAAAGCAAAGAACAACAGATGATGCAAAGTTCATTTGATGGTCATTGCATTATGTGATAAAGATGAAACAGTGTCATTTATCTCCCTAAGAGAATTAAAATCAAAACCTTGCAGAATATTTGGGATATCAAGGTAATAAAGAAACAATGACAACTGACTGCAATTTCAGAGAAAACTGGAATTGACTCAAAGTCCAAATTCAGTGGAAGGAAAAGTACATTATCACGAAAGTATAATATGTTTAACCTTCAGCCTCCCTTCCCTGACTGTAAAAGATTACAAAGCCTCCTTCACGCATTACAATCTAGTCATTATTCAAAGAAAACAGAAACTTTCTTCACAATATTACATCAAACACCAAAATTTAATCTTGATCTCAGACACACAATTCTGAAAAGAAAGAAAATCTGCCCATGCTTTGCCTCTCACTGTCTCTCAAGAAAATGAAAAGATTTTACAAAATCCTCTCCTTGCCTCGAGTCCAAAGTCTGCAGTCTGGAAGAAGGAAGAATTGGAACCCCCCAGCTCAACTCCTCTGTTTTGCAGCATCAAAGTCTCCAGCCCCAAAGAAGTGGAACCTCCTATATCCACAGCCTCTGTTTTGCTGTAGCTCAAAGTCTCCCAGCCAAAACTCAGGAAAACCCCCCATTGTGTCTTGTTTAATGCTTTCATCATTTATAGAATTTGCGGGCAAACTGTTCAGCTTCTATAACTGATTCTTGGAATTGTCG
This sequence comes from Cupressus sempervirens, assembly GCA_028749045.1. Classification (NCBI taxonomy): domain Eukaryota; kingdom Viridiplantae; phylum Streptophyta; class Pinopsida; order Cupressales; family Cupressaceae; genus Cupressus; species Cupressus sempervirens. The sequence goes on along the minus strand of CM053788.1, from coordinate 629,456,176 downwards.
TTTGATCTTCTCTTCCTCTTTTCTTTTCGTTACCATTTCATATGTGCATAATGTTTAATTTATAATAAAACACTTCATTACAAATCCCTTTAGCATTCATATTAGATTATGATAGACCACGCTTTTCTTGAGAAACATTGATCTAATTTTGTTCGACAGCATGTTAGTGAATGAATCATTGTTTTTCTTTAGTCATCTCAAATTAACTGTAGGCTCCTTGCTGCCGGGTACTTGAGACCTTTGTTTTAATAATTAAATCATTAAAAGTGTCTCCATAACTAAAGCCGTGGCCTTAAATCTGAATGTTGCGGGTTCATGATAATTTCCAGCTGTCTTCATTTCTTTGGACCATACGGCTCTACATAAAGAGTTTTCCAAATTTTATGTTGCCATGTGGTTATCTTAATAGAAACATGAAGCTTTGCTTCCAAGACGCAGAGTATTCATATATGAGAAGGAAATCGGGCTTGGCCTCTAATATTGCTTGAAAGTTCACCTTTACTTAGCCGCTAGAATGAAACCTTGGTCGTCGTTGCTTGTTATTTACTTGGAGAGATAGGCTCAGGTATTAATGTTATTGTCTACAACTTTGTTTGAAAAATCTTCATTCATGATCATATTGCGCTGTTCTTCATCAAGGATGAGCTTGAATACATGTTATCAACTCCACAATCCTATGTTTTAAATGTAGCACTGACATCATAAGAAATAGTTTACAACCGGCCTTCCATATCTGCAAGGAATGAATTGAATTAAAACCCAACTTCTGGTTCTTAAGATGCTTTCGCTGTCAAACAAGATTTCTAAATATATCTCAGCATGTTATATATTTGAGCACTGCACTAGGTTATTTGCTATAAAATTTTGTTTTATCTCTTGCCCACGACAACCAATTTTGAAAGACTGATCCAATTAGATGGGTGAGCATTAGCAAATTCTGTGTTATATAAAGCTATTTTCGAGGGCCCAATCAAACCATTGGTCATCCTCTTTCTATGTGCTAGTTCATGTTCCTCACGGAGAGACCTCTGTGCTGGCCGAGAATACTCAAAGCATTACTTTATGCTTACGCAAAGAGCATGTTTATTAACGTGAAACATTGGCCTTGATAATGATCTACGAGCTCTAAAATTGGAGAAGACTCTGAGCGGAAAGAGCCACATACAGCATGCAATGCCCATTTGACCAAAAGCACATCGAGAAAGGGAAATCACTCTATTGAGACCGACCAAATCTTTTGAACCCACGGTTATGGTAATGATGATGTCACTTAGTTCACAAGATATATGTGTCTGAGAATTGCTGGTGTATCTCATGGGAACACATCCTTCTTCCCATTGCGTCTGCTCATGACCAGTTTTAGTGTCAAGGTCCATTCATTCTGCGCCATCTTCATAAAAAAATCTGGGCATAGGTTTTAGACCCGATGCTTTTGCCATGTAACCACTCACTTTCTGATCGTAGGCATTTCATCAAATATTTCATGTACAACGATGGAAGATTATGGAATTATGATGAGAAGAATAGGATTGCTACATGCTTGATACCATGTGCAGACAACATCCATTATTTTTCCTTTCTCAAATTCGTGACCTCTACATCATTGTTTCTTCTATTCGACTGGTGCTAAACCGAACATAGAATCATGAATGCTTTGTTTTGGCGAAGTCAGAGATATGAGAAAACATGAATTTGAACCCTCCCACTTATGAAAATAATGATACCCAAATCTGCATGTCGGGGACTTAAGTCTTAATCTAAAACTTGACATCTTAAATCTGCAACACAGGATTCGAACCTTGAACTTTTGACCTTCAAACTATTGTAATTTCATTCTGAACCTGCATGTTGATCAATTTGAATGATCAAACCTTTGAACGAACCTTTCAGAATAGATCATCAGACCTGCATGAGTGATTTAGACTACTTTGAACCACTTTGAACTACTTCGAACTTCAGTTCGAAGTGGTTCAAAAACTCTGCACTCAAAGTTTTAAAACTGTGACCACCTTGGGTACTAACAACACAGAAGCATAACTTGCTTCTTCAACTCCTTACACTCAACTCTTCCCTGAAGTTATTCTTCCAACAATGAGAATAGCTACTAAAATTTCCTAGGAGCTAAGGGACCTTGAACCTATGCTACATTTTTAGGAGAAATAGGAGAAGTTACTACCAACTTTAGTACTTCATAACATTATGGATCATATAGTGATGCTCAAATTAACAGCAACAATAGATACTTAGGATCCTCACAGACTGCACCAATACATGCATGGTTACATCATTAGCTTCCATTGTTGGGCCAGTGTATGGAGCCTTTATATCCAACCATTCGTTATAAATTGGAGAATGCACTTCATGCATGGCATGCAAGTGATGCATCTGCATATGCAACTTTATCACCTTGGAAAACTGTATTTGATCCGGCTAACTGGGAACAGTTGATTGTTCATTTTATTATACTTAATCTGATGACAATTCTATAGGAATTTGTAATCAACCCAACTAATTAGCAACTAGACCCATTTAACTAGGTTATGGCTTATTTCTTTTTAAAAATATCTACTATGATATGTTTTTTATAAAATTTCTTGCGAACTTTGCCCATATTCCTGGTCTGCATTATTTTTGTACCAGATCTTGAGGTAAGTCACTTAGCACGGGTTGAGTGAGTTTTATTGTTTTATTATTTGGATTCTAGAATATGTATGTAGTTGGATCAATTTTTCTATTGTGCCAAGATCTCTCTGTATATAAACATACATAAATAGGCACACACATATGTATGTGTATGTATGTATACACACACACATATATACATATACATATACATACATATACATAAATAATGGTAATATATGTATTGCATATGTATTTGGTTTGCCATTACTTATAAGAGTGTTTCAAGGTTGGGAACCATTTCAACATACTTTGCATGGTTTATATGTAATGTCATTGTGGCAGAGGCTTCTACAAGGGAATGTGCCTTGTGATTATAGCAATTACGTAGAAGCAAAACTTTCTTCTTCAACTCCTTACACTCAACTCTTCACTAAAGTTATTCTTCCAGTAGTGAGAATAACTGCTATAAATTCATGGGGGCCAAGGGACCTTGAACCTATGCTACATTTTATAGAGACATGGCAAAAGTTACTACTAGCTTCATTACTTCATAAAATTTTGGATCATATAGTTATGCCCAAATTAACAACAAAAGTAGATACTTGGGATCCTCTCAGGGAGATTATGCCAATACATGCAAGGTTACATCTATTGTTGCTATCAATTTGGGCATTACTATATGATATATAATGTTATGAAGTAATGAAGCCAGTAGTAACTTCTCCCATGTCTCCAAAAAATGTAGCATAGGTTCAAGGTCCCTTGGCCCCCAGGAATTTATAGCAGCTATTCTCACTGTTGGAAGAACAACTTGAATGAAGAGTTGAGTGTAAGGAGTTGAAGAAGAAAAATTTTCTTCTATATAAATGCCATAAGAAGACAAAAGAATATGGATTAGAGGCAAGGAGGATTTTAAACCCATCAATTGACATGTGCTGAAGTCAATCATGGCCTTTGAAGGCTTTAAATATGATAAAAATGTAATGAATCCTAAAGGGCCAGTTAAGGACTTTACAATCTTTGATAGTGAAATATGGGCATAATGGTATATTGGAGTTAATTGGGTCCTTAGGAGTCTTAGAAAGGTTTAGGATTGGTTAAATTTGTTTTAAGGACCTAATAGGAAAGTTTAGTGGGTTAATTATTTATTTTATTCAATAAATTGTAAGTTGAGAAATCCAAATATTTGAATCCCAACAATTAGTTCCATTTTGGGGGGAAATTAGATTTAATGAGTTTTAGGCAAAACTAGGCATTGAAATCAATCCAAATCGGTTGGCATAGTTGTAAGGGATGCTATTAAGTCATGTTTGAGGCATTGTATGTAGAGAGTAGTATTGGAATTGATCAATTGTATGGATTGTGTAAAGAGAGCTAATAAAAACTTCATTTTTAAATAATTTGGTGCATAGTGGCTTGACTATCATTGATTTCTTGCAGTCTTATGATCTCATAAGCCTTTTTCATATTTTTTGATCAATTCCTAATGCACTAAGATTTGTGGAGTTCATTCATTTCAAGTTTGTTGCCATTGCCTTAAGGGTTTCATTATTTTCATTAACAAGTTTGAGTTTCTACTTGAAATATTGATCATTCCATGAAAGTAGGAGTCTAATTCTAATGGAATAATCTTGTAATGGTATGTACTAATCATATATAACAATTTTTTGACAAAAAGTTCTAAGGATTGGTGATCACCATTGGAGTTTGTGAAGTAAAGGACACTAAATTAATGGCTATGGAGCAACAACAGGAGTTCTAACCATTAGAGATTGATGTTTAATGATTGGAAGTGCTTTGTTATGTTAGAGACAAGGTGAAACAATCTTCAATTGAGTCTGAAGGCGTTTGGAAGGCACAAATTTAGAAAACCCTACCTTTGAGGATTTGTAGGAGACTAATTTAGGGATTTTGGGGTTACAAAAGTTTTGGGACTAATTCCTTTTGGATTTTGGAAATTTAAAAAAAAGGAGATACTACCAAGAGTTTGGGGCCTTGGTAATACAGGAAACTTGTAGTTGCTTTATTAAATTGCCCTCTTTTCATGTAGTTTTTAGCCACAGTATGGTAACAATAGGATATGGTCCAAAGGAACACATGAAACCCTTCTAATATGTTATAGTATGGCTTAATGGGTATCTAAATCCACCATTTTTTTGGGGAGTTTTTTGGAAAATTTGAGAGGAAAGTTCACTTTTGTCTCACTTCAGGGCCACCAGGAAATCAGTTAAGCCTCGAGGATAGTTTGAGGGATTTGGGTGTTGGATGTAACTTGCGAACTAAAAATCAATTTAAACCTTTTGAATCCACCTTTATTTTTCCTAATACACCCATCCTAATCATTGGGGAGGTGTTGGAGTTGTTTGTGTACTTTTTGCTTTGTAGAGGGTTTGGGGAACCTTGTACTTCCCTTATAGGTTTAAGCGAGATTAACTTGGTTTTGACTCCCACCACCTTTACCTTTGCATTAGTATGGATCCTTCATGTCCAACCAATCATTATAAGTTTGGGAATGTGCTTCATGCCTAGCATGCAAGTGATGCATCTGCATATGCAATTTTATCACCTTGGAAAATTGTATTTGATCCTATTAGCTAGGGACATCTGATTATTCATTTTATTGTACCTAATATGATGACAATTCTATAGGAAATTGTAATCAACCTAACTAATCAGAAACTAGACCCATTTAACTAGGTTATGACTTATTTCTTTCTAAGTAATATATGTTATGATATGTTTTAGAAAATTTTCTTGCGAACTCTACCCATTTTTCTTGGTTTTCATTATTTGTGTGCAGGATTTTGAGGTAAGTCACTTAGCATGGGTTGAGTAAGTTTTATTGTTTTATTATTTGGATTCTAGAATATGTATGTAGTTGGATCAATTTTTCTATTGTGCTAAGATGTAATAAGCACCTTAAAGAAGATCTATTTGTATATATACATACATACATACATACATAGACACACATATGTGTGTCTATGTATGTGTGTATGTATGTATGTATGTGTGTGTACACATACATATAATAAAGAGATACATGTTTAGCAGGGTAAAAAAAAAGAACATTTACATAGGTACCTCTTCTCCCCTTGAAGAAAATCGTAGAGCAAGGGCACAAAGATCACAAGGGCATGACACAACAACAAAATTGCAGAGCAAGGGTACAAAGATCACAAAGACACAACAATGAAATGCAAAGATCACAAGGGCATGACAACAAAATGCAGCTATCACAAGGGAATGAAAATGAAATCCTAGATCTCCACCAACATTCAAAGCTGTCCACCCTCTTTCACATGCAACTCTCCACAATCGATCAAAACAAATGAGGAATGATTAATGTCATGTTTTCTTCTTTTTTTGTTTATAATCCATAATCTACAATCCACAAGATCTCTCGGAATACATACATAGATACATACATATACACATACATATATACATACATACATACATTGATATACATACATACATATACACATATACACATACATACATACATACATACATACATACATACATGAAAACAACAATGCACTTTCTAAGAGTTTATAATTGTTCAACAAAATTAATATTTTCTAAGAAAATGCACCTGAAGAATTGTTAGCTTGAAAGCAAGAACATTGCATTGAAATAGAACATAAAGTGCTTGACATGAGAGGTCCATGATGGCCTAATTTTTCACCCAGCAAAAAAATTTGTGATATTCAATGAAAATCAAGAAGAAATTAAGTTTTAGTTTCTTAGGGTTTGTTGAGAATGTGTCACCCCTTGTGAAAAACCCTAGAAAATAACAATGTTTCATATTTTATTGAATTTCTCATAAAGTGACATGCAAGTATAAAATAGGAAGCATATAAAACCTTGGTTATACGTTGATTCTTTTATATCCCTAAGTCATTCGGTCATTTTTATATTATAAGTCTTGTCTCTAAAGTGTTTTAAGTTGTGATGTTACGTAGCCCTTTTAATCGCTTCAATAGCTCCAATTTGAGATCTAATTGTTTTAGAAGCTCTGAAGTAGTGTGATGTTCATCAACATATTCATCATGATGTCACAAATGTTAGTACTAACTTTCAAGTTTGGGTTGCGAAGGAGAGATTCACTAAAGATCTCATGATTGCGGCTTGGTTTTGGCTTTAAAAATTGTAAGTTGTGAAGATGTGAAAGGTAACAATAGTAGTTAGGTTCATGGTTATCGCTTCATCACATGCAATTATGAATGATCCATAGTTAAGGATGTGAAGCAACAGTATATGGTCATCGCACTATTCGCGAGGTTTGTTCATGATGAATGTTAAGTCACGAAGTTGTGAAACAAGGTGGCAGTTAGCATTGAAATAGTTGTTGCAACATCACATGGCTTAAGGGTATTATTGGTGTAGGAGCACCCTTTCAAGGGATCCCACCAACACACTTTTTTTGTATTGCACTTCTCATAAGAATTATGTAATTAGAATAAGAGGTTAAGATCTCATTTGGTGTGTCTATGTCCTAGAAGTTCAAGTTCAGTTAGTTACTCTTGGTAAGTGGCACAATACCTCCATGAATGCATAAGGAGTTCATTGATTTGTTAGAAGCTTAAGGATAGGTGTTTTTTTGGTTTTTGAGAACATTTGTGCTTTAGGAGGACCTACAAGGTCATTTTCAATGTGTGAGAAAAAGTTGCTTAAGCAACAAAAAAGTTGCTTAGCAACTTTTCTTGTTTTTGTTTTTCTAACTTTACTAAGAGGCTAAAAAGACCTAACCAAACACACATACCAATTTCATGACTTATTTCTTGTGAATAGAGTGGAGTTTTGTGAAGCTTTTCAATGCATTATTGTTTAAGAGTTTCCTAGTCTTCATTTTTGTGTAATAGTTTAGATTCTTTTAGTTCTGGTAGTGTTTTATAAAATTCTTTTCCAACTATACAGTGTGCTGCCAGTTTTGGCATACCATGTAAATTAGGGGTTGTATTTTTGGTTTCCACCATGGGAAAGCCATGGAACCTTGGAATCTTGAAGTACAGACCCCATTTTTTTTGTACAAAGTGCACGGCCCTTGGATGCATGTGCAACATTTTTTTTAGCTTGCCCTAGGTGAATACAACATTATCTGGCTAGGAGAGGACAACAGTAAAATAGCTCTAGAATGTAGAAGATTGGGTTTTAAGCTAAGCCCTTTGGAGGGATTCAAGAGGAGTGTTAGAAGGTGATATGTGGTGAAGGATAAGTTTTGAAAAGCTATGGAAGGCTATGAAAAAGTGGGGACAATAGGGAACCCTCAAAACCCTTAAAAACCCTTAATTTTTACATAATTGTTGTATGGCTTTTTGGTGGCTCAAGACCCCAAAAATATTTTCGGGTTAGTCATTGGTAACAATTGTTCTTATTACTAGATTTGTTGAAACCTTAAAGAAAATTAGGTAAAAGTCCTAGAAATCTACAAGGAGGCCTAATTGGGGCTCCTCTAGTAGTCCTATTTATGAAGTCCTCAATCAGGTAAGAACCCAACTTTGCTATCACTTTGATCATGTGGAATAGGTTGTAAAACCTCTATAAAAATCCTCACAATCCCTGTTAGAATGTGCAATAGTGTGAAACCCTAAATGCCCCTTATAAGCTTTTAGGGAGTTGGTTGCTAGAGAATAAACTTGCAATGCTGATGAGTTTGAATTCTAGATTTGGTGGGTAGGCTTGGGTAGATCAGGAGATCCTTGAGTGTGAAGGAATCCTAGAGGCCATTAGGGGTGTCAAAAGAACACTTAGATCCAACTGAGGATCAGGAGCATAGACTAGCTAGTCTATCCCAAGCTTCCCCATTAGATTGGTATCAAAGCCTACAAAGGTGTGGGACAAAGCAAGAACAAAGCAAGGTGAATGCAATCACCTAATGAATACAATTATTCTAACACAATGGTAACCAATGATGAATTGGCCAAGAAGGTCGAATAACAAGAAAGAAAGGTAGAAGAGCAAGAGGAAGACAACAGGTCTTTGAGAGAAAGATTGGCACAACTTTAATAGTTGTTGAGTGAGGTCCAAGACACAATAGATAAAGTCAAGGATGAGATAGAGTAGAAAGAAGAGAAGGAAGCCAAAGAGAAAGACATTGAGTTGCAAGAAGAAACTCTAACACTAGACCCTATTTTACTAAATGAGCTTTTCTTGAAGGCAATCAAGGCAATAAACAACAAAGCCTTGGAAGGTATTCCTTTATTCAGTGGCAAGATGGATCTTGACCTCATCATGGAATGGATTGAAGGAATGAAGAACCATTTTGAATGTGATGGTGTTTCTAATGCTCAAAAGGTGAAGGTGGCAAGGTCAAGGTTAAGAGGTACTACTCTAACCTAGTGGAAATTTGTTCAAACTGAGAGGGAGAAAGAAGGAAAAGGTCCTATTGTTACTTGGAAAGGTATGGTGGCTAAAATCAAACAAGCCAACATTCCTAAAGATTATGAAATATAGTTGCATAGAAGGAGACAAAATCTGAGGCAAAAAGATATGGATGTGGACTCTTATACTGAAGAGTTCCAAAAACTATGCTTAAGGTCTAAGGTGGTAGAAGATGAAAGTATCAAGTTGGCAAGAAATTTGAATGGACTCAAATGATCTATTCAAGAAGACATGAGCCTAGTCACTCCTAAAATAGTTCATCAATGTTATCAAATGGCCTTAAAGGTGGAAGAGAAAGGAAAATGAAAGCAGGACCACACTTCTAAGAACATAGGAAGTAGTAGAGACTCTAGAGGAGGTCAAAGAGGTGGTTCTAGTAGAGGTGGTGAATCAAGAAACCAAGGGGAGAGCAAAATCTTAGAAAAAAGTTCTGAAATCAGCACAAGAGGATATTTTGGTGGAGGAAGAGGTTCTCAAGGAAATAGAGGAAGAGGAGCAAGTAGAAAAAACTCCTACTTTGCCACCATGAAATGTTATCAATGTGGACATCTTGGACACCCTAGCTATAGGTGTCCTGATAAACCATCAACCTCAAATATTGAGAAGAGGGTAGCTTATGCACAAGAATATAGCAGCAGCTCATGTACTAATGAAGTCAGGAAATTAAAGTCACAAATGGGTGAGAACTTGATGATTAGGAAGGTACTTATAAGGTAGGCTAATCAAAGTAAACCGAACAAAGGAGGCTCTTTTTAGATTCAGGTGCAAGATTCAAGGCAAAGTTTGCAAGGTTGCAATGGATTTAGGGTCAATGAATAATATCATATCAGAAGAAGCAACAAAGAAGCTAAAACTTATAAAGGTTCCCCATGCAAACCTCTACAAGGTGACTTGGTTGAATCAAGAACAAAGTGTATTAGTTAATGAGCAGACATGGGTGGAGTTTTCAATTGGAGCTTATAAAGACAAAGTGCTTTGTGATGTCTTTCCCGTGGATACATGCCATCTTCTATTGGGAAGACCATGAAAATTTGACAAGAAGGTGATCTATGATGGAAAGGAGAATGCCATTTCTTTCAAGAAAGATGGAAGGACTTTCAAAATTCAATCCTTAATAGGAGATGATAGGGAAACTTCTAAGACACCTAATGTGTTACTTAGTAGTGGTAAAGAGTTCTTGCAAGCTTTACAAGATGAGGAGACTATAAGATGTGCTATTATGGTGAAGCCAAAGGAGGAAGATAAGAAGTTGTAGCCAATACCTCTTGAGGTGCAGTAGATTCTTGATGATTTCAAGGACATTATTTTAGATGGTACACAAGCAGTACTACCACCTAAAAGAGCAATGATCCATCAAATTGACTTTGTACCCAATTCATCTCTACCTAACAAAGCAATCTATAAGCTTACTTTGGATCATAATAAAGAAGTGGGAAGGCAAGTGTAAGAATTATTGGATCAAGGGCTGATTAAGAAGAGTATTAGTCCATGTGCAGTCCTAGTGATCTTGGCAACAAAAAAAGGAGGAAAGTGGAGGCTTTGTACAAATTCAAGGGCTATTAGCTAGATCACCATCAGGTATAGATTCCCAATTCCAAGAACAAAAGACTTGATGGATTGTTTAGGAGGTGATATGTACTTTACCAAGTTGGATTTGAAGAGTAGTTATCACCAAATTAAAATCAAGGAGGGTGATGAGTGGAAGATCACTTTTAAGACTACAAATAGATTGTATGAATGGCTTGTAATGCCATTTGGGCTTACTAATGCTCCAAGCACCTTCATGAGATTGATGAATGAGGTCTTAAAGGACTTCACAGGTAGATTCGTGGTAGTGTATCTTGATGAATGTGGTCTTAAAGGACTTCACAGGTAGATTCATGGTAGTGTATCTAGATGACATACTCATCTATAGCAAAACAAAAGAAGAGCACCTTGAACATTTGAGGTTAGTCATGAAGAGACTCCAAGAACAACTACTAGCCATTTATCTAGAAAAGTGTGTGTTCATGTAGCAAGTACTAGTTTATTTGGACTTTGTAGTATCTAAGGGTAATATAAAAATAGACCCAAGTAAGGTGGAAGCAATATTGGATTGGCCTGCCCCTAAAACAGGGACTGAAGTTAGAAATTTGCATGGCTTGGCACAATTTTATAGAAAGTTTGTGAGAAACTTTAGTGGTACTTGTGCACCAATACTAGACACCATCAAAGGAGGACTAAAAAAAAAGTTTAAATGGACCGAGGCAGTGGAGAAGGCATTTCAAACATTGAAATAAGAGGTAGCTACAAACCCTATCTTACTCTTACCTACTCTTGATAAGTTCTTCACCATTGAATGTGATGCAAGTAATGTAGCAATAGGGGGTGTATTGAGTCAAGAAGGAAGGCCTATGGCATTCTTCAGTGAGAAACTCAATGAGGCAAAGAAGAAGTATTCAACTTATGACTTGGAGTTGTATGCCTTTGTACAATCTCTTAAGAAGTGGAGGCATAACATTCTACCCAAGGAATTTGTTATCTTTACTGATAATCAGGCTTTAAGCTACATGAACACTCAAGAGAAGCTTAGTAACAGGCATTCGAAGTGGATGGAATATCTCCAATCTTTTACCTTTACAATCAAGCACAAGAAGGGGCAACTCAACAAAGGTAGTAGATGCCTTGAGTAGAAAGCTTTTGACTGCCCAAGAAGTATAGCTACAAAGCATTGGAATAGCAAGTTTCAAGGATTTATATGAAGAGGATGAAGACTTCTCACAAGCTTACAAGGTATGCCTAGAGTTTGAGAACCATTTTCATGGTGAGTTTGCAGATTATACCCCTCAAAATGGATTGTTTTTTAAAGGTAATCAGCTATGTGTACCTAAGGGATCCACTAGGAAAAATCTAATTCAAGAGAAGTATAATAGCAGCTTGAGTGGACATTTTGGCATAAACAAAACATTGGAGTTAGTATAGAGTTACTATTTTTGGCCAAAGCTAGCAAGAGATGTACGAAGATATGTTGAACAATGTGGAATATGCCAAAGAGCTAAAGGAGATTTGAGCAATGCAAGACTCTATCAACCTTTTCCAAATCCAAATAGGCCTTGGGAATGTGTAAGTATGGACTTTGTGGTTGGACTCCCTAAAACCAAATCAAGTATGGATATCATCTATGTTGTAGTAGATAGGTTCTCTAAAATGAGTCATTTCATTCCATGTAAAACTACTCATGATGCAAGTTATGTAGCACATCTCTTCTTCAAGGAGATAGTTAGGATTCATGGACTTCCTTTGAGTATTGTGTCTGATAGGGATAGCAAGTTCGTGGGTCATTTTTGGCAAACCTTATGGAAAAGGCTAGGAACTAATCTCTCTTTTAGTTTAGTATACCATCCTCAAACTAATGGTCAAACTGAGGTCATCAACAAGGTGCTTGGTAACTTGCTAAGGTGCTTGAAAAAGGAGTATGGGCTGACTTGGGATCTTGTTATACCTCAAGCTGAATATGCTTACAATGATAGTGTCAAAAGGACCACAGGAAGAAGTCCTTTTGAGATAGTGTAAGGAAGACACCCTAGAGGAGTGAGTGAGTTAAGAGACTTGGGTCCTATGGAGTTAAAAAGTGGACAAGTTGAAGATTTCACTCAAACTATCAGAGAGGTTCAAGAACAAGTGAGGAAAACCATGTTGCAGTCTACTCAAAGACTTAAGGTCAAAATGGATGAGAATAGGAAAGTACAATTTTAGATTGGGGACTATTTCATGGTCCACCTTAACAAAGCAAGGATGCAGCAAGGTATGCCCACTAAGCTCTAGATGAGAAAAGTTGGCCCATGCAAGGTTCTAGCTAAATATGGAGAGAATGCTTATAAAGTGGACTTTCCATCAAACCTAGCCATCTCACCAATGTTTAATGTTGCAAACCTGATTAGATTTAAAGGAGATATTAATTAGCAAGGTACAACTCCACCAAGGGTACTACAAGACATTGACACTGATGCAATACCCAAGAAGAAGCCAGCCAAAGCAAAGAAAATCTTGAAATCTAGAGTTAAGAAAGCTACAAGGCACCAAGTCTACATGGAGAATCTAATCAAATGGAAGGATCAACCTAAATCTGAAGCCACCTGGGTTGAGGAAGGATGGTTCAAAAAGTTTGGTATTGATCCAACTCTTCTTAACCCCAAAGTGCCTTAGTTTGTGTTGGGGGGGAGTATGGTGCAGAAGCATCCTTCCAAGGGCTCCCACCAACACATTTTTCTTGTGTTGCACTTATCATTAGAAGTATGTAATTAGAATAAGAGCTAAAGATCTCATTTGGTGTGTCTAGGTCCTAGAATTTCAAGTTTAGTTTGTTACTCTTAGTAAGTGGCACAATACCTCCATGAATGCATAAGGAGTTCATTGTTTTGTTAGAAGCTTAGAGATAGGTGTTTGGTTGGTTTTTGAGCACATTTTCCTTTAGGATTATTTACAAGGTCATTGGCAATGTGTGAGCAAAAGTTGCTCAAGCAACAAAAAGTTGCTTTAAAAAAAAAGTTGCTAGCAACTTTTCTTGTTTTTGTTTTTCTAACTTTATTAAGAGGCTAAACAGTCCTAACCAAACACATATACCAATTGGAAGGCTATAAAATTCATGAGAAACCCTAAACTAAGGGTTGGTGAATGTCATTGTAAGGCTAAGGTATAAAATAGCCGACTATATGTAGCAATTTCAGAGGAACAGTCACTTTCATGACTGATTTCTTGTGAATAGAGTGGAGTGTTGTGCAGATTTTCAATGCATTATTGTTTAACAGTGTCTTAGTCTTCATTTTTTTGTAATAGTTTAGATTCTTGTAGTTCTGGTAGTGTTTTATAAAATTATTTTTCAACTATACAATGTGCTGCCAGTTTTGGCATACCATGTAAATTAGGGGTTGTATATTTGGTTTCTACAATGGGAAAGCCATGGAACCTTGGAATCTTGAAGTACAAACCCCATTTTGTTTGTAAAAAAGTGCAGGGTCATTGGATGCATGTGCAACATTTTTTTGAGCTTGCTCTAGGTGAATACAATAGTATCCAGCTAGGAGAGTACAATGGTAAAATAGCTCTAGAATACAGAGGAGTGGGTTTTAAGCTAATCCTTTTGGAGGGATTCAAGAGGAGTCTTAGAAGGTGATATTTGGTGAAGGAGAAGTTTTTACAAGCTATGGAAGGTGGTGGAAAAGTGGGGACAACAGGGAACCCCTAAAACCCTTAAAAACCCTTAATTTTGACATAATTGTTGTACAAATTTTTGGTGGCTCAAGACCCAAAAAATATTTTAGGTTTAGTCATTGGTAAAAAAATTTATTATTACCAAATTTTCTCAAACCTTAAGGAAAAGTAGGTAAAAGTCCTAGAAATCAGCAAGGAGGCTTAATTGGGGCTCCTCTACTAGCCAGATTTATGATGGAAGTCCTCAATTGGGTAAGAACCCAACCTTTCTATCACTTTGATCATATGGAATAGGTTTTAAAACCTCTATAAAACTCCTCAAAAACCTTATTAGAATGTGTAATAGTGTGAAACCCTAAATTCCCCTTATAAGCCTTTAAGGAGTTGGTTGCTAGAAAATAAACTTGCAATGCTGATGAGTTTGAATTCTGGACTTGGTGGGTAGGCTTGGGTAGGTCAGGGGATTCTTGAGTGTAAAGGAATCCTAGAGACCATTAGGGGTCTCATAAGAATATTTAGATCCAATTGAGGATCAGGAGCGTACACAAGCTAGTTTATCCCAAGCTTCCCCATCAATTATGTGATCAACAGTTGCAAAGAAGTGATAAAGGTGAAAGTCTAAATCATCGCAATATCACATATAGTTAAAGTTAACATTGGATTATAGTTTCAAAGAAGAGAAAGCTTGTAATCATGTCTTCATAGGGTTAGGAGATGAATTACAACTTCATGTTGCAAGGTTGTGATTAAAGTAACAGTTAACTTCAAATTATTATCGTAATATTGTGGGTGACAAAGCAGTTAAGATATTTTAAGTTATGAAGCAGTGACAAAGAGCTAAGACAGTCAAAGTTTAATCCATCATAGCTTCACAAGAGGTAAAGTTTGACTTAAGGTCAAGGTAGTGAAGTGGAGAAAGCTTATAATTGTAGCTTTGCATGGTTAAGCTATGAATACAAATTTTGAGTTGTGAAGCCTCGAAGATAATTTAACAATTAAAAAGAATAGCTATTGCACATCACAAGGTCTAAGTTGTAGTTAAAATTTTTGGTTGTGAAGCCACGAAATAGAATAAAAGGTCATTTAAAGAAGTCATTGCAACATTCAAGAGATGAAGATGTTAAGTCCTTAACTACAGAGAAGTTGCAAAAAGGTTAGTCTAAAAGGTTTGACTACTTCATAGGTGAAAGTGAAAGTTAAGAATGTAAAGAATGACGTCGTGATAAGATGTCAAATAGCTATTTCACTAGGTCACTGTAGTTAATAAAGAAAATAGATAATGGGTCAGGAAGATGTGAGATGGTCAATTTGATGGTTATCACCACTTCACAACGATTAGTAAAATGAAGTGATGAATAGTTGCAAAGAAGCAATAAAGGATAGAATGAAGAAATCGTAGTCTCGCAAGCCCATGTGGTCAACAAGGAAATAGATTTGCAAAGTGGTGATTAAAAGGAAGTGCAACATTGCAAGCTTGGCCTAGTAGTTAGAAAAAAGGCTAAAGCCGCAAAATAGTTAATATAGCCGTTCTCACATGATCACAATTGGAAATAAAGAAAGATAAGAAACCGTGGCAAAATGGTGAATAAATGGAATTACAACTTTGCAACCTCCATTTTTAAAAGCATGAAACAATTTTAAACATCTTTGTCTAGGCTGGAAAAAGGAGATGTCAATTGGAAGTACGAATAGTGAAAAAATGAAGATATTGCCAACTTTTTGAGGACTCATAGGATTTCAAGCATGCTAGTTTCAATACCATTAATGCCACACACTCTTTTGAAAAAATAGATAAATTCTAAAAAGAACAAAGATTTCATTATTAGTTGCATAAGTGTTTGAAATTTTAGAGCAGAGTTTGAGTTGTAAAGTGAATTAGAGTGAATTTCTAGCATAATAGAATTCAAGGTAACTAAGATATTTTGAAGAAATGGTGCAAAAGGAAGGTGAATAGATTGCATAGGCACAGATTAAAGAGTCTACCTTAAAAGAAAAAAGCCCTAGCCCATTCATAGATGAATGGATGCAAATTTTACTAAGGTCTTCCAATGTACAGTTTGCAAATGATCATGCATTCAGAGATCTCTACATATTTTGTGGAGATGTAGAAGTTCCTAATAGGAATGGAAGTTAATTGTTTTGGTTCTTCTAAAAAAACATAATAGAGAAGGTTCTAATTTCAAATCCTTGGACTAGAAACATGGGAAAACTAATTATGTATGATGTCTTTGTAGATGTTGACCTAGTGAAGGCATTGATAAAGTTGTACAATCCAGTGAGTAAGTCCTTCTACAGGAAAGATAGAAGCATATTCTTGGCATTGGATAAGGAGACATTCATAGAAACCTTTGATTTTGGAGGTCCAATCTCATTGCCTATTGACATGGACAAGTTGAACGAAAACTTTAAGAATCAAAAGAGCTTCTACATGGGAAGAACAATGACAAGGCATATCCCAATGTCAAGGAAAGAAAAAAGAGATATTCCAAAGAAGAAGGATGTGGAAAACCTTATGCCCATAGAGTTCTTTCAAAGATACATGTAGAACATTGTTTTTGGTTTGAACAAAGCCCTAGGTTCATATGGAACCATGAATGCTCTTGGTGGGCATTAAGTCATGGCATTAAATATCCAGGACCCAAACACAAATATTGGGTATGATTTTGTGACCTACATCATCACTAAAATCCATGATCAAATTGTTACTACTTAGGAGGGAAGAATAGAGAATTTCAGGTTCCATCATTATTCCTTAATCATGCATTTGGTGCTATTAAAAAATGTATAGTTCTTTCATCAGAGCTTCTTTGAATATACAGAGGATCAGGGAGAAAGGCTACTTGTACAAAGATGGACAAGGGTATGGAAAAGATTCTACCCATATTCAAATGTTATTTCTTTTTATAATGACTTTGTGCACCATGTTTTGATATTAGAATAGAGTAAAAACTAATTACATCAAGTGCGTCATGAATTATTTAGCATGAGCTATAAGAGTACCATATTTAAACACTACCATAATATTATAAAACATGACTTACAATGTAGTCAGCCCATTTGTATCATTTTAACAATTATCAAAATGGAGTTAGTTTTAAGTTGAATAACCAAAGGATTTACATATAGCTAAATACATATTGCGATTATAAAAAGTTGTACTAGGTACTAATTATCAAAATAATACATGCTATTGATTTATATTCAGATCCCATCCATCATTAGACTCCAGAGCTTGTAAGAAATATGCTTTGTGCACCCTATATTAAATATGATAGGAGTTGTTCATGAAAGGATACCTAGGAGTGTCAGGAAGGTGGTTAAGCCCAATTTATGTTTTCATGCTGGGAAACAATTAGGGTATGAAAGGAGAAGTGCTTTTCTATTTGAGGATTATATTGTTATCAGAATTTATGGATTCCCTTAACTACCTCACCATTTTCCAAAGTATGTCCCAGAGAGACTAGGTTTTATAGAAGTCTTCTAGCAGCTAATTTCATTAAATAGAGAATATATAAGAAAAATTTTCAAGAAGGGAACATTTTTGTGTAGATGTACCAAGGTAGGAGATTTTGATATAGGGAAGAATGTCATAGAGGAAACTAATGCTTTCCTAAGAAGCTATAAGTTTCCAACTACATCAGCAAGAACATATGACCCTTCCAATGTAGTAAGAAACATTTTAAAGAAAATGAGGGGATATACTTTACCTCCAAAAAAGTACTTATGGGAGGAGGATGTCATTATTGACCATTTAGATAAGAATATGTGTAAAAAAAGAATGATCAAATATAGAGATGTTCTAAGTTTTGAACAGGAGATGAAAAAGGTGTTGGTATGTTTGTCATTGCATCAAAAGCTCAAGCTTTCAATGAATGTCACAAACACTAGACTTACCTAGATCCATAAGGGGCAGTTAAGCCATGTTGTGAACCCTGAAGGAGGTGATGACCACCAAGTCAACAATCTCCTCCTCAACACTGACTGAGGGTTTTGCACCAACAAAATGAAGGAGACCACTCGAGATTCAAACTTATGATCCAAAGCTTTGATACCAATTGTTGGTATGTTTGTCATTTCCAATTGTTGGTATGTTTGTCATTGCACTAAAAGCTCAAGATTTCAATGAACATCACAGACATCAGACTTACCTAGATCCATGAGAGGCAAGTAAGCCATGTCACAAACCTCGAAGGAGGTGATGACCACCAAGTCAATAAAAGATAGATCCATCCTTTAAGGGATTTTATCCTGAAGTAGACTACTTGTCTAGGTTTGTGATGCAATGCTAATCGGGGTGTACCCCAAAATGAGGTAATCCAAAAACTAACAAAAAATACACAATGGAAATGAACAAGAGGAACAAGATTCGGATCCAGAGAGACAATATTTCATATATTCAAATCAAAAAGTTTACATCCAACATGCCCAGTTGTACTGCCTTCCGCGTTATGACCATTACAAAGAAGAAAACATAATTCAAAGAAGGACATATATTCAAAATTAAATGTAGACTTCTATCTTCAAGCTACTCCATGGTAAGATCCCTTAACTAAAATGACTTCTTCATGCTTCTCTACATCTCTATGCTTGAACAATAATCCAACATTGAATCATAATGCTTAAGACTCTACCCAAGACCCCTTTAAATACTTGCATGACCACAAGTACACCTATTAGAAATTACCAAATACAAAAACTATTACATTAAATGCATAACCAAGCCACAAGTAGGATCTCAACAAATATTAAATACCCATCATGAATTAAATATGTGTCAGGTAGGCTTAAACTAGAAACAAACATAGAAAACTAATACTAGTGCTCGACACATATAGGAAAATTGGGCACCAACAAGAACACTCAGCACATGAAGGAACACTCAACACACATTGCAACTCAACAAACATTGCAGTTGACCAACTCAACACTTGAAGGATTGCTCGGTCAAAATTGGCAGAATAAATGGGATAACATGCTAACCTATATGTTAATAAGACATGGGATAACTTCAACTTGACAATGACTAAAAATTGAATGACACTCAATAATTGTTGTAACTTAGCAACAACCAACATAATTAGTCGGATAACACGATGGCCAGGATGCCCCTTCATTAGACTAGTAAATAGAGAAGACCTCGGATGCTCCTGCATCAGACTCCCTAGGTAAATAGAAAAATGCATCCCACATTTTGCTTCTAAAAGAAAATTATGTACTCAACTTCATCTTCACAAAAGGTTTCCACTCCATCAAAGAAAAGAGATCAAATTTAAAAATAAACCATCTATGCTTCATCCATTCAAAAATTAGAATCTCATCCAACCAATCAACATACGAACTCAATTGAAAATCACAATGCTCCATTTGCAACTTATAGTTAGCATCATCCATAACATCATTCTCATACATGAAAACCAGATCAACAACAATATCCAAATCACAAACCTTATCAGCAACAATATATGAACTTAGATCCATAATAGAAGCAACATACAAGTCCATAATAGAAACAATATGTATATTCATTATTCCAACAACATATAGATCAACAACATCTTGAAAATCCACATAAGTAATAACATATGTATCCTTCAACATCTCAGCAGCAACATATAAGTTCAGATCCATATCAACAACAACAATGTAATGTAAATCCACATCAGTAACACCTCTAAAACCCTTAACAATATTACCAACAAGTAAATCCATCTTCTTACCACAAGCAACATCTAGATCAACGTCATTCATAACAGAATGAAAATATAACTCCAGATCAGCAACGACAGCAATAGATAAGTTCTCAATCACATCCATTCCAATATTAACATCATTTTGTATAACAACATCCAATTCCTTACCAACATAAGTGAAATTCTCCTCGTCAACAATCTCATTGTACATAATAAGATGCTCTGTAATTTCCATGTCAAATCTATCCATCTACACATGAAAACCAAAAGATACTTCCTCCATTTTAGCGAAATCATCATGTACTTCCAAAATCTGTCTTCTTCTCTTCATAATCTCTTTAACCAACCAAAAAACCTTCTTTCTAATCCTTAGATGCCAACTCAAATTAGACTCTTCCAAATCATTAATCCTTTCATGTAAATCATCCCAAAAAGAATCATACTCATTGCTCTGAACATCATCAAGATGTCTTCCATGGTCTTGCGCTAACTCAATAACTTCTACTCCAGCTACAAGTTTCCTCAACATGTAGAATAATTTTGGATCCGAACCTCTTCTTCCATGAACCATATTTACACATACAAATAATAATTGAATGACGAGTCCTCTGCAAGTGTACGCCAAATCTACAAATCTGTAACCCTACACAAAATCCCCAACTAGCTAGGACTTCCAAAATCAAAACCCTTCTCTGATAAACTTTTCCCAACTAAGGTCCTAGAAGAAACTACCTCACACTTTGGTGATCTACTTGTACAGTCAAGAACAATTGAGCTCTGATACTACCTAATGTAGTGCTAATTCGAGTGTACCGCAAAATGAGGTAACCTAGAAACCAAATAAAAAAATGCATAGCTAAAAATGAACAAGAGGAACAAAATTCAGATCTAGAGAGATAATATTTCATATATTTGAATCAAGAAGTTTACATCCAACATGCCTAGCTGTATGGCCTTCTAGGTTACGACCATTACAAAGAAGAAAACATAATTCAAAGAAGGATAGATCTTCAACCTCAAATGCAGACTTCTATCTTCAAGCTACTCCATGGTAAGATCCCTTAACTAAAATGACTTCCTCAGGCTTCTCTACATCTCCATGCTTGAACAGTAATCCAACATTAAATCATAATCCCTAAGACTCTACCCAAGACCCCTTTAAATACTTACACGGCCATAAGTCAGCCTATTACAAATGACCAAATAAACAAACTCTTGCATTAAATGCATAACCAAGACACAAGTCAGCTCTCAACAAATATTAAATACCCATTACAAAATTAAATATGCGCCAAGTCAGCTTAAACTAGAAACAAACACAGAAAACTAATACTGGCACTCAGCACATATAGGAAAACTCAGCACCAACAGATGCACTAAGTACATGAAGGAACACTCAACACTAATAGGAACACTCAACACACATTGCAGCTCGACAAACACTGCAACCGACCAACTCGACACTTGAAGGATCACTTAGTCAAAACTAGAAGAATAAATGGGATAACATGCTAATCAATATGTTAATAGGACGTGGGATAACTTCAACTCAACAATGAATAAACATTTATTGGCACTCGATAATTTTTGTAACTCGACAACAACCAACAAAATTAGTGGGATAACATGATGACCCCTACATCAAACTATTGGGGTAAATAGAAAAGACCTAAGATGCTCCTGCATCTGTTTAATAAGTGTATTTGAAACTTTGATGAGATATCAACACAAGTGCTAGATAAGATAAGAAAGAAGGTAGATCATGAGTCTTTTGATGAGGACATTATTATAGAGGTAAGTGATGATGATGAGGATCAAGCTGAAAGTTTAGAATAAGCTCAGTAGAGGGACAAGAAGCAAAAAATGGTGGAGACTCCACAAAAGGCCCAACTAAAAGCCTTGTAGATCCTACCAAAGAACAACCAATACTTTGATACTGTAAGGAGAAATTACCTAATAGCTTAATCCACTAAGGATGAACAAAGGGATAAAAGTTACAACTACAGGCTCAAATGATTGATCACAGAATCATTGAAGCCAATGAATTCATGAGTGATGAAAATTTCATCAAAATTGAAGAATTCAAAAGCTTTTTGTTCAAATTGAAACATAATGAGTTGTCTCTATAGATGAAACCAAGTGACTCTGATGAGGTAGTTGCTGAGATGGTGCAAAAACTACAAGAGTATGATCCTACTAGCTAAAGAGCTAATATAATGGAGTGGAATGATTCTATTCCTAGGATGGGATATCAATTCCTCATTTTTGCTGGATCAAATGAGGAGGCAAGAAGGGACAATCTCATTTGAGGATAAGAATCAACAAGGGGAGTTGAGAGGGTTTCGATATAACATTAATACCCAGACCATGACAATATGGGGTTTAGCTCCAGAACATCAAAAGCTCACTCTCATGGAGATTAAAGAGTCCCTTAAGGGAAATGTCATATTTTGGAATGTCCATTCTATCTCTAGCAGCCATATTTATGGGTTGAAAACCTTAGCATCATTGTTAGGAAAAAATAGAATTGATGTCCTAGAGCAGTAGTTGGAAGGAGCCTATGAGAGGTATATCAAGACTAGGAGGCACAATGAGGAGGAAATGAAGAAAACTTGTGTCTTGGAACAAAAGAACCTCCAGCTGGAAAATGATATGGTAGCATTGAAAAACACTGTCAAATTTGCTATAGATATTGAAGAGAGGGGCATAAAAATAGAGGGATATGTACCTGAAATAAAGGATATGATAGGCCAAGCTATGGCAATGGATGAAGAGGAATTAGAGTCCAACAATGAGATTAAAATTAGAGCCATCAAGAACTTGCTAACTCACAAGATAAATTCCATGAAGCTAGTTTCTCAGAATGTACATCGAAACTTTCTAGTTTTACAAGGGGCAGAGTATAAATGTTCCTAAGTAAATTGCCTTGTTCTCTCCCCTAATCACTACTTGGGGTCCTTATACCTAATTTTTTGATAACCTTATACCTATGCTAAGATAGAAGAAAGATTTACCAAAAGTGATGACCATTTCTATTAGAAAATTTGTTTATAAGGTAAAAGATTTGAATGGTTTCTTTGTGGGCAAGTTGTAGTTGATCCAAAATAAGATGAAAGTCATTGCCATGAGAACCCCAAATTTTGTACCTACCATTTTGGATAATGATGGAGGAGTCAAGGAATGGCTAGAATAGTCATCTTCCTTTAACAACATCCTAAATCACTCTAGATTTTTGGCATACTACAATGGTGAAGCTGACATTGTAGTAGTGTATGATTTATAGATGTGTTCTATAGACTAGAGGCAGAGATGGGAAAGATAATTGCATGTGTTAAAGCTATAACTGATGCCAAATTGAATAAATGCCTTGAAGATTTAAATGGTATCAGAGATGCTACATGGTCTGATGTGGATACCGACATAGCCATTTGGGGTGTTATAGAAGGAATAAAGTATTTACCATTAGGGGACAGTGATTGAGCGATTGAAGATACAGTTAAAGGCATAAAATACACAATAGATAGAAAAGGCAAGGAAGTGACATGCAGTTAGAGTATAAATAGATTCAAGCTAAAGACATCTGAAGAAAGTTGCACCTACCAATTTATCAACTATTTCCCCAAATTTTGAACTAACACAAAGAATGTTTTGTAAATGTAACATGTAGAAATATCTCTTTATTTTGTTTTCAAATTAGTTTTTGACATGCATCCTCCCATTTGAAGCTCATTGCAATCCTCTTATAAAAGGATTCCCAAGATGTGGAGTAGAGGTCCGAGTCTTGTAGAATTTTAGTAATATGCTAATTATAGTTGGTCCAAGTTTTGTGTCAATTGTATGTTGTATTCAATTTTGTAAAATCTAAGAATGCAGTGAACATTAAATGATAGGTTTTGTCATAACCTAAGTTATATTTTGAGTTTCATACCAAGTAATGTATGCTTTTCAAGAAAAATTAATACAAAGGAGAGTTCTGCATATGTGTGTCTATGAGTTTTGTCTCAATTTTCATGTATCTATTATTTTGAGATTGAAATGAGCAAAGTTCTTTTAATTTGATGCAGCCTGGATGAGTTGTATATCTTTTCATTGATTTCTTTTAATTCAAGGAATTAAGTAAATGATTTCATGAATTGGTAGGGTTTCTAGGTATATGGGAGGGATGTCATAAGAATGAAATTCAAGGTTAACAACTGATAAGTTTAATTGTAAGATAATTAAATAGGTCTAGAGTTATTAGTTTGACTATGTATAACAAATGGATAGGGCACTGATCATTAATTGAGATGCAAGTTGATATAGTCATATGGTTGCACAATACACATATAAATCAAAATCAATTTTCCATTTCTATAATAAAGAATTAAATTGCTAGTCATTCCCTTATTGTGAGAACTTTTTATGATTTTATCGTAAGCTGATGTAAATCAACAAGTTGATTACATTTCAAGAAGTTTCCTAACCATTTTCTACTATAAAGGATAAATTTGTGAAAGAATATTAGTAAAAGAGTAAATTAATCCTTAGATGCACCTGCCTTGGTCCTACAAAGCCTAAAGAGTAGAAAGCCCCTCTGTGCTTTGTTGAAGTTGGTCTAGATCTGAGATAATTTTTGCGGAATATGGGATCTAGCGAGTCCTTAGGCTTTTATTTATCTTCTACATGTTGGTACTTGTTTTTGGAACCTGTAGTTTTAAAACACCAACAATTCGCAAGTGAGGGTGTTGATCAATCTTGAAAACTTGAATGTTGAAATGAAAGCTATTGATGATCAAACACTTATGTCAAAGTTATAAAACAATGTGGAATTGATTTTATATATGGTAGAGGCAGATATTCAAAAGTTTGATAATCAAAATTTAAGGCATGAGAGAGGGTCTGTGGAAATATACCAGAGGGAGGAGGAGCAGCTTTAGAAAGAGAGTGTGCAACAGAAACAACAACTAGACAACATAGAAGATAATATGAGAGCCATTAGATAGAATCTAGGAAAGTGTTGCAGTAGGTACTATGACATTGGAATCACTTTGAATTGTCTTTGATAATTTACAGTCCAAATATTGAGAGGACTACAAGTTTTGCAATTTTTCATGTATTTCATTTGCATTTGCTTATAAGAATGTTACAAGTATTGGTACAGTCTCCTTGTAATGATCCCAAGTATCCATTGCTTATAAGAGTGTTTCAAGGTTGGGAACCACTTCAACATCCTTTGCATGGTTTAGAGGTAATTTCATTGTGGTAGAGGCTTCTAGAAGGGAATGAGCCTTGTGATTATGACATTTATACAAAAGCAAAACTTGCATCTTCAACTCCATACACTCAACTCTTCATAAAGTTATTCTTCTAGTAGTGAGAATAGATGCTACAAATTCTTGGGAGCCAAGGGACCCTAAACCTTTGCTAGGTTTTCTAAAGACATGGGATAAGTTACTATCAGCTTCAGTACTTCATAACATTCTAGATCATATAGTGATGCCCAAATTGACAACAATTGTAGATACTTGGGATCCTTGCAGGGAAAATGTGCCAATACATGCATGGTTACATCCTTGGCTACCATTATTGGGCTAGCATATTGAACCTTTATATCCAACCATTCTTTATTAATCGGGGAATGCACTTCATGCCTAACATGTAAGTGATGCATCTGCATATGCAATTTTATCACCTTGGAAAACTATATTTGATCCTACTAGTTGGGAACAACTGATTTTTCATTTTACTGTACCTAATTTGATGATAGTTCTACAAGAATTTGTAATCAATCCAACTAATCTGTAACTAGACTCGTTTAACTGGGCTATGGCTGATTTCTTTCTAAAAATATCTGCTATGATATGTTTTTGTATAATTTCTTGCAAACTTTGACCATTTTTCTTGGTCTGCATTATTTTTGTGCAGGATCTTGAGGTCAATCACTTAGCACAAGTTGAGTGAGTTTTATTGTTTTATTATTTGGACTCTAGAATATGTATGCAACTAGATCAAGTTTTCTATTATGCTAAGATGTAATAAGAACCCTAAAAAAGATCTCTCTGTATATATGAAGATATACATGTTTAGAAGGAAATATAAAGAGATACATGTTTAGAAGGAAAAGAAAAGAACATTTACATAGCCCTTGAAGAAAATTGTAGAGCAAGGGCACGAAGATCACAAGGGAATGACACGACAACAAAATTGCAAAGCAAGGATATGACAACAAAATGCAGAGATCACAAGGGCATGGCAACAAAATGCACCAATCACAAGGGCATGACAACATTAAGAGCTATCCACCCTCTTTCACACACAACTCTCCACAATAAAAAAAAATGGGGAATGATTTATGTCATATTATTATTTCTTATTTTTACTCACATGGGCATCGCAATTGCAATGCCAACATTGATATTGTGATAGTGTTGGGGATAATTGCAAAAAAATTGAAAATCATGTTGGAAGTATAATAGGAAAGGTAAACTCTAATAGGTGGTGGGGGGTGGTGAATAAGTGCTTAAAAATTTTACCCATAAAAACATTCACCATGCATTCATCTCACAATTCAATAGGTAAACTAAAATACCATGTAAAACATATACATCTAAAATATGTAAACAAGTGATTATTCACACATATATGACAGAAGATATGATTACCCAAAAACCCTCTAATGAGAAGGTAAAACTAAGGTGGGGATGACACCCACAAATCTTCACTACTGTAGTAATAAAGTGTATCTGATGAAGGTTACAATGTTTGATCATGAAACATGATCTACCCTGTGAAAGATCTACCCTATTAAAAGCTTATAGAGACTGTTAGGTCTTACCCTGTTAAAGGAT
Organism: Cupressus sempervirens; assembly: GCA_028749045.1. Classification (NCBI taxonomy): domain Eukaryota; kingdom Viridiplantae; phylum Streptophyta; class Pinopsida; order Cupressales; family Cupressaceae; genus Cupressus; species Cupressus sempervirens. Next base: position 629,429,457 of record CM053788.1, on the reverse strand, counting down.
TTCAGTACCCTATTAGAAGTGTGCCTAATTAAAGGACTTCAACTCATAATTAAGTAAGCAACATGTTAGACAATTTCAATATAGCCTATAAGGACTTCTCTATTAAGAGATTTAACTAATTCACCTGTTAGAATGTCTCAACAATGATCCTGTAATTAGCACTCTATTGCTTTATGTTAGATCACCTCTATATTGTTGTGTACTTGATCCTTCTTGATCAAAAGTCTCTTTGTTGTTCACTATTTCCTTCCTCTATTCTCCTTTAATTGATTCTACAATGTAATTCAAATTATAATACATGGGTCACCATGAATGTCCTATTTGTGCATGCAAATTCTTCTTCTCTCTCTGATCATTCATATAAAGTTTAGGGTTTATCCTCCTTAATAGGACCTAGGTGACTTAGGGTTAGGTATGAATCAATGACTGTGATTCACCCATATTTCTGCTTAAACCTTCCCTTTACCTGACTGGATGCATGTAATACATAGGGATTCCCACTTAAGATTCATCCTTAATCAACAAAATATCATAAATTAGTCCTTAAGTTAGCTCAAAAATGGTTTACATAGTAGTTTGTGCCAATACAAATAACTATCTCAAAAATATGTTTGTTGGCATCTGAAGTCCCTTGTGCTCGGCACTAACTATGACTTCAATGTTGTCTATCAGTAATTGAATGACTCGGCATGCACTACTTGCTCAACAACTAAATCACTTGACACATACTATCTACTTGACACTTGAATGACTTAGCATATGAGTGACTCAGCACTCATTGTTTAGTCGGCATGCTCTAACTTATATGTTGTGCTTGGCATATGTTATTTGTTCAGCATGAACTAAGTAAATGACTTAAGTGTATAGACACTCACTTGTCAAAACCAATCTAAGATTAACAATCTCCGCCTTTGACATGAGTGTCAAAAATAATTGGTCATACATTAATAATCTTATTCTTACAAGCATAACATAGATGTCAATTCAACTTCTATACAAAATTTCAAAATATCAAACTTTTGCAACATGACTTATACCTCAAAATTTTATAACTCCCCCTTAGTTATTTGATCTATTATGTACTATACTCTGTATCAAAATCTTTCTCCTCCTGAGTAGATTTGCATCAATTGATACTCTTTCTATGTTCCTATTTGAACTTGTTTTTTCATTTTGTTGTTCTCTGACTCCTTCTTTGTGTCCTCTCCCCCTTGGGTATAGATATCTCTTTGTTTTGCTTGCTTACTCCCCCATTGCTCTTACTGCCTCTTTTTGACATTGATGTTAATGGGTTATACAATAATAGTGTATTTGTCCAAAAAGGAGTTATGGACCTCAAGCATAATTTTAAGAGTTGCATCTCAATTATCACAAGCTACATCCAAAGACTTAAGTTGGATGTCCAACTCAATAGTAAGGTGGACTAAGCCATCTAATGTAGAAAGATTGGGGTCTTTCATCATAAGTGTTTCTGCATAGCCTAGCTCTTTGTGTAAAATATCCATGTAAGGAGTCAATATCAACTAAATGTTGATCAATTTAGCCCTGATGTCAGCTTCATATGCTTGTAATGATGCTAACTCTGGGATTGCAATAAGTTCGTAAAGTGTTTCTCACTTTGAGTTGGAGACATGGGCAATGTTGCACCAAATGACTACATTTGGCTCTCCAAACTTAGGATTTGGTTCCTTACCTCTTGTGTGAAGAGTGTGGGATTACATAATTTGGTGTATAGAGAGAAAATGCTCTCTAGTACCTTCTTCGCACTCTCTATCTTGGTTGCTAGCTCAACCTATGTCAGTGCAATACCACTTGATATATTCTCATTTACCTTGTTTTGAAACTTCTTTTTAGACCATTCTAATAGTTTGACATTAGTATCCAAGTTTGTGTCACTAACTCTTTTCACTATATTGGTTAATTGTTCAATGATGGGCTTGGTTTCATCTAGACTAGGCAGACTAGATGCATCTAAGAAAATCTCTTTGATATTAATCAAAGCTTGCTTCTACCTATGCCCCCTTCTGAGTAATTCTTGATGTTTCTTCTTTGCTAGGGCCTCTTGTAATATACCCATCTGCTCAATTGTGATTGTTGCATAATCAAATTCAGGCAATACAATCTCTTCATCTAGGCTAACATCTCCACAAGTAGTTACCTCTTCTACCTTAGATGAGCTAGGACTTGACACTGAAAATTACAATGGTGTAGCATCTATGCTTGGCCTCTGAAGAGTTTGATTGGAAGGAGTACCATATTTCAATAATGTCACTAGTGCTTGGATTGCTAGTAGCTCCTTCGGCTTGGGTGTCAAACTTGTCTCTTTAGACTTGTCCTTTTCTACCTTTTTGGTTTTAGTTGTACCTTGATCTCGTGTTGGAGGTGCAGGTGTATCAACCTAACCTATTACGACTTAAGTCCCATTATTTTCTGGTGTTTCCACCTTATCTTTTTTAGTTTCTTGTTCATTTCCTGAGACTAGAGTGTCTTGCATCAGTGTGCTGACAGTGAAACCTATTGTCTCCTTCCTTTGATATACAACTATAGGTTGTAAAGGTTTTACACTTGTGACTTGAGGAGTGATTATAGGTGTTTCTTGTATTTTCATTTCCTCCCCTATGGTCATAGTTTCTATCTTCAAAATTTCATCTACACTCACCAGTACAGGGTTGTCACATAATTTAACCTGGAGAGTGGACTAGATAAGTATCATTTTCAAATCTTCCTTTATAAGGGGATTGATGTTCAGATTAGTAGTATTACAAACATCCTTTACAATTTCTATAGGATTTGATTTGTAGGATTTGAGCAAATATGCAAATCAAATCCATGAAGCCCACAAATACTCGCATGTAGAAAACCTATAACAAAGAAGAAAAAGACGAAAAGAGGCAAGGGTTTGATCTAAAAACATTCAAATTGTATATTTAGATGAAGAACTGATTATAATTACAAAGAGATCAGTCCTTATAAAAGGAGATCGAAACTCGAAAAGGGTAACCTAATAAGTGACAAAGGGTATCCTAAAGGTGAAAGCTATTTAATAATTATTAAATAGAGAGCTAAAAAAATGCACTAAGAAAAATCTTAAGAAGGGAGAAAAGCTAATTTAATAAATGAAATGAAATTAACCTTTTTCTCTAACACCCCCCCTTAAGATGAGCAACAACGCAGTTACAAACAATGCAGAAAGAGCAAGGAAACTATAATGCAATGCTGAAAGAAAACTTGGGTCCTGGCAACAAGGCTTGATGAGGTAGCCAATCACAACAAAATCTCTATGAAATGGAGAAATAGAGAAAACCCAGTGGGAAAAACTCTACTCCAAAAAGAGATAGCAGAAAATCTAGTGAAGGACTGCAGAAGCATCCAACTAGAGGAATGTTCCATAAAAAAGGAACAAGGAGTGATCATGAAGAAAACCATCGAAGCATGAAGAAGCTACAAACACTGTCAAAAGGAAATTGCTGATCTGTAGAACCTCCTCTGAAATGGAATCTGACTAGGTAGAGAAGATTGTAATCTGCATCAAATCAGGAGGCAAACAAAGGCAAACAACTGAACTTGAAAATACAGATGACATAAAACACCAAAGCCTGAAGAGTTGATCAATCAAACCAAGGAAGGCTGCAACCAAAGTAGGAATGAAAAGAAGAGTCTCTATATAATAGATGATCCATCTCACCAAAATGCATAGGTATCCAACCATTGCAATCACCTAGTACATAGGATCAAATATTGAATACATAGCTCACTCCAATGAACCAAAGAAGCATTAGAAACAACAGAAGAACCCCCCTAATGTAGACAAGAGTGAGGTGATAGGCAGTTGAGAAAGTGGGCCAAAAATCTCCTACAAAACTAAAAGAACCAAGAACATCTAGAGTGAGGAAGAGGTACAGACACCTATAAAGGAATGAGGCTAATGGCATTGAAGGGATACTCATTTGACAAAGGAAGAGGGCACTAAAAGGCAAACAACTATCCCCCCATGGCACTTTATATTATAGTGCAAGTATAATAAATCACAATGATGAAAAAGATCATGAAAAGCAAGGAGTGGCACTTTATCTTAGTGCATCTGCATTAAAATGCTTATAAATGATATCAACAATGATTAGAAAGGGCAAAGAGTTAATACAACAAATAGTATAGCCCAACATAAGGGATCCCATGCCAAGAAAATAATCCCCGGACTTGAAACACCCAAGATATCCACCATAGTGCAAAAAAGAGAAAAACATGATAGAAAAAGCATGGAGCAGAATTTGGAGGAAATTATAGCATTTTTGAAAAGTAGACAGAACCAGCTTTCCAAAAATATAACATTTTTGAAAAATGGAGATGGGACACTCAAGATATGCCCTTCGAAGTGAAAAATTGAACATCCAGCTTTGACTACCAAAATAGGCAACCAAACTACATCAAAACCAAAAAAACACCTACACCAATGTCTTCATCTTGGAACTAGCTTTTCAATGCATTTTTTGGATTTAAAAAATACGTCCTATGCTCAAGTTATGGAGAAAAAACCAATAGGGCCCTTGGAAATGCATAATTTTTTTTTAAAAAAAAAATAATAATAATAAATTTTAAACCAAACTCTTGCACTATTGATGAAGCGGTGGAAGGTGGGTGATCATTGGGCAAGGCTGCGGAGGTGGGCAGGAGGTGCCACTGGTAGTCTCCACTTGTAACAGGCGACGAAGGAGCCATAATGGTCTGTCGGACCGCTAGTAGTCACTGTCGATGCTTACCGCTGACCGCTAGTGGTCTCGGTGACCACTGGTGGTTTTCTTAAACCGTACCAGTAAAAATCTACATTTTAAATTTTTTTTGTGATTTTTATTTTAAAAATTGTCTTGGAGTGCGTGTAGAGGTCGTACGGCCCTGTCGGGCAAAAAAATTCACCTCTCAAATCAACATTGTCCAAAATGGACAAACTTTATATGGAAACGAGGGTTTTGACACCTTTTGGATCCATCTGTGATGTTCATTTGGCCTCAAACTACTCCAAAAATCAATGACCCCCTATTTTCTTAGGAAATAGCCAAAAAATTCAAAATCTAATCCGTCAAACCCTTGTTCTCCCTTTTTCTCCAAATATCAAACAAGCTACAACAGATCAAGGCTTTGATACCATGTAGGATTTGATTTGTAGGATTTGAGCAAATATGCAAATCAAATCCACGAAGCCCACGAATATTTGCATTTAGAAAACTTGTCATGGAGAAGAAAAATACAAGAAGAGGCAAGGGTTTGATCTAAAAACATGCAAGTTGTATATTCAGATGAAGAACCAATTATAATTACAAAGAGATCAATCCTTATAAAAGGAGATCATAACCCAAAAAGAGTAACCTAAAGGTGAAAGCTATTTAATAATTATTAAATAGAGAAAGCTAAAAAATGCATAAAGTGAAATCTTAAGAAGGGAGAAAAGGTAATTTAATAATGAAATGAAATTAACCTTTTTCTGTAACAGTTTCAGTATTTTTACTTGTCTCTTATGGAGGGCTGGCACTCAACATTTGTGTATCTGGTACAGTCTATTGTGTTTGTTGCTCTTCCTTAGTTGGTGCTTGGTTATCAACATTCATATCAGCATCTCCTTCAACTTGCCTTGTTCATTATCATCTTCTTCATCTTCTCTAACCTCAATAGGTGTCTGGTCAACTTCTTTTGGTCTTGATAGTCCATATGTTAATTTCCACATTTGTTTGGACTTTTGTACAGCATCCTCTAAGTTGTTTTATAATATGCTAAATGCTCTATAATTTGGTACAAATCTTACAACATATTTCTTAATGGCTTTAGACATTCCAGCCTTACTAAGTTCTAGCATAACTTGAGGAAGGGATGTCTCCCTAATTTGTCTTTCAATGTTTAAGAAATTGCATCATTTTTGCTCAACTCTATCATATAAACTTTCAGGTATGGAGTTGGCAAGTTCTAGAGGAGCCTTTTTAAATGTAGCCATCATGGCATATACTGCCTCTTCAACTTGGCTCTTCTCAATCTTTCCAAGATTATCAAAATCAATGTGAGATAAACCTGATAAATTAGCATTATTTCTAACATTCTCACATAAATTGTCTAGATCTGAGGAGGGATTGTGACTCACCACTTGGAATTGGTTGTTGTCATCTAATTCAGTCATCTCCTCATCAGATTTAGCTTGGGCAACATACTTCCTCCTCGGTCTCTTCTATGCTCCAACCTTCTTTATAGGCTTGGCTACTTCTTTCGCCTTCTGTGCAATGACTCTTGTACTAGCCCTTGTGGTAGGTGTTATAGGTTTGGGCTGATTAGGTTTTGCAACCTTCTTTGGTTTGCTCACTGCTTGAGTCTTTTCCTTTCTTTTCTTCTTATCAATAGTTATAGGTGCTCTATTTGCTTCTTCTTCCTTGACACCTTCTATAGTTTCTACTTCCTCCTCTTGTTGATCTTCTTCCTGACCTTGTGTTAGTTCCAATGGTGCTTGAGCCTATGTGTCCTCTTCTTCTTCATCATCTTCCTCTTCGTCTTCCTCAACTCCTTCACCAATTTTTTCTCTCAATTTCTTCACCAATTTGTTCTTCTTTCTCATCATTGAAACAGTCTTCAATTCCATAGTGATCTTTGATTTGGCCAAGTCATAATTACCGAATACTTTGGCTTCCTTATCCACTTCTTATACAATTAATATTGTGATTGTTGCAAAGGCCTCATCGACATTGATTGCATAACCTAATGGCCTTAGCCATCTTATCCTAGGAATTGTTGCTTGTACATATATGAAATCAGTATCAACTAGGAAGCAAACATCATTAAAATGTTTCTCCACTAGTGAGATTGGTATCCTTTGTATTTTCTTGATTATTTGCTTAAAATCTTCAAAATAACTAGTCATCATTTACTCAAAGTTATCACCTAATTGCTCAATAAATTCTTCTATTTGAACTGCAATTGATCTATTCATCTTCCATGCAACCTTACCAAATGTAGGAAATGTATTCTACACATAAAAGAAAATACATAATAGAATAGATCCACATTTACACTAAGCACTCTTGGTTTTCCTTATGGCTCCCAAATTCTCAATCAATTGTTGCAACTGCAACTCAAAAAAATCATAAGTATGATCCTTCTTCACAATTTTGTAGCCCACATCCACTGTAATGCAAGGTACACTGTTTAATGTGCTAGATTGGTAAAAGTTGTGTGCTATTACCCTCATTGCAAAAACTATCAGGGGATCTGTGATAGTATCAATGGTCATTCCCTTTTTATTCCATACAACCCTTATATTCTTTTCAATAATTTTCTTTGATTCACTTCTCATGGTCTTTGGTCGATCTAGGGTCGGGTACCCTATTACCCTATGAACAATCTTATTTGTGATTTTTACTGGCCCATTTTCTAACCATACAGAGCTATCATGAATTCTGCTTAAAACAATCTTAATCCACTCTGGTTTGAAGACGTTGGGGAAATATAGGGCACAAGTTAACCCTTTCTTCTCGACAATCTTGAATGATTAATTCAATGCTCCATTTTTGCATCGTATACAAGTGTTGCAATTTGTCATGTATTGCATTTGCATTTGCTTATAAGAGTGCTTCAAGTATTGACATAGTCTCCCTATGATGATCCCAAGTATCCATTGCTTATAAGAATGTTTCAAGGTTGGAAACCACTTTGACATTTTTTGCATGGTTTAGAGGTAATGTCATTGTGGTAGAGGCTTCTAGAAAGGAATGAGCCTCATGATTATGGCATTTACACAAGCAAAACTTGATTCTTAAACTCCTTACTCTCAACTCTTCACTAAAGTTATTCTTCTAGCAGTGAGAATAGATACTACAAATTCTTGGGAACCAAGGGGCCCTGAACCTATGCTAGGTTTTTTGGAGACATGGGATAAGTTACCATTAGCTTTAGTACTTCATAACATTTTGGATCATATAGTAATGCCCAAATTGATAACAACAATAGATACTTGGGATCCTTGCAGGGAGATTGTGCCAATACATGCATGGTTACATCCTTGGCTACCATTGTTGGGCTAGCATATAGAGCCTTTATATCCAACCATTCTTTATAAATTGGGGAATGTGCTTCATGCCTAACATGTAAGTGATGCATCTACATATGCAATTTTATCACCTTGGAAAACTGTATTTGATCCTCCAAGTTGGGAACAACTAGTTGTTCATTTTACTGTACCTAATCTAATGATAGTTCTACAGGAATTTGTAATCAATCCAACTAATCAACAACTAGACCCATTTAACTAGGCTATGGCTTGTTTCTTTCTAAAAATATCTACTATGATATGTTTTGTAAAATTTCTTGCGAACTCTACCCATTTTTCCTAGTCTGCATTATTTTTGTGTAGGATCTTGAGGTACTTAGCACATGTTGAGTGAGTTTTATTGTTTTATTGGTGGAAGAGCTATGTTACGTCACTTATGATTCCCCTAATAATCGAGTCATTTGCATTGTCATTGATCATGATTCCTCCTACTATGCTACCATTTAATCCTACCTTCATGACCAAATTGTCCTTGGTAACCTCACTCACAATAAAAAAAATGCCAACTCATTCATAATACCTCCTAATATAACCTTTTCTTTGGTGATGTGTATAGGAAGGGTCTAGATGGAACACTCCTTAGGTGCTTCGAAACAGATGAATCTAAACGAGCATTAGCTAAAGTCTATGATGACATTTGTGGGTCTTACTTGAATGGCCTTGTACCTTGTAATTGCTCAAAAATTACTTAGGGATGGTTATTATTGGCCTACTATGCAAGAAAATGTTGTACGTTATGCTAAGTCCTACAAAAAGTGTCAGCTACATGGTAATTTGATTCATGCCCTTAGACATGAGTTGATTCCTTCTATCACATATTGTCCTTTTCAATAGTGAGCCTTTGGTCTAGTTGGAAAAATACATCCTAGCTCTTCAAGTGGACATAAGTTTATCATCACAGCTATATAATACTTCACTAAGTGGTTGAAGTTGTCCCACTTTTTGCTGCTATAGGAAAGCATGTTGTTCTATTCATATTGAATCATATAATTTGTTGCTATGACATTCCCTCCTCCATAGTGACTGAAAATGGAGGACAATTTAAAAATAAGAACCTTAGACAACTCTGTAAGAAGTTCAAGATTAAACAACATTAGTCCCTATCTACTATCCTCAAGGGAATGGTCAAGTTGAAGCTTTAAACAAAACATTGCTCAAAATCCTGCATAGAATTGTACATAAGTTTGGGAGAGATTGGCATATATAGATCAAGCTTGTGTTATGGGCATATAGAACTAGCATACATACACCTATTGGGCTAAGCCTTTTTCTCTAGTTTATGGTTTTGACGATATTCTTCCACTTGAGGTTGAGATTCCTTTCTTGCGAGTCTCTCTGAAATGGGCTAATCACTGATGAAGATTATAGGGCTATGAGGATACATGAACTTGAGGTTGTAGATGAATGACGTAAGGTTGCTTTCGATCGTATGAGGGCTTATAAAAAAATGTATGTCCTCCAGCTACAATAAGAAAGTTCATTCTAGAAAATTTCAAGTTAGTGATCTTGTCCATAGAGAAAATCCAAAAAATAAGCAAAATAGAGAATAAAAGGGCAAGTTCGAACCTAATTGGTTGGGTCCCTACATACTTACTACTGCATTTAGATCCGATGCTTATCAACTCTCTATACCTGAGAGAGAATAGATCCATGAGCCCATTAACATACTTCACCTCAAGAAGTTCTATGCTTAGTGCTTTCGCTGCTAACACTTGTACATATCTTATGATCTTGAAAAAATCTATTTTTTAAAAAATAAATGATATTGAAAAAATCCTAAAATGTAGAAACATGTCCTAAAAAATTATCATCTTGGTGAAAACCTAATAATAGGCATTTTGATGTATCACCAAAAAAATCAAATATCTCAAAAATTATAAAAAGTCATGAAAAAAATCCTTCCAAGTGGTGAAAACCTAGAAACATGCGCTACTTAAGACCCTTGTCTTGCTTTGTGCTCATGAACCTTTCACCTCATTTCACTTTACTTCGCCTAGCTTGGAATTCTCTCATCTAGGTCTAGGGGGTACAAACTACATAGCTTATCAAGGTCTCCTTGTTGTGTTGGTGTTTCTTTGGCATCTCACTCAACAATAATTTTTCAACACTTTCCTTAACATCGAGTGCTTTTCAACACTTATCAGATACTTTAGCTATAGTCTAGGATGTCACAATACTTCTCATTGGAAGAATTGAGTCTAAAGAGATAGTCATATGACTTGCATACATGTACTTAAACACCAAAACTAGTTGAGACTTGTTGGCTTTATTTCTCTTTGTGTGTTGTCTATGATAATATCTTTGTTGAATGTTCCCTCTCTAATAGTCTCTTGATGATGTCATGGACTCGAAGATTGGGGGTATAGGGCAAGTTTTCATTTTCTTTCTACCTATGGATATACCTTGTCAATCTTAGGTGTCTTGAGCATTTTCTTGTCCCACATGACACTTAGGATCTACAGTGTATCATGCTTGTCTATTTTTGGAAGACTGCACACAGGGGTTATCCTAGCATCTATGCCTTGATATAGATGTAATATTTCTATGTTGAACCTAGGGAATCTAACTACACTGTCATCTTAACCTTTATGTCTTTGGTTCCCACATACCTATCTAATATAGATCATATTCATATCCTTGTAGTTTATACTAGTGATGACTGGATGATCTTTCAATGTCCCTGATAAGGTTCAATGATAACAATTAAGACCTAGCTATATAACCCTTATAATTGCACCTTTTCATACTAAATTGCATTTATAGGGTTCATTTTTAGTCTAGCTTTACATTTTGAATGTTGAGAGAGTCCTCCTTATCTTTTTTGGGCGTATTAGCTAACTGCATTTAGCTCCTCTTGCTTCTTCTTGAACATTTCTTTTGCTTCTCTTTGGTCTTATCAACTTAACATATTTTCTTCTTTAATTCTTGTCATCACAAGGGGTTAATCTCATAATCATATCTCATCTATCCAACTAGTAAGCTTTCAAATCATGAGTCCATATCATAACATAGAGCTAAACATATGAGAGAAACCACATCAATACATCCATGAGCATATCAACATAAACTAAGCATACATAAACATCAATGTTACATGGAAACTTAAACACAAGTGCTAAAACATACAAAACACATCCATCACATGAGCATATGAAAGAGGCAAGTACACAATACTTATTTGAAATCCAAAATCTCATATATAGAAATGGTGCAAATTCAAGTATACTTCCAATATGAGTAAAAAATCTGGATAAGTGTCTGTCAAAACTAGACCCTAGGATTGAATCCCTTCCTCCTGTGCTTGGTGTGGTTATGGAGGTGGTTCTTAAGTCCTATCTAGTAGTTGTATTGCTCCCTCTAATCTCCCCACTTGCTTAGAGTAATTTTGTAATCCCTATCCTAGAGACACAATAACTATGTATGTTGCATAGTAATAGGAAGATCTCACTCCATGGAGCTTTTCCCCTTAGTTAAGCTAGATCCCTCTCCCTTTGGTACTCCTTGCCATGGGCTCACTCATCTACAAGTTATTGTTCCTACACGATGATGGTAGTATGCGCTTGTTGGAGCTTGGTCTCCAGTGCTCTAATCCTTTGATCTCTAAGATCCTCTCCCCTAGTTGGTGCAGGTGGCTCCTACCTCTGCTCCTATCTCTATTGTCTCTCCACCCAAGGTTGTCTAACCACCTTCTCCTCATCTACAAGCTCCTCTCCCTCCTCTGTTATAACCGTTCTTCTTGACCTAGTCCAACTACCATATGGAACCCCAAAGCCACTAGGTCTCTCCCTCCCTCTCCCTCCTCTCCCCTCCTCTCCATCACCTTCATATCCACATCTTCCATATTCACTTGGTAGAGCATTTGACACTATAAATTATGGGAATGACCTCCTCATCTCTCATGGGAGGGACCCTCGCATTTGTATGAGCTAGGACATACCTCCAAAATGTCCATTGTAACCCTTGTGTCACATCCAGACATGTTGTATAACTCACCATGGGTAACCACCCTAGGTCCTCCTCCTCCCTAGACTAGGTGTATGTCATCATCTCCATTAGGACCCACTGCCCTTGCCCAAATTGTCACCATACATGACTAATCACAAACCTCTCCACTATCCCGACATACCTCCCTAATAGTGGCCAACTGTAGAACATGTACCCCAGCTCATCATGTACCTCCTACCCACCCTTGCACCCTACATATGATCTTCACTCGAAAGAGGTCAACTCATATAGTATCTGCTTGTATAAGGATACATCTCCACTATGTGGTTGTACAATGAACCCTAATTATCTATAGATATATGGGAATCCCCTCTCTCATGACTGCACTCTGGGTCAGATCACTATGATGTGGTCCCATGCCCACACTTGTACCAAAATCACTTTGCATGCCCAAATCATCCTCTCCTTGTACACGATCTCATGTTACTCATGTTACATGTTCGCTAGTATCATTGGTCCCCATGGCATTCATCTTAGTCTCTCCACGAGATCCATAACTAATCTCCCTTACCCACATAGGAAGCGTAAACATGACAATATAAAATTCTTAACTCAACTCATCGGGTCTCCATGACACGACACTTAAAGGATGTGGTATACATTCTCTAATATAATGGTGGCCTCTCTACTGGGAAGATGAAAGGTGTTGTGCTCAGTATGCCACCTCTGAGCCAATGCTATTAGTAATCCATGGTTTCCCTAGATATGGGGCAACCACAATAAACCACTGAAAGCCATGGACCTGAGTATCACTCTATTGACATCATCCAACTGGGGCACACGTCTCAACCCTAACACCTTGGGTGCCCTAATCAATAGTGTTGGAAATACCTCCTACATAGCAAAAACACACAAACATGTTAGTATCGATTAGATAAGAATTAGAATGAAACTGAAAACATCTCCATATAGCCACTCGAGCAAGAAACAAAGACTTAAAACTAATGAAAAAGGTAACTTTCACACAAAAAATCATTAAGTGGTCAAAAAAGTATTGTACGATACTTCCTATTATTGCCTTGCAATACTTTTTCTGGTATGATACTTCACCCGATATTGTACAATAGGTGGGTGGGCCTGATACAATATAATTTCCAACATGCATACGATACAATGTGCAAACCAAAACTATTGTGTGATAGAGTTCCTAACTATGATATGGTACTTTTTAAAAGTATCACATGATATTTTGCAAAAACCTATTAAAACCCTAGCAAAACATGCTAGAATGCTCAAAATAACTCATAAAAAGTGCTTAAATGTTATATACTTACTAGTGGACTGTACTGTGGAGGCAGGTTGTGCAATCGATTGTGCTTGAATCAATGTGTCTCATTCAGAACTCTCCTCTGGGCCATTATTCTCTCATTCTATGCTCTAAGCTCTCAAAACTCAAATAAGACAAATGATTTGAAAATGACCCCTTGGGCACCTTATATAAGCTTTTGACACTATTTTGACCTAATTTTTGAACTCCTCAAATTTGTGTAAAAATTACACCCCTACCTAATTTTGATGTCCTAGATCCATTTTTGGGATCCAAATTGAAATTCAAGTTCATCTTTTTGGTCAAAATTGTGCTTTAAAATTCTTCCTTCTTCTATGCAGTTGGTTGATCTTTTGAGACTAAATCTTTGAATCTTGTTGGGGCAATCATCATTTCTTCATTTCTTCATCATTTCTACTCTCTTCCACTCTTCTTACTCATTTCATTTCATGTCATCTCATCTTCCTTCTTGCTTTTACCTAATTTTGATGCTTTATCTTTCTTGGTCAAACTTAGTCAAACTATGGCATATCTTTACTAGTTGGTGGTCACCCTTTGGTCTTAATCGCTCATCTGTCCTCATGGACTTGCTTTATCTTAATTTGATCAAATCTAGCTCATTCATGTATCTTCTCTAGCTCATTTTGATTTCAATCCTGAGGGGGCAGGAATATTCTATCATTGCTGCAAATTTCTTTTTTGCTATGACTATCTATTTGGTCTTGATTCATTTTCTTACTTTGGCTACTTGGTTTCACATATTGGTGTTCCGATCGAGTATTGATATTATTTATCACTCTCTTAATGTTCACTTTTGCTGCTATTTAATTGTACATTTAGGATTTTGTATATCTCTACACTTCATTCTTTGGAGTTAGATCTCTTTATCTAATGCTTCCTTGCTATCTTCATTCTTAATGTAATGTGTTCTTAGATCGATCACACATTAGTCAAAGATGGACAAATGTAATCACCCAAAAATAGTCATCTAGACTATGAGGCCCCTTTATAACATTTTTGATTAATTTATCCATCGCTTATTCTTAATCAAATCATTGCTTTATTACTTATTCAATTATATCCTACGGTTTGACCACTATACCCTAAGTTCCTATTTAATTAAAAAACTTTTTCCCTTTTAATTAAATAAAGCCCCCAAAATTCCCTTATCCTAAGTGTGCAAACATAAGTCATTATTCCTATTTTGAAAATAAAAGAAAAAGGTTTTTTGTCTTGAATATGAGGGGCACACTTTTCTATGTGAGAGGAATCTTTATTTTCAAAATATCTTTAATTCTCCTCCACACTTCTTTTGCTTCTTAAAAGCCCATCGTTGATCTTGATTAAGTGAGATGCTTGTGCACATGGATCACTTAAGATGCATCCTCCACCATTGATTAGACCTCTCTTGTCTTTTAATCTCAATCATCTATTTACCTTTAAAAAGGAGTCTCTCTCCTCATTCTTTAACCTCGTGCTTTGTACTAATGTTATGCTATAATATTTCTAGGTGCTTTTGGAGCATTGAAGACTTCGAGGATTCTTGCACTCTTGCATTTTAGCTTAGCTCTCATTCTACTTGCATTATGGCATTCTCAGCGTAGCTTTCTTTATACTCTAGAGTAGTTCACATAGCTTAAGTAGGAAGGCTTGTAACTCTTCATATTTAATTAGTTTAGCTTGCATCTTGCATTTCATGTTACTCTAACTTACATTGCATTGCACTTGCATTGTGATTCTTGGATGCTAGCACTCTTGCTCTCATCTTTAAATCTCTCATTCTATGGTGCACTTTTTCCGAGGTTGCATAGCTTAATGGTTCATTTAAGAGTCACCGCAAGTACTATTTGGCACCATTGCATGTCATAGATACATAGCTATAAGATGCCTCTTGACATGCTCTCTTTTATGGGTATTCTTGAGAATAAGGGTTTATAGAAGTGCGCCTAATTTTTGGTATACACACACACACACCCTTTTAAATGTTTTTGAACCATAGCTTTAAGATCTATATAAAATAAGCCCCACTATTTCACCAAGGGTCAAGGGTAACATTTCTCCATTGAGAACGACGATAGATAACAACATCATGGGACTTGAACCTTGGTTATAAGCACTACGGGCAAGAAGCCCCACTATTTCACCGAAGGGCCAAGCACAAAATAATACCATTATTAGTAGGCTATGAAGATATTTTATTAGTATAGATATGTTGTAGGAGACAATAAGTGAGAAAGTACTATCCAAAAGCACATATCTTGAAGTAAGTGATATGGTTGGTGACAACTAAAAGTCTTACTTGTCCAAGAGATCACATCCAATATCTCTAATCCTAAAGTTGATATGTAATTAAATGTTGTAATAAAAGATTAGGTATATTTCCTTGATCAATATATGAATTATGGATGCACATATAAGAAGATAGAGCGTAGTTCTATGATAACAAAATGGGAGCTTTAACACATCTATTACTTATTTTGAATTTGATTGTGTAAGTATTTGTTTACATCAATATTTTAGACCATACCATGTGATTCATAAACAACACACATATATCTCATGAATTGTTGAAATTTGCTCACTAATAGATTTAACACACACTCTTTTATAATCTTACCTTATTTTTCATATTTTATAAGTTTTATTTAATTTGTAATTATTGAATTTTTTTTATGTATTTGAGTATTAATGTCTTTATGTATATGTAACTATACAATTTTCTTAAATCATTTATAATTGTTCTTCTCATTTGAACATCAACGTGATATTAACACAAGTTCTTGCTAATACACTAATGAGACTAATACTAGCTCCATTTGAGTAACCGGCCTAGAAATCACCAATGGAAGACCAAGAGGCACAACTTAGAAATTCAATTATTTAGAAACCACATCTACACTACAAGCCAACTATGGAACACTAAGAATCACAAGTCAAAATTCTATATTATATGCTTCTTTATGAATTGAACTAAGGTTTCTACAACAAGAACTCAACATATTAATTAATTAAGTTCAACTCCTCAAACATATATCTTATATTTCAAATACAAAGATAATTTTATCAAAATAATAAATGATATTAATAATTTTAAGATATATAAGTATATTTTCTTCTAAATTATAAGGATGATAGTTAAAATCAAAATCAAAATAATTAAAAATTTTCATTTAAGAAGAAAACTTATAACAATTTACAAAAAAAAAAAACATTAAGATAATACTTAGACAAGTTTGGTGGTGGTAGGGTAAGAGGTAAGGTAAGGTGGTTTTATAGTCCACGACACTATGCCATAGTTTTTGGGTTTACATATGGTGACAGTGATATGGGACTACCTCGTACTCTTTTTCGAGAGGCGCTTGGCGCTACAAACAAGGCGTACATACCCTACCCCCCAGTGGGATTTGAACTTGTGACCTCTCTTTCAAGAGTACAAGTTCTCCTCCACTAGAGTACAAGTTCTCCATTTTACTGGCTATGTAATAAAGCTACTCCTAAATGTAGATTATCCTATTTTAATTGCAAAATTATCATGTGATTTGGAATAACCTTGAAAGCTCTTGAATTATCTTTCCATGAGGTGGGGATGCAAGCACCAACAAACTATAGTCCACAATATTTACATTGAAAAGAGAGAAGGTTCCTAGAGAATTTATCTTTGAAGACAACCCTTTACAACTTGTTGATGAACAAATGCTTGGATCTTGATTTTCACAATAAGCTCAGTCAATAAACATATAGAGTAAACATGTTACAATGAGGATGAAACACATTACACTCATTGCAAGTGTTGAGCAATGAGATTGGAAAACTAAAAAAACTCTTTCTTGACTTCTAATGGTTTTGATTGTAGTATACATTTGTGAGGTATGGGGGCAACAATACTTCAACAAGTAAGTGGAGACAAAAAGAGAGTTTGCAAAGATATTTAATCACAAGTAGACCTAAGGTTAAATCATCAATTTAACATGAGATTATGTTGGCAAAGACATGGGTTTTTCCTATTGAAGTGAAAACTATGTGTTATTTGCTAGGCTACTAAAAAAGATTAGAGAACATGGAGCAACATTGCTAGCAAAAAATGACAAAAATAGAGAAATCTAATAAAAGAAAGAACATGTGGATGAAGAAAAATAATTTTTTTTTGAATACGTGGGGTATTAAAATGAGTGAGTACCTAAACAACAACGGGGAATTAAAATCACATGTTTGAAGAAAATTCAAGGAAAGCACACAGACTAGACATCTTGAGAGGAAAAAAGTGTACTAGATCAAACATTTTTATTCTATGCATGATCATACTAAAAGAAATCCCTAAGAATGGAATAAAAATAAAATAAAATAAAAACTAATTTTCTAGTTACAAACTATATACCAAAAATCTAGTCACTTCTATAAACCCTTGTATCCAAGAGATCCAATTTTCGAGTCTTAGAAGGTGACTCATAGCTTTTTATCCATGACATGCAAGAATCAAGTAGATGATGACAGTGGCTCTCAAATGATGATAGCGGCTCTCAAATGAACCTAATAGTAAGATCCCTGCAAGGTGCACAATTAAATGGAAGACTCAAATATATAGTATGTAGTAAGAGTGGAAGTATCCAAAGATCTCTATGCATGCAAATGCAAAGTAATCTAAATGAGATGCAAGAGTTCAAGATGAACAAATCTAACTAACATGAATGAAGAGTTACTATTCCATTCCAATTAAGCTAGGTTTGCTATTCTAAATGCAAGAAGGGAAATAACAATGCTAAACTAGAATGATGATGTAAAGTACCCAAGAAAGCAAATGATAAAGCGACATCATAACTATAACATGAACTCTAGATGTATGTGAGGAGAGAGCCTCCTTTTAAAGAGATTAAGAAATGAGCGGGGGGTCAACATTAAGAGGTAAAGAATGAGCAATGGTGCACATTAAGTCTTTGTCGATCCATGCGCTCATGTCTCAAGAGACAAACTAAGTGACTTGGACTAAGGGGTAAAACAATGAGCCGTTGAGATAAAGAGGCAAAAAAGCATTTTGAGTAGTCAAAAGATTCCACTTATTGAAAAGTGGACCTTTAGGTGGGTGAGATTTTTATTTTTCCTTTTTCTCTTTAAAATGACTTTTCATGTGTACTGAGGATAAAATAATTTTTTTATTTAATTAAAATGAGATATGTTCTTTTAATTAAATGAACTTTGGATAAAGTAGTCAAACTTTAGGATATAATCAGACAAATGATTGTGTGACGACTTGATAAAAGATTATTAATTTATTAATTATTCAAAATTTATTTAATGCATAATAAGATCTAGTATTTTAATTTAATTATTTAAAAAAGATTTATAGTTTACTAGACCAAAAATTGGTGATTACACAAACTAATTTGTACCACATAAAATGTGAAAGTGAAAGATGAATGATACCTAAAAAGCATACACATGAAGACTTAATGACATGTAGTCACAAAGTGCTCACCTTACAAGAATATTTAAGCCGATTGGTTATATTGTCCCAAATATATTTTTTTAACGACAAATTTGTAAGACTCTATCGATTTTCAAATTTCTAATTATTTTTTCGATAGACCTACTTTTAGAAATTTCTAAAAGTTGAAGTTTAGTTTTTTTGGCAAGTTTCTAATTCACCTTGCATATAATTTCTGCAGCTTCTAATTTGCCTTGAGTATAATTTTAGCAACAGTTACAATGACGTCCCTACTAATCTAAGTCCCTAGTGATCTAAAATGATTATTATTTTGTTGTAGATCATTTGAAGACTTTTTTGAACAACTCTGCCATAACACTTTCCATAGCAGATTAAATTTATGTAGAGTTGACATACACAATGAATTTGATATGGAGAAGTATTGAGTTACCGCGAGTCATCGATTTGCCTGTGGATGCAAAACATCTTATTTTTAATTGAATGATTGCCTGTCTCTCTTTATTTCACTTGAATTTCTCTCGTTAATATTTTTTTAACAATTGTCATATGAGGATTGATCTATCTTTCTTTTCATTATATTCGTGAGCATGTAATGGAAGACTTATTAATTGCAAACAAACTAGTTTAAATCCAATATTTATGAAGCAAAAGATGCTATTTGATAAGGTGGATATTGATAAATAAGTATTGAAATCTGAAATAATTATTGATGACACCAAGTGTATTCATATTGATGCACAATTGTTACTACTACTTCCATTCCATTATTTGAAGATTGTTGAAGGATACTAATGGAGTTGTTATTTTTCTCGAAATAATAAATAGTATATTCACCTATATTGTTGGCAAATTCTATTCTAGGATTGCAATATAATTGTTTATTTTGTAAAAGATGTTGAGAGATGCTATAATAGGGAGCATGTTGATTTTTAATTTTTTTGTCATAAAAGTCTTGCATAATTTATTGGTTATGAAAGGGTAATGGTGCCAATAAAGAAATAATTGAATTCTCCAACATGAGAATATATAATTTGTGAATTAATCTTAAACAAATTTCTAAAAGAATGTACAAATTCTTGATGTGAGTTTGATGCTAAATGAGTGTATGTGGGTTATTTGTGATATCCAAATTTCATTGACCATTCTTGGACCAAAGAATCTATCTCCATGAGTAACTAATAGTTTTTTCGTCATGAGAATGAATATTTGAGCTAATACACTCATATGCTTACCTCATTTAGTTTTTTATTAGTACTAACATATGGAGATCACTTGAAACATGTAAAAAAATATATGCATGATCCAATTAAATATTTCTTATCTTTGTTTGTTTTAAATCTTTCTTAACATGTCAATTTAATATAGTATATCAGATTTATATTGCTACACTCATCATTTAAAATTATATTTCTACCTCTTAGATAGTCTACATTGCAATAAAAAACCTATTCTTTTGCATACATTCAATTAAACCTATTCTTTTGCATACATTCAATTAGACAAATCTCTCCTAGGACTTACATAGACGTACAACTGCTAGTTA
Source organism: Cupressus sempervirens (assembly GCA_028749045.1). Lineage (NCBI taxonomy): Eukaryota > Viridiplantae > Streptophyta > Pinopsida > Cupressales > Cupressaceae > Cupressus > Cupressus sempervirens. Next base: position 629,409,125 of record CM053788.1, on the reverse strand, counting down.
GACCAATTACATTGTGAACACCTCAAACAAGTTTTCAAGAAAAAATGATACATTAAATCCTTCGCTGGTGGAACAAATCCTTCGCTTCACTCTATCAAGAGAACAGCAAGCATGATCAACAGAGCTTTCTGCTACTATGCTAGATGTAAATTTTTGTCTATCGCTCAATCTAATATTTCGATAGCCATTATACCAAAATTATTCTCAGCGGTTGCAGGCAATGATAGCCTCATCAATGGCAGTCTTCAAAATCCTTTTGCTCATTTCGCTACTACTGAATTCAATCTCTCTTCCGCCGACATTTCAAAGATGTTTAAAATCGCTCCGTCATTAGAGAGGCTTGAAAACCTCGAAAATGTGGAACAATTTGTCGACATGCTGAGCAAGCATGGCTGCCAACGCCAGCAGATTGCTAAGATCATGAAGGGAGTTCCCAAACTTCTAACGGCGAGTGCAGAAAATGCGGTGGAACAAAAGATTCAAGTGCTGATTGGTTTTGGCATCAAGCGAGAATATTTGGCCAAAGTACTGACGAGCAGGCCCAGAATCTTGGGCGCTAGTCTGGAACAGGAACTTCTTCCCAAGTTGACTCTTTTTAAGAATGTATTTCACTCCAGAGATTTGCTCATCAAATTTCTAGTGAGAAATCCGTCAATTTTGACATATAACATGGAGAAAACCCTGAAACCCTCGCTTGCTTTTTGGGAAGGGTTTGGTTTCCGTGGCAAGGAGCTCGCCAAGTTTATATTGTCGAAGCCCGATGTTTTACGGTACACTAGTTTAACGCCTTCTCAAATTGATCTCATTCACAAGGCTAGTATTGACAAAGATAGTACAATGTATAAATATGCTCTGATCACAGTAGCCACATACCGGACGGAAACATTGCAGGAAAAAATGCACAATTTTCAACTGTGCGGTCTCTCTGGTGAGGAAACCTGGGAATTATTTAGGGTTTTCCCTAAAATCTTTGGCCTATCCGAGGAAAAGGTAAGGCAAAACATGGACTTTATAGTTAACGACATGGAGCTCGCTGCAAATTGTGTGCTAAAATATCCACAGCTTTTAATAGCTAATTTGGAAAAGGTTCTCAAGCCTAGATTTCTAGTTTGGCAAAGAATGAAACGCGTGAATGTGCTCGGGGATCTTGAATTCAAGTCGCTAGATTCTGTCATGGTCATGCCCGAGGGAAAGTTTCTCAGCAAGGTTGTGAAAGGCCCTCCGATGATGTATACAATTTATGAAGAGGTTATGGCGGAGGTCTCTCGTGGCACCGGCACGAAGAGCTTAAGTAACGTCTAATTACACTTCAGGCAAGGTAAGCATGCCCGAGACTTCATTTGTTTGCTTACTCTGTAACTATCTTAGTTGCATATACCTTGATTTCTTGTAACAAATAAAATTCTCTTCAGAAATTGTATCAATGTTTTGCACCAGGAATTATTCCAGAACATGGAAAGCGCAATCTTACAAGAAATTTCAGTACACATGTTTGCTAGTCTTCGTAAAAGTTTGTAATTTTAGATTTGACGGGCTGAATCGAAGGCAAATAGAAAGGTAATATTCAGGTCAATGCCAATCAGGACTCCAATTTTGTGTATGGGAGATTCCTTGAGGAAAGCTCACAAGGATTTTGATTTTTCCATTTACCTTATACATTACTTCTCCTTTATGTTTTTTCCTGAAATGTTTCCTCGGGAACCGATTTTGTGTAAATAGGAGATTCCTTGAGGAAAGTTCACAAGGAGTTAATTTTTTCCATTTACCTTATTCATTCTCTTGAATACTCAGGCCTTTACCATTACGACCTTGTGGGCTTTTCAAAAAACAATGCTTGAACAGCTAACAACTTTTGTACAAAGATAACATATGATGTTTATAACTTTGAATTATCACTGGGGATCAGATCAGCAGTTCCGAACATGTAGAGTAGAAATTTGCCTTGGAAAGAAGACAGCATTTCATCAGCAGTCATACATTTCTCATATATAAGCTATGTTACTGAGTACTGCAGGGTGCCCTGCCATAACTGAATTCGTCTTTTCAGATTTGGATCCTTGGCCAAGTCTGCCCAGGGCCTGTTCATTCGTCTGATTATTTCCGAGTGAGTGAGAGAGAGGAGAGATCTACTTATCAGCCAAGATCCAGCCACCAGGTGCTAGGTTTTTCCTATGGCTATTAGGTGTCTGCATTTTTGTAACTTGTCACACCACCGCATTGCTGCTTCAAGCCCATAGCCTTTCATGCATATATTTACCCAATCCAATGCTCCTAAGCTCTTCTTCCTTGACAAAGGGCAACTTTAGACATTGTCAATATGCAAGAATTTATGTCTAACACTTTTTTGGGATAGCCTATGAAGTGCTCAATTAGAATATTCCTAAATAGTTGGTTTGGGTATATATTTACTACTGTGTAATGAAGTAACTTGCACAAGAGAGGAATATAGCATGAAATATCCTGAAAATATTTGATAATACTAATAATAGCAAGCTACTTCGATATATACTAAATATGCCCTAGCTGCCATATAGGCCAATCAAGAGACTTAAAATATAAAAGACAGTCTAACTATCTAAATATGAATATAATAATGATCTATAACTTTATAACTTTTTTAAAGTTATGATAGATACAAACAGACTACTCATAACCTTATGTATGCTCTAGGATAAAGGGTGCAACTGCTTTCCTCTTCTAAGAAGCACTCTCCTCAGTGCTAATCTAATGTGGATAATTCTGGTCGAATTCCAAATTCATAATGTGGAATCTTCAATTTTTAAATTTTCCATTGAATGAGATAATGAGTTTCCTAGTCCTTAACTTCTTTGTATGTATCTGAACAATTAACTCTAGCTCCAACATGAGTTTTATTTCTTTATTGAGCTTTGATTGTATTCCCTGCATAGGAATATTATGCTCAAACACTTTCTTTAAACAAGAACACGAAAATTGGATGTATCTTTGTTGGGGGAAGCTCAAGCTTGTAGATGACACCACTATCTTTTGCATAATCTGGTATGGTGATGCAGAGCCACACCTTGGAAAACTCAGGAGGAATCAGTCACTCAACTGAGTTGCTTCAAGAGGCATCTACACCCTTCAGGATCACACACTAAAATCAGATTCAAAACAAAACTTTGAAAATAAATCCCCCGAAATTTTTTCTTGCTGCCTTCGGATAGACCTGCACTCAGACATGAATAACTTTCGAACCAAAAAAGATTTACTCAATCCAACCGTTGAGATTTGGCATAACTAGGTTTCAAACAACATATAAATTTTTTAGAGAAATCCAACGGTTCAAACTTGAGATATTGACCACGCATCAGAGTACATTTTTCTGCAAAACATTGCTTCTTGCTGTCTCTAGATAGACCCGTGAACAGACATGTATAACTTTTGAACTAGATCAAAACTCTTCGATCGCTCTGGTGAAGATGCGCGTAATTAGGCCTATAATAACATATCCAAAGCTCATGAAAATCCAACGGTGCATTTTGGAGATATTACCCACACACTGAGACTAATTTCTGCAAACATACCGAATTCGACCCAAAACTAAAAACTTTTTAATCTTCTGCAAACTATCAACTTGTTTCCAGTGAGAAGATAAGAAAAATCCGTTCAAAACTCAGACCATCGAAAACTTGCACAAAGACAAAATGAAAAAAACATTCCATATCTCTCCAAATTCGATTCGTGTCTTACATAGCCGACTGGCTCACCCATAAAACTGACTTTCTTTTTCCTATTAAAGGATGTGAAACGTTTTCTTCTTATTTTAGAAAAGAAGAACGTCCTCTATCCAAAAAAAGGATAAGAATCTGAAACGTTTTTTCTACCAATATTAGATAGTCGTTTTCTAAGTCAGGAATATTCCAAAAACTGCCTACTACCTATTATTGGATTCTAAAAATCATTAAACACTCCACCTACGAATTTAAAAAAAACTATTCTAATTTAAGATCCACACACCTGGTCCTAGGTGGCTATATCTGGAGAGCTTATCGAACTGCTACTCTAGGTATGCCACCACATGTAGGACGTTATTACAAACTTCAAAAATTAAAAGCATTTAAAACATAACATTAAATTCCCTATTACATTTTCAACAATGTTGCCTCCTATAGCGTTTCTCTTCTCTGCCACTGCAGCATATGGAACATAATATTTTGGTGAAAACTTCTTGTTCTTTATTTGTTGCTTTGGGGATATTTGCTTATAAGGTTGCAATCTCAATAAAGCCTAGTTCCCAACATCAGAACTCCTTTAGTCATAGTGTTGATTAGATCTCCATTAGAACTCTTAGTGCCACTCTCAAAGTTGATTGTGATGAATGCAGGATGGTATCTGTATGGTGCCATAAATGACAGGATTTTTATGAAATATGGTAGGAAGTGTTTTAGTACCATTTTGCTAGTGGCAGCTAGTCTACCCATTGAGATTCCTTATCTGAAATGAATTATCATAGTTACCTTCCTGTTAATGTTTGGTAGCATCAGGAGCTATCCTATGTTGGTTGTGCCTCATGAAGTCATCATTTCTTTTGTGTTGCAGCTGATCCTGTCCATTGCTGTCTGTGTTTACATCTATCTACTACCTGCGAAGGTTTTTGCTGTTGGTTCTATTATTATCTATATGGATTTTACTATGTCTTCATGTTTCTGGTTACATAGCAGCTGTATTGCCGTTGCTAGCATACTTGTCACCATGTTCCCCACTTCATTGCAGAGGTCTATTTTCCTTGTTGATTCAAATGTCTTAAAGGTGTAATGGTATATACTGTAACCTTTGCTGACCGTTGTAATGTCAACTGGTGCGGAAGCATTGTTTGGTTATTGAAAGCCAAAAGATTGTGTTTACGCCAGGGTCTCTCCATTATGGTAACCGTGTATTCCTTCTTCAGGGCAGGAGTCGGATGATCCCATCTTTGTGTATTCTGAGGCATTGAATTTTCCATGTTTACCCCAATTTTCTCCTTCCCTTTTTAATATACAATCTCAAAGTCATATCCCAACATCTTAGTGACATTTCCAAAAGATCTTTGCTGTAGATAATATTTTGGACTATCATGTCTGTTTCCCTCCTGAACAGGGGCTCGGGGTTAGCACCCTTGAAAGCTAATTTTTATGTATAATTTATCATTGTAATTCTTGACCGTTAATCACTAGGTCACAAATTTAATAATGGATATAAGGCGTGCTTTACTTGTCTGAGAAGGAAACCTTATGTCTGAGAAGGAAACCTTATTTTTGGAGGGCATTGTATTACTGTCGTATACTGTAATGTATTTTGAGAGTTTGATAGCTTTTGAGTTGACTCTGGGTCTCTGGTCAGTGATTTTCTTGTGAGAAGCCTGCTCTGTAAGTATATTGTATAATCTATTGTTGATTTCTAAATAATATACTAGGCTGATTCTGGAGTGTGGTTTTCCCACCGAAAGTTTTTTCCCATGTAAACCGCTGTATTGTGTTATGTGTGCTACTTATCTGTATTTCTATTAAGTTTCTATAATTGTTGTAAACATTAGAAAAGTTTTGCAGTACCCTCCTCTCAAGATTAGTATGGGAACTGTTACCTTAATTTCCTTTCATTGTGATCTTCTCTCTTATTTGAACATTGATAGCTTGGTTCCCATTTTCCCTTACAAGAAAAACACAACTCTTTATTCTGAAATTCGCTCTTGGATTCCCCTGTTTTGTTGAATTGAGGAGGTAATGTTCATGGAGTAAGTCCTGTAAAAAGTTGTGTGAGTTGTCCAAGCACACTTGCAATAACAAAAGGTTATTGTTGATAAATGAGCACAATGAATTGCAACGGGGGCATCTCCCTTGCGGGGTTCAGGTGAGATGGCTCCTCCTTGTGGGGGGTCTGCATGTCTCAGCAGGGGTTCAAGGACATCCCTACTGAAAGCCATATTTAATGCATATTTTATCATTGTAAACCTTGACTATTTATCATTAGGTCACATATCTAATGATAGATATTATGTGTGTTTTGCTTGCCTTGGAAGGTGACCCTATTTTATGAGGACATTGTATTATGTCTATATTTTGTGAGAATTTGATAGCTGTTGAGTTGCCTTCGGATCTTTGGTTGGTGATATTCCTAGTTTGTTAATTTCTGGATAATAGATTGGTTGGCTGTTGGAGAGTAAGCTTCTCTTCTCAAAGTGTTTTCCCCACGTAAACCAGTGTGTTGTGGTATGCATGCTATTTATGCTTATTTTTATTAAGTTTCTGTGATTGTTGTAAAGATCTGTTTTTTTGGCATTATCCGTCTTTCCAGATTAGTGTTGGAAGTTGTATTGCTACCTTTACTTCCTTTCATTGTGCATTTGCCCCTTTTTAAAACATGGATGGTCTGGTTCCCATTTTCCCTTACAAGCAAAACTCAACCCTTTCTCCTGAATTCCCCCATTGTTTTGAGGAAGGCAATGCTTTTGGTTTTCAAATTCTATTGTCAGAGAGTTGCTCATGCAACCCCTGTGGTGTATTTTTGGAATACGTCCTATCCTTAGTTGTTGTAACTTCTAACCTTAATGCCTATTGGAGTGCATCTTGTAGTGAGGAAGGATCAAGAGTGCCCACCAAGCAACTGATTGTCTTGTTAATCCATGAATATTCTACATCAAACTCATTGATTTATGTGCACCAAAACCTAAACAACAGGTATAGACAACACAGACAATATCACAAATTTTATAGGCATTTTATTATTCAGGAAAATTGGAGATTGAAACATTAATTTGCAGGTTTTTGGCATCCTCTTATCATCACATACATAATCATGCTGATTGGTACTTTAGGTACATATTCAGATTATAGAAAACCATGGTACTTGCCACTCTAATAATTTGTAAGCTTAGATAATGCTCAAATAACATACAGATTATATATCATAGTGTAGCATTCTGAGCTTGACAATTAACAATCTTCAGGTACCAACATGTCACTCATGAGTGAATGGGTCTGCACTAAAGGTTAACAATAATAGTTCCTTGAAGTCGCACCTCAGCTACCAGTTAACTCCCGCTGGCTCAGTCCTTCCGTGAACCTGCTTACCGAGTCCCCCAGCTTCCACAAACTCCCTTGTTGGCTGAATATTAATCTTGAATAATGGGCGAATGCCTACATATTCCAAACAACTGAAATCACAGTCAATATCTCTGTTTAGGTGTTTGGAAAATCTGTTGCCAAGGTTAAGGGACTTCATCCTTACCTTGTAAGGTTACTGAGACAGGCGTCCTCATCAACCAGTGCACACAGACCACCATGAAAGATAAGTTGGCTACAGAAAGACCTAAAGCAACCAACAGAAAAAGTAGGTAAGTCACAACAATACTTATAATAAAAATTATCAATAATTAACATTTATTTATTAATCTTTGGTTAATCCTATAGTGGAGCACCTTGTTGGCTGGGCCACCCCTTAATTTGGGTTCATCCTGTCCTCCCAGCCCACAATTACTTGTCCTCAAGCAATTTGAGATTGAAATGTTAAAAAATTTCAACCTCTTGCCACATTGCATCCTTGAGGGTTAGTCCTTTCTAGTTCACCAAATATTTAGGGGATGATCTTATTCATTTGCTTCTTCTGTTTGACATCTCGCACTATCTTAGGTTCAAGAATCAATTTGCCTTCATAATTAAGTTGGGGTAGCTCTTATGAACGAATGACTTGCTTTCAAGGGCTTTGTTTAAACACAACACATGGAATATGTTTTGAATTTGTCAAGTTTCCAGATTCACTGCAAATGTACTAAGCACTGCCTACTTGGTATGTGTTTTCCTAATGTAGCAACCTCTTGTATTTGTAATGAGCATAAGCCATGAAGAGACATGTCGCTTCATAGGACATGTCTGTTCATTAATTAGATAATTAATATAATAGCAAATTTAGTTATGTGTGTGTGTGTGTGAGAGAGAGAGAGAGAGAGAGAGAGAGAGAGAGAGATTTGTTCAGTGCTCCCCTCGAGATTCGTTATAAGGGCTTAACCGCCTCCTTTGTACTATAAGTTGAGTGGTTGTATCGGGTATTGATAGATCGGTCTTTTGGTACAATGACAACCCCACTCAAAAAAGTGGTTTTAGAGCATTAGGTCCTTGAAGGAAAAACTAAAGGAGATCAATGGCAGGTCATTTTAGAAAAGGAAGTTCTAAGCTTGATGGAGTTAATTATGATAGTTGGAAAGAGAAGAGGAAGACACATCTAGTATGCATGGCTCCAGGATATAGGCTGATCACTAAGAATGGGAAGACCATAGTTGAAGAAAGCAAACTTGAAAAGTGTACTAAAGCTGAAAGAGATTTGTTCATGTGTAACATGCTTGCCAGAGAAGCACTTTGTTATGATCCTGGTGGGCGACCTTCACTAGCACCTCAGGGTTTTGGTGCAATGGTTCGTACCATTTGGTATCAGACCCTCCACCCAGGTTCGAGTCTCAGAGCGGTGGCAACGCCAACATTGCAGTGTTCGTCTGGGGCTCATACAGCCAAGGGAGGGCCCACCATATGGGTGCATGTCCAACCTAGAGTCTGGATTGCGGAGCATGGTGGGATGTTATGATCCTGGTGGGCGGCCTTCACTAGCACCTCGAGGTTTTGGTGCAATGGTTCGTACCACACTTTTGTTAGCTCTTTCTGAAAATGAGTACAACTAGGTAAAATCTTTAGGGTTATCTAGTGAGATTTGGACAGCTTTGAAATCTACTTTTGAAGGTAGATGATAAACATGCTAAAAAGGTTAGATTACAAAATTGGATATGTCTATTTCAAGAAGCTAAAATGATGGAAGATGAATCTGTAAGAAGTTATATTGGCAGAATATCAGAAATTGTTGTAGGAATCAAGGCTTGTGAAGGAACTAAAGAAGAAGATGAGATCACATGAAAAATCTTGAAAACTTTGACACCACCATTCAAGCAGAGAACATAGATGATTGAGCAAGTAATACCTTGTATAGAGAAGTTCTCTAGAGAGACTCTTCTTGGAAGATTGGAAGTAGTAGAAATAAGTTTGAAACAAGCTGGAGATTTGCCTAGAGTGGAGATTACCTTTAGTGCACTAAGTGTTCGACCTACTCTATCAAGGAGTGCAAGCACCAGTGGAGATTATGCTAGCAGCATTAGATAAAGATCTGAAGAAGACAAAAAGATTGAAGAAAGAATTACTTTGCTTGTAAGAAGAGAATCAGATGTTAAGAAAATCTTTAAATGTTGGACTTGCAATGAATTTGATCATTATGTTAAATGTCCTAAAAGGATAAAGAAGTACAATAAGAATTTCAAGTCTAGAAAGCCTAGGCAATGTTTGTATGCAAATGATAATGATGAATTAGATGAAAGAGTTCTGAGCAAAAATGACGATGAGTTAGGATTTGTTACTATAAAAGAAGAAAGTCTTGAAATAAAAGTCAGAGAAGAAAAAGCCCTAGTGTCACAAGTTGAGAAGAAAGCTGATTGGATTATATACAATGGTTGTTCACATCATATGACTAGTGATATGAATAAATTTGTTGAGTTCAACAGTTGTAATGGAGGGATTGTTAGAGTTGGGAACAATGCAGCTAGTCATATTAAGGGAATCATTGGCTTCAAGCAATGAAGGAAGAACTAGATCAAATTGTGAAGAATGAGACATGAGAATTAGTTCTTAAACCCAAGGAGAAAAATGTTATAGGAACTAAATGGGTTTTTTAGAAATAAAATGAATGAACAAGGTGAGGTTGTGAATGTTAAGAGTAAATGGTTCTTTTCCATTTCACTTCTATATTAAGTTTACTTAGGTGAGCTCATAAATTAGGAGGAATTATATATTCTTGGATATTATTATCAGGAGGATATTGTGAGTTATCCTTTTGACTCCAACTACTCTGAAGATATCACATGTGGTTAATTTCAATTTGGACAACACCCTTATCGATTGCAGGTGGATGGTAGGTGGTTGATTCCATCAGGACTCTACTTCCTCCAAGTTGAGACACTTGTCTCAATCTTGTCCAGGTATCCTCCCAGCTCTTGCCTATATAAACAGGCTAGCTCTTATGTATTACATATTAAGAAATATTGATGCTATTGTGCCTTTGAGCATTTACATTAGAGATTGTTCTTGTATTGTTATTCTGACAATTTTATTTCCTCTTGTTTAATCTATGTCTTTCATTAGATTTTGGTTTTTATTTATTTTATACAAATTCTAACATGGTATCATAGCAACTATTGAAATATTAGATTATTTTTAGTGGTCTTGGAAAATCTTGTACGCTCTTCTCTTGCATTTCAATGTGAACTGGAGAATTGGAAAGGATTTATGAAGACCCATTAATCTTTTTTGCATATATATTGTTTTTCTTGATCTAGTGATAGTAGCACTTTTAAGGATTTAGATCTTGAGGACAATGTGCAAAAATAGATTTTTAATATTAGTGGTGCCCACCTTTGTAGGGCCCACCTAACTGCAGTGTCCTACATCAAGAGGGGCCCACATTGAGTGGGGTCCACCTCTAGTGAGTCCCACTTCTAGAGGCCTACATTAAGTAGGGCCCACACCAAGCGGCTCCCACTTCTAGTGGGGCCTACATCAAGTGGGGCCCACGCCAAGTGGGGTCCACATCTAGTGGGGCCCACCTCTAGTAGGGCCCACCTCTAGCTAGCCCATATTAAGTGGGGTCCACCTCTAACAATGCCCACCTCCTTGTGGGGCCCACCTATTATGGGTCCTTATAGTTCTTGATGACAGTCCTTGTACAATCTTGAATTTTGCACTTCTGAGGCATCGTTTGAGCTCATACAGTCACTTTTTCAGGTGCAATTTTTTTTAAGTACATGATTTTGTCTACTTATCAGCTTTCGTATCAATTCTGAGATATTATGGGTAGACATAGTACTTTAAGAATTTGGTCAAACTTGGCCTAATTTGACACTTGTACTCTATTAGATCCTTGAGTGATCTAGTGTTCTAATTGTACGAGTCTCATATTGCTTCATATTTGAAGTTGTAACTATCAAAATTAGAAGTCCACTTTGATCCATATTTTGCAAAAGTGGCAATTGTACATGCACTGAATTATAAAGTGCCAAAATCATTGCATCTTGGGGGGTGATTTTTGTTCTAATAAAAAGGAGCTTTTGGGTATACTTTTCTTCTCTTTCATTCTGCACAACAATCTTTATTTTTGCACTAAAATAGATCAATCAACAATACCATTACTCACACCCTATAACTGCTATGAGTGGAAGTCTAAAATGACAATCTATCTTAAGAAGTTGGGGTTATATAGAGTAACAGTAGGTTTTGAAATTGAACCAACATTACTTGTAGAAAAGCCTAAATGACACAACAGATGTGATGAAGCATATGGTACCTTATGCATGGCTATATCTCCAAATCTTCTCTTTCATGTGGAATCATCTAGAACTCCTAATAATCTGTGGACAACATTAGAAGGATTATTTGGAAAGCAAGATGAATTGAGAGGGCATCAATTAGAGAATGAATTGATAGGATTAAATCCATGTAATTTTGATACTATTCAAAACTTCTTCACTAAGTTGAAAGCTTTAAGATTGCAGCTAAAAGAATGTGAATTGAGAAGAAAGATTCACAACTAATTCTAAGTATTCTTTCCAAGCTTGGTCCTACATATTTTGTGTTTGTCTCTTGCTTCTATGTTACTAAAAGTATCTTAGGCAACAACTACATAATGCCTTCTCTTGATGAGTTTGCAAATGAACTCATAGAGGAGCAGGATAAGTTGATCCATATAGGGCACGATCAAGCCATCTAAGTCTCATGCGTTGACTGCAAATCATGACACAAGAGGACAAAGAGGGCTTTCTAAGTAAGAAAGAAACAAAATTACCAAGCAAAAAAACAATCAAGAAAAGAAGTTTTCTACTCCAAGAGTAGTAAATGATGCATCTTCAAAAAACGATAAGCCCAAGAAGGAGAGAACATGCTCCTATTGTAAGAAACTTGGTCATGATGAACATAAATGTCTGAAAAAGCAAATTGATCACTTGTCCCATCTTCTTGAAAGGAACAATATCAAAGTGTACGATTCTGTTAAGTCAAATTCATCCCAAGAATCTTCCAAGGAATCAAGTAAAGGAAAAGGAAAAGGTAAGACCCTAATAGCCGTTGCCTCACAACCAAATTCATGGATTATTGATTCGGGTGCATCACACCACATGGCTTCATCAAAAGAGTGTTTTTCCTTGTTAGGGTCATGTTCTATGCCATCCATTCTTTTGGGCGATGACACTTCTGCTGAAGTGCATGGGAGAGGTTCTATTGACATGAGTAAAGGGATATTTCATAATGTTCTTTGTGTTCCATCTTTGTCAACTAATTTCCTATCTGTTTATTAAATCACTCACACAAGCTTTAACAAGCGGGTTGAGTTCACTATAGATACAGTGGTTATTACTGAGATGAGCAATGGGTCAACAATTGCAATGGGAAAGGTAAAACATAATGTTCTTTGTGTTCCATCTTTGTCAACTGATCTCCTATCTATTTATTAGATCCCTCACTCAAGCTTTGACAAGCGGGTTGAGTTTACTCCAGATTCGATGGTTATTAGTGAGATGAGCAATGGGTCAACAATTGCAGTGGGAAAGATAAAACAATAATAAAGATTGTATCACTTCTCCCACTTTGTTCCTGATTCACCTTCACTTGCATTACTCACTTTAATGAAGTGAGTCATTTGTGGCATCAGCGGTTTGGCCACTTGAACTACTCCTACTTACATCAACTCAGGCAACATGATATGGTTACTGGGTTGCCTTCTATTCGATTTTCTAATGGAGTTTGTCAAGGATGCATTCTTGACAGGCATCCTGAAGAAAAATTTGATAAAAGGCAAAGCACGGAGAGCCACACAACTTTTGAGCTAGTACATAGTGATTTGGTAGGACCATTTCCACATCCTGCTTTCAGCAAAGCCAAATATGTTTTAACATTCATTGATGATCTTTCCTGATACACATTTCTATATTTTCTCAAACAGAAGTTTGAAATCTTTGAGTATTTCCAAGAGTTAAAAGCGTTTGCTGAGAAACAAACTAGGAAGTTCATCAAGGTCTTACACACAAATAATGGGGGAATATGTCAACCAAAGGTTTGAGCAATTCTTTATCTTAGAAGGAATTGATCTTCAATACACAGTTCCCTATAGTCCACAATAGAATGGAGTTGCAGAAAGGAAGAATAGGTCCTTAAGAGAAATGACCAATAATATGATTCATTCTAAATCATTGGCACCTAGTTTTGGGCAGAGGTCATCAACTGTGCATGTTACATTCAGAATCGGGTTCCTCATCGAGTTGTAAAGGGATAATTCCTTTTGAAGCTTGGACTGGTCAAAAACCTATAGTTAAGTGTTTAGGTCTCCTGCGTGGGTCCATACTCCAGTAGAGAAACGCAAGGCAATGGATCCACAAAGTAGGTCCTGTATATTTGTTGGGTGTCTGGATGGTGTCAAAGGCTATAGGCTTCTTCATCCGACTACACATGAGCTTTTCATTGAGAGACGAGTGTTCTCTTTGAAGAAGATACCTCCAGTTCTATCAATTCTCCATCAGTCATTCGTATGGAGACATTGTGACTACATGATGATAGTTCTTCTGAAGTTCTTGATCCTCCTGATCCAAATGAGGAATCTTCTTCTACTTCAAATGATGATGATGGGGATCCATCTTCCTTTAGTCATCATTCAGAGAATGGTTCTCCTCCAGATTCTCCACATGCTTTAGATATTGGGCCTCGTTGGGTTCGACTGACACTAAAATCAATAGGCAATTGGGTTGATGATCTTTTAGATGAGAGAAGAACAAGGTCTCAGTTTGAGCAAGCTCCACATCTCTTTATTACTACAACTTCTATTTACAAACATTTCGAGAAGCTTCTGGTGTTCCTAAGTGGGATACTGCTATGCAAGAAGAGTTTAGCTCCTTAGAGAGGAATCATACTTGGGATTTAGTCCCACTTCCTAAGGGAATAAAACTTGTTCGGTGCAAGTGGATCTATCAAACAAAATTTGCTGTAGATGGGTCCGTTGATAAGTATAAGGCTCGCCTAGTTGCCAAAGGATTCTCCTAGGTACCTGGAATTGACTTCTCAGAGACCTTTGCACCAATTACAAAGATGAATTCTATCCGACTTGTGCTTGCCATTGTTGCATCCCATCATTGGGAAGTTCATCAAATGGATGTGAAGAGTGCATTTCTTCATGGTGACCTTCGGGAAGAGATCTATATGGAGCAGCCACAAGAGTTCATTAAGGATCGTACACTTGTCTACCACCTTCAAAAGTCCCTCTATGGCCTTAAAAAAGCTCTGTGAGCTTGGTATGCCAAGATGGACTCCTTCCTTCTATCAGTTGGGTTCACTCGATGCCATTTTAATCTGAACGTCTACATCTTGCAGCAAGATGATACTCTCACCTTCCTTATCCTCTATGTTGACGATTTGTTGATCACAGGGAGTCACTTATCTCACTTCATAATAGTCAAAATGAATGTTTGAGTTAGGCCTTCTTCATTACTTCTTAAGGATTGAGATCACTTAGTCAGCTTTCAGTATATTCATTGGCCAGCCTAAGTATGGTCTTGATATGCTCTCCAGATTTCACATGGCCGACGACAAGTCTACACCGACTCCATTTCTGTCAGGGGTCAAACTTGAGGCTTCTTGTTCTTCCCCCTTGGTCGATGCTACCTTGCATCGTCAATTGGTTGGTAGCCTCATATACTTAACTCACACAAGGCTTAATATTTCATATTTTGTGGGCATGGTTTCTAGGCTTATGCAGGAACCACATGAACTGCATTGGAAAGTAGCTAAGCGGATTCTTCATTACATCTAGGGTACTCACAATTATTGGATTCATTATGCAACTAGTGTGGATATTGACTTGGTGGGATATACAGATTCAGATTGAGTAGACGATTCTCAGGATAGTAAGTATACTTCTGGGTATTGCTTCTCTCTTGGTTCTTGGCCAGTTTCTTGGTCAAGCAAGAAGCAGTTTGCCATTGCTCTTTCATCCACTGAAGCTGAGTATCAAGGAGCAATTAATGTAGCCACTGAGGCTATTTGGCTTCAATACATCCTTATCGAGTTTGGCATTCCTTTCCAAAAGCCAATAGCCATCTTCTGTGACAATCAAAGTGCTATTCAGATTTCTTGCAATACTGTCCATCATCAAAGGACCAAGCACATTGAGATTCACATGCACTATATCCGGGAGCTGATTCATGAGAAGGTCCTTGAACATTAGTACTGCTAGACATTTGATTAGACTGCAGACATCTTCACCAAACCCTTTATTGAGAGCAAGTGCATTCACTTATGTGCCTTGCTTGGGGTGCGACCTGTGTCTTCTTCTAGAGCTTTTTAGCTCCATTTCTACTCTCTTTTGGAGAGGAGTTTTGTCCCACGAGGTTTTCTCCTTTTCTTCGGTTATGAGGATTTTTTTTGGTTGTACATGGGTATCTAACATTGCTTTGATGCCAGGACCCATTCATTATATATTGCATTATAGTACTCCCTAAGTTGCACTTAAGGGGGGTGTGCTAGAGTAAATGATTCTTTTCTATTTCACTCTTATATTAAGTTTACCTAGGTGAGCTCATAAATTAGAAGGAATCATATATTCTTGGATATTGCTCATAAATTAGGAGGAATCATAGGAGAATATTGTGAGTCATCCTTTTGACTCTAACTACTCCTAAAATATCACGTGGTTATTCCAATTTGGACAACACACTTCTAGATTGTAAGTGGATGGTAGGTGGTTGATTCCATCAAGACTCTACTTCCTCCAAGTAGAGACACTCGTCTCAATCTTGTCCAAGTATCCTCCTAGCTCTTGCCTATATAAACAGGCTAGCTCTTATGTATTGCATATTAGGAAATATTGATGCTATTATGCCTTTGAGCATTTACATCAGAGATTGTTCTTGTTCTGACAATTTTATTTCCTTTTGATTAATCTATGTCTTTCATTAGATTCCGATTTTTTTTTTGTTTTATACAATTTCTAACAAAGGGAGATTGATATGCAAAGAATATTCATAGGAAGAAGGCATAGACTATGAAGAGACATTTGCATCTATTGTCAGAATTGAAGCAGTGAATGTTCTAGGCTTATGCAACAAACAATAAATTCAAAGTGTATCAAATGGATGTGAAATCAACATTTGTGAATGGAGATCTTTAAGAAGTATGTATTGAGCAGCTTGAAGGATTTCCTTTGACAGAAGGAGATATGATATGCAAGTTGAGGAAATCATTGTATGGATTAAAGCAAGCACCTAAACTTGGTATGTGAGGTTAAGAACTTGGTATGTGAGGTTAAGACAAATATTTGGCAAAATTAGGATTTGCTAAAGGTACTGCAGATAGTAACCTGTATCTAAAAGAAATTGATATTGGTCTATTGATTAAGGTAATATTTGTGGATGACATAATCTTTGGAGGTGATGATGATGCAAGTGACAAATTTGCTGATGAAATGAAGAAGGAATTTGAAATGAGCATGATTGGTGAGATGAAGTATTTCTCAGGTTTACAAATCGTGTAGAATAATGAAGATATTTTCATTTCTTAGACTAAGTATTTGAAAGACTTACTGAAGAGATTTGGTTTGGAGAGTGGTAAGCTTGTTGGTACACCAATGGTAATTGGTCACAAGTTATCTAGCAAAGATGAGACACCTACTTTTGAGTAGAAGAAGTACAGATCCATGATTGGAGGTTTGCAATATTTGATTCATACAAGACCAAACATAGCTAATGCAGTTGGCATTGTTGTGAGATTTCAAGTTGATCATAAGGAAGCACATTATACAACAGTAAAGAGGATTTTCAGATATTTGAAGGGTACAACTGATTTTGGGTTGTGGTATGACATATCAAATGACTTTCCTCTATGTGCATATACTGATGCAGATTGGGCATGCAATATGGATAACAAAAAGAGTACAAGTAGTGGAGCATTTTTCCTAGGAGGAAGGTTGGTTTCTTGGCTAAATAAGAAACAAGACTATATTTCACAGAGTACAACAGAAGTAGAGTATGTAGCAGCAGCAAACAATTGCAATCAAATCATGTGGATGAAACATATGTTGAAGGATATTGGGATAGAGTTCTCAGAATTTGTTATCATACATTGTGATAACACAAGTATAGTAAGTATGTCTAAAAATCCTGTGTTACATCCTAAGACGAAGTACACATCTATTAAGTATCATTTTTTGAGAGAGAAAGTTGTAGAGAAAGAGATCAAACTGGAATATGTTAGTACGAAGGAGCAAATTGCAGATATATTTACAAAGCCTTTGCTTAAGGATACATTTGAGTACTTGCGTGGCATGCTTGGGGTTATGCCCCTACCTACTTCAGAGTAGACAATGCAAATATTGCATCAGTCAAGTGGTATAAGAGCTTGGTCACATGTTTGAATCCTCAGATCCTCAGGTAATGCTGAGGGGGAGATTGTTAGAAATTTGTTCAGTGCTTCAATCAGGATTTGCGACAAAGGCTTAACCGCCTTTTGTGTACTGTAAGTTGAGTGGTTCCATCGAGCATTGATAGATCAGTCTTTTGGTGAAACGACAACCCCCTAACAATATCATTATTATATTAATTTCTCTCATATAATAATAAACTTATATATCAAATATAATGAACACATATAAATAATATCTCAATATATATAATATTATATCTCATATATAATTATATATATTGAGATATAAGTGTATATATTCATAGGTTTATTTGATTGAAGCTACCTAACATCAACAAAAATTTTCTGTTAGGTGGAAGTTCCAACTCATGAGCTACTTCTCCAACCCTCTCCATTCCCTTTCATAGAGGACTGCATGTAAGGCTGCAACCTCAAAAATACCATATCACCAACCTCAAAAACCCTCTCACTTTGGTGTCTATCGAAATAAATCTTTTGCTGATTCCCGGATATCTTTACTTTTCTGTGTCACATCCTTAGCACCTGGCCCTCTACTATCAAGTGGAATCAAATTCATAAATTAAATAGCAACATAACCATAAAGTGGCTTAAAAGGAGACATGCCAAATGTCACGTGCTACGAAGTATTGTAGCTATATTTTCCTAAATGCAGCCATTTGATTAAAGCTATTTGCTGCCCTATATCATAATTTCTTGGATAGCATTCTATCCATTTGTTCACTATCTCCATTTGCCTGTCCTTTGGGGAATGATAGCTAGTACTTGGTGTCTTCTCAAGACCTGTTAAATCGGAAGAGTTCTTACCAAAACAAGCCAAGAAACCTGTTGTTCTTGTCACTTACAATTTTCTTTGGCAACCCATGAAGTCTGAAAATTTCTCAAATCTAGCAGAGCTTTAAATTCTGAAGATGTAACATGAAAATGTGCTAATTTGTATTGTCCCCAACAAGCACTTTACTTGATTTAACCTAAATTTTCCAACTAGGGGTTTGTCTTGTGCTTGGGAATGGCAAAATTGTAACATTCCTCACTATGAAGGCTGCCAATTTCTACAGATTAACATACCTCACAATGTATTTAAATTCGATTAAATTAAGGAACAAATAATAATTTATAATACATTTGACAGTGAACATACTTAATTCCCAATTTCTTTCATTCCTATAAACAACAACCTTAAGAAGGATGGTAGAATTACTATGCTAGGGTGCATGAAACAATCTACAGTCTACAAGAAAACTCCCTTAAGATTCTTACCCATCTTGGGACCTACCTGTCACGTGACTGAATAACTCTGCTTCTCTCTACACAAATCCCCTATCCTCTCAACTGTATTAGTGAGTGATTAAGGAATTGGCTAAATATATACTACTGTCTTATAGATTACAGAGAGAGACGCACACACGAATATATATATCTGTGTGTGTATAATGGTTTTTAGCGTCTAGTAGAATTTAGATATAGCATTCTTTAAATTAATATTAAAATCATAGATATGTTTCAGCATAATTGTTGTCACACAACACTTTTCGGGATTGTAAAAAATTCTCTTCCTTGAAGAGTATCAAGTATATTTACTATCTTTTTTTTTTCTCTTTTCCCTGATTAAAATCTATTTGATTAGTACCTCCTCTCTCTATATATATTTTTCATAATCTACAATTTGATGATCCCCCTAAATGATTTTGGAATGTATTATAAATTGTAGTGGAATGATTAGTCACCCGATGAAAGACACATCCCCTTCCTTCCATATTCCTTGTATCTTTTCATTACAAGTCTTCAACATATTACTAAACATACCCGTTTCTTATGTTTAGGTGTAAACATTCCCATTCCTTATGTTTAGATCTTCATTCTTTCATTTATTACCTTTATAATGATGATAATTATTGAATTGGCTAACTCTCTATGTTAATTCTTAGTGCAATAATCACGCTTTCTTGGTATTCCCTTTGAATAGTGGGTCTGACTATGTACGGTGCTTGACTAGCAAGCCATTTACCAATAGAGTGATATCTATGTTATTTCTGATTATTAATTTGTTAACATCCCGTCGTCTCTGTAAAGTTTACTCGATTTCAACTTGTATTATTGATACTCAGGTGTCATATTTGCTCTTCCAACTCTCAATATTCTTTTCAGATATTGCTTGTAAGTTATCACTCTATCTCCACATCAATTATAATCCTTCACTGCTGTATGTAGTCTTAATCCCTGAATACTGTGTTGGTATAATCATCATGCCAACCTATCTTTGTTCTCTATTTTTATCAAGGGATACACTGCTTATAATTCCCCTCAATGTTGAGGTTAGCTATTGACCTCAATGCTGCTGTTGACTTATTCTCTCCATCCCATCGTATGAACTGTGAACCAATGTTGATATTGTTCTTCCTTCACCAGTATCCATGTCTAATGCAAAATAATTGCATACACATAATCCTCTTTGGTCCAGCTCAGGCCAGGGGATTGTGGAGTTCATCATATCGGGATTAGAATGAGTTGCTGTTGTGAATGCTATTCCTTTTTGGTTGCTGACTGAGGATAGTTGACTCTCATAGTTCACGGAGATTGTGATTGATTAAATTATATTATAATTTATATAAGTATTTTAATATTATAAAATAATTAATTAATTCTTAGTTTAGAAAGGAGACATAACAAAATTCAGCGAGCCTATCACAACCCAGGAATATAGTCTTTTCCTTCTACTTTTGGCAGCCCTATGGTAGAATACTAGAATCTATAAATTTATGGCAGCCCTATTGATATATTTGGCTTTTTAAAGAATGAGCTCACTGACCACTTTATTTCTATAATCTTATAGCCTATCTTCTATGATATCATTAGTCATTGGGTTCTTCACATATTCAGGTACTACAGTCGCCTTCGAATCAACAGTTATATCAGCTATAGATAAAGGTAAGGTTTGCTAAAATGTGCACTAGCCACTACATTGTTGTTCACTTCTACGTATTTGATATCAAAATCTTAGGGTTGACTTTTAATAACTATTTTTGCTGCCTATTGTTTAAATCCCTTTGGCTGAGGAAGAATTTTAGACTATTATGGCCTGTGTTGGCTACAAACTTCCCACAAACCAATTATTGTCGAAATTTAGGTCAAGTATGCATTGTGGTGAACGTTTCTTTGTCATAAATTGAGAAGTTTCGTTCAGACTCCTTGAGTTTTCTGCTCTCATATGCTTATGGGATGTTTATATATCAAGACAACCCCAATACCTTCTCCTACAACATCACATTCCTAGGATGAAAGGAACTAAAAAATCTGGAATTGCCAAAACCATTTACGAGCTTATTACCTTTTTAAGTTTGTCAAAAGCTTGCCAAGCTGTGGTTTTTCATGTAAACGCTCCCTTTTTAGTTAAATTGTTAAAGGCGCTGCAAGTCGTGAGAATCCCTACACAAACCTTCTTTAATAGTTACATAAACCTACAAAACTTCTCAGTTCTGTCAAATTCGTTGGCCAAGGCCAAGTTTGGATTGTTTTGATCTTCTTTTCATCCACATTGATACCTTATCCACCGATTTTGAATCCTAAGCACAAAATTTAAGTCAACTCAAATCCACACTTATAACACTTCGGTATAAAAAGAATGCTGTTCAAGTGTACCCACCACCTCATCTAGATGTTTCAATTGATCTTCCCATATCTTACTATAGATTAAAATGTCTTCAAAGAAAACCAAAAAGAATTCCTGAATTTTAGAATGAATCCTTGGTGCATGCATGATTGGAAAGTTGCTGGTCCATTGGTTAGGCCAAATGACATTACCAAAAACTCATAATCTCCATAATGACACCTAAATGTTGTTTTGTTCATATTTTCATCTCTTGACTTTGATTTCATGACACCCTTATTGCAAGTCAATCTTGGAAAAATACTTTACTCCTTGGAGCTCATCAATTAAGTCATTGATCCTCAGTATGTGGCAGTGATTCTTGATTTGTCTTTTTAGTTAGTGCTCCTTTAGTCGATACACATCCTCCTGGTTCCATATTTTTTGTTGAACAATACTGTGAATGATGCAAAAGGGCTAGAGCTAGGCCTTTATGTCCCATATCCAAAGGTTCCTTGATTTCCTTTATAATGTAATGATCCTTACTTAAATACAAGTTTCATAATAAGACTAGTAGTAAGAAATATGAAAGAATGAAACAATCATCCCATAGTAAAATAATAATAATAACAAATATTAAGTAGCTAAATGTATTTTCCTTGGACCACTACTTCACATCCATAATGAAGGGTAGAATTACTGTGCTCAGGTAGAAATAGGGTCCAAGAGGCTCCCTCATGAACAAAGCTTGATTTGAAACCTTCTTCTCAGGGTTACCGGAAACGCAACCCCCCAACCTCTGACACGCGTATGGCCGTATTTGGTACGGATACACAGACGAAACGGAGGAAATACGGATGAAAATCGTGTCCGCCTGTTTTTGGAAAGATCCCATTTTTGAACCCGTGTTAGAGACGGTGAAGACATATTTCTAAAAAATTTGAGCCGAATTTTTTATAGAATGTCGCGTTTTCATGTCGTTTTAAAGAAAATATCTACTAGACTACTGGTTAGACTCGTAATCGCTGGAAAAAATTGGGAAAAATCCGAAAATATCCTGTAATCGTTGGGAAAAACAAAACTCGTGCAGCTATAAATAAACCCCAAACGTTCAAATAACAAATGAATTTTTCCTGCCGCGGTCTGGTTACTCCTGTGCGTGGTTTGAATATTCCTGTGTGTGTTTTTCCTGCCGCGGTCTGGTTACTCCTGTGCGTGGCCTCCATCTCCGAATTCTCCTGCGAGTGGCCTCCAATACCTGCTCGCGGTTCATCGTCATCACAATACGGGAGTAATTGTTTTAGATTTTTTTTTTTAATGTTCGTTTTTGTTTTATTTTTCAAATGTTTGTTAATGTTTTAGTTTTATTTTATAGATGTTTGTGAATGTTTATATCATATTGATATAACCCTATTTATATGTTGCTAAGTTTTATTTTACAAATATAAATAAATATAAAATCTAATAGTTTAATTTTAATAAATCAATATTATTTAGTTTTTAAAATAAAATAAAATAAAAATTAATTATTAAAATTACAATTATAATTATTAAAATTTAAACTAGTTTTATATTTATTTTTATTTTTATTTTTTTAAATTTAAACTTTGTAAAAATTAATAAATATTAAATAGTATTATAAATTATAATTTATTAATTATAGTAATAATATTTAATAATTCATAAAGCGTAATAATTGTTTTAGACTTTAGAGTTACCATTAGAATATTAAATTTATATTTGGATGAAATTAATTAATATTATGAGTATATTTAATTTATTTATAATTTTTTAATTAATAAATAATTTAGATTTAAGTTTCAAAGTTATATTCTTGTAAAATTAAATTTGAAATAAAAATTATTGCACATATACTTAATTTAATTATTTTATAAATTATTATATTAATTTTAAATTTGTGCTTTATAGCTTAATGCAAATTTGTTTTGATTTCATAATTTTACTAATTTTTTTATCTTTTTCAGGAACCTAATCATGGCGTAATCGTCAGCAGATGTTAGAGCATCAGAAAATGACAAGTGGATCAAACCAAATGCTAAATATCCATTATGGGAACATGTAACCATCATTGAGAAATTTCAAGGCGGTGGAGGTTTCAAATGGAGGTGTCATGAGTGTTTGATTGATTATAACGGTTCTTATACCAGGGTTCGTGGACACCTCTGTCACATAAAAGGTACAGGATGTGAAGTGTGTCCTGGTCCAAAGGTTGATGGTCAACCAGGGAAGGGATTGTCACGTGAGAAGATTGCAAAGTACCAAAAAGAAGAGGATGAAGCTAATAGTCAAGTTCTAAAGTCAACACAAAGGTCAAATCTCAATAAATCTCCTTTGCATCCAACTTCAGGAACCTCTGTTGGTGACAAGAGGCGTAATTTAGGACCTCTTGAAAAGGCATTTAATTTGCAAAGTCGAGAGGATACAGATCAGAATATTGCACCACGTCTATATGCGAATGGAATTTCATTTAACGTGGTTCGCTTGCCATATTGGCAAGAGATGGTTAGGTCTATTAATGAAGCTCCAAAAGGATACAAAAGCCCAGGGTATGAGAAGGTTCGTACTACTCTTTTGATTAAAGAAAAAGAGATTATTGATAGACAGTTGCAAGTGATTCGAGATTCATGGAAAATTTCAGGAGTTTCCATCATTTGTGATGGATGGAAGGATGCTAGAAATAGGCCACTAATCAATGTGGTTGCAATGAGCCCAAAGGGGGCAATGTTTTTGAGAGCAGTGGAATGCAATGCTGAAGAGAAAGATACACAGTTTATTGCCAATATTCTAATTGAAGCAATTGAATCTATGGGGCCAGAAAGTGTTGTTCAAGTGATCACAGATAATGCAAAAGTATGCAGAGCAGCTGGGTTGGTCGTGGAGGCAAGATATCCAAAAAATTGGTGGACTCCTTGTGTAGTTCATTCTTTGAATTTGATGCTACAAAAAAATTGGCAACATTCAATGGATATAAAAGATTTATGAAGAAGCCAAAGAGATTCAGATGTTTATTTGTAATCATCAAATGTCATAGGCCATTTACAGACAATTCGCTAAGCTAGAGTTGTTAAGGGTAAATGTCTTGTCTCAAAAATATTCAATTTGTTTTTTTATTGAAATGTATTTAAGATTTATATGATTTTAAAATGTCTTTTTTTTATTGAAGGTGGTTGAGACACGCTTTGCCACACACTACATTGTTCTCAAAAGGCTTGTTGATGTCAAACAAGCTTTGAAAGTTATGGTGATTAGTGACATTTGGGCAGTATGGAGACAATCACAAATAGATAGAGCAAATAATGTCAGGAGGTTAATTCTTGATGAGGATTGGTGAGCTCAAATAGATTATTTACTATCTCTTTCACTGAGCCAATATACACCCTGATCCGTCGGTGTGATACCGATAAGCCAATATTAGGTGAAATCTATGATTGCATAGATACAATGGTGGAGCAAGTTAGAGATATTATTATAGGAAAAGAGCAAGATCCCTCTGAATTTTTTTATAAGCAAATATATGATGTAATAAAAAAAAAGATGGGATAAAATGAAAACTCCATTGCAACTTTTGGCATATGCTTTAAACCCTAAGTACTACCATGCTGATATGTTAGCATTGCCAAATAGGACAGCACCAAATAGGGATGTTGAGGTTGTTGAAGGATATAAAAAAGCTTTCAAGAAAATGTTTACAGATCCTAGAGTTGCTGCAGAGATTCGAGATGAGTTTGGGACATTTGCTTCCTTTGATGGAACTTATGCAGATGTTGATGCAATGGCAGATAAAAAAAAATGGATCCTATAAAGTGGTGGAACTTCCATGGTGCCATGACTACACATTTACAAAAGCTAGCAATCAAGCTTCTATCACAGGTTTGATTTTATATTGATTATTCTAATAAGAATTATTTCTTATTTCAACTGTTTTTGATTGTTTGTGTCTTTGTAATTGTAACTTATAAATTATAATATAAAACTCTTTTATTGTAGGTTTCTAGTTCTTCTGCATTTGAGAGGAATTGGAGTACATATGGCTTTATCCATTCTGTGAAACGAAATAGGTTGGCAGCCAGCAAAGTAGAGGACCTTGTCTATGTGCACTCTAATCTTCGTCTATTGTCACATTCCTCCATAGACTACATCAAAGGACCTAATAGACTTTGGGATGTACAACCTGAGATAAGTGACATTGATGTATCCATAAATGCATTGACACATCTCAACCTCAATGTTGAGAATTCTGACGTGGTCAGAGGACCCTTTGCTGAATCGTCAATGGGTTCTGAGAGTCTAGGTGGTGGCCGTACTCAATCTAGCTATCCTAACTCTTTGGAGAATCTTGATGATCTAGATCTCGAGTTTCAAGAGAACAGTGATGATATTTTTGATAGCATGTGATTCTACCAAACTATTTCTGTATTTGAATTTCGTTTTAATAATAAAACTATATCTAACTACAATATTTTGGAATATGTCGCAATTATGTGTTCATATTGCTTTCATTATAATGAAAAACTTCTTTAATGACTCTGAAAATTTCTTATATATATATATATGTTTTAAGAATGTTGTATTTGCTGTTCCCAAATAAGAGGTCTCAAAAATTGGCTGTACCCGTACCCGATACCATACCTGTATCCGATACCGTACCCATGTCCATGCAACTCTGCTTCTTCTCATTGTGCTCGAATTTCTCTATCTTTCACAAACTCCCTCTTCATCAGGAATATGGAAAGGTTCAAGTTGAATTTATGATACTCAGATATGAGATGACACTTTCCTCATAGTTATGTTAAGTTTAACATTTAGTCATAATGCCAATGTGAATTGATATCCAGAAAGAATTACATAGTCCTATCTTTATATTAAAACTCTATAAGTTAGAATTGTATTAAATCTAAACAAGTTTATAAATAATAATTAAACTACCCTTATGCTATTCCTAAAGAGATGGAATATCTATTTATTATTACTTTAATAGACTGGCTAATAGCATTAATAGTTCTAATTGGAGAATGAAATTATAAACAATCCCTATATACAAGGCTCGGTACCCTTTTCCCAAACCCACATGGGCAAACTGTTAGTCAAATCTGCACATAGATTGATGGGAATCAGTGTACTGCTCTTCGATGGTTTTTCTATGAGTTTTTGACATCTTTGTTCCTTGCTGTGGGGTCAGATTTGGTGTTGATCGAGGTTAGACTTCCATTCAGGCCTGGAATTTGACAGCCACTATAAGAACCAAAATCTACAGCAAGATTTCCAAACACACAAAAATGCTAAAAATTGCAGAATAACAACACATCATACAAAGCTACAATAAGAAAAGTCAAACATCTTTGTATAAAAGTAATCAAGGTTAGCAAGCTGTTAACTGAAAGTACAACTCATCATTACAATGTTGTTGAAAACTTGAGTATACAATTAGTTATTGAGAAATTCAGCATAATATAAATTTGCTGATTATGTCGCAAGAACCTTACATCAAAGAACCCAGGTGCTGAAAAACATGACATATCCATCACATGTTCCTCAAATTCAAAAACAATAGTACTTTACCAACTTAAGTTACAATATCCGAATCTAGATTACATCAAAATGAAAGATAATGTACATCGTCGCCAAGATGAAGATACAAGACATAAGACAGATTTTGAAACTTGACAGATGTTTTGAAGGTGTGTCCGGTCTCCAAAGCCATCGGACGTCGTCCATCTGCTCTCTAAGATGGGAGTGTGGCCCAAGCGTTTTTACCTCGCCAACCACGAAGTGTTTACTTTCCCGGAATTCTTCCTAATAATGAAGAATACCTCGACCCTGGCACGAGAAGCCTAGCTTCCCAGAACAAGATGGTTTAGATGGATTCGGTGCAGTTGTGAAACACACTACATGCATTCATCTGCCTAGCAGCCTAATCAAGGAATGCAACAAGGAAAAAAAAAGAACACTACACATCTACCAGTATGCAGTGAAAGAAAAACTGTTAACATATCTACCCACATGTACATTTCTTTGTCTAAGCATATCTTCACATTATTACAATAATAGATAAATTGTCTATTATTAGTTAATGGTTATCTCGTGTAAATATTTATTAAGCTTTAGTTTGCTTTCGTTTTTTGCTTTCTCTAGAATATAATGTTTCTATTCTTTATGATCGTTTCCTAAGGAAACATCGTCTCATTCTTTTGTATAAATTAACCTTTCGGTCTTTATTAATATTAAGCAAGTATTTTACCAATTACCTCGTAATATGGTATCAGAGCAAATACTTAAATTTTTTTTGAAAAATTTATAATTTCTATTGAAATTAGTTAAAATTTTTCAAAATTATTTCTAATCTTTCACAAACAACACGGCTAGGGTTTTTGTTCGGACATCCAATCACGGCCCGTTTTCTACAAATCGTGGTCGAAAATCCTCTCTGAAAATTGCGGGTTTGTTTGGCGTTTGATTTTGCAATCTGTGGCCTGCACATCTCTGGTTTTTCTTTTGAAAAACACAGGTTTTTTCTTTCAAAAACTGCGATCACAGTGGGAGATCTGCAGGCTGCAATAACGACGGTTTTCTTGTGTTTGGCGTCTGTTTTTACCTCTGCTCAGTTAAAGACGACTCACTTTTTTTCTCAAGTCACGGCCTGTGTTTTTAAGGGAGTAAACATAGTTCATTTTACCACAAATCTTCACTCTCTGTCGTCATCGCCAAAATGCCTGTGTTCTAAAACAAATCGGGCATTTTCAGACTTGCAAATACCATTTTTTAATGTTATTTTGACCTTCATGTCCATCGATTGGTTTTTTGGCTTGAAACCCTAATTTTTAGAGTCGAATTTTTTTAATTGTAGATTCTTGGTGGGTTTTTCCAGAGGTCAATTGGGTTGTCATCCATTTTTCTGAGTGCCTCAATTTTTGTGCCTCGTTTTCAAGCCAGTGGATCTAGAAACTGATAGCATATTCCTTCTAGGTCAGTCTCTGATTCTTTTGGGTCTTCCATATTTTTGCCTCGAAGAATGTGCCTTCACAAATTTTCACAAATTTTCATTGAAAAACATGCCATGGCATCTCTAAAAAATATTATACTCGAGCATACCTCCAAATTCAATGGTCGCAATTATGGTACCTGTAAGCAGCACATCATCGCAATTTTTGAATATTGAAACACTGATCAACTTGTTTTGGGTGTTATGAAGTGCCTGACTTCTCTGAGTCCTGATCAAGATACATGGGATCTGAATAATCTAGAGGCAGTAATGTTTCTCAAATTATCCATAGCTGATGATCAGCTTTCTCAGATTCCATCCGACAAGATAGTTGCCGAAATCTGGACACATCTCAAAGGTCTTCATGAGACTTCTGAGAAGAGTAGAGCCTTCTTTCTGAAAAACACTCTGTTTTCTATTGTCATGGATGAGCGCACCAAACTCCAGGCACACTTGAATTGGATTCAAGAAATCTATGATCAGTTACTTGCCATTGGTCGCAAGATGGAGGAAGAGGATATTGTGGTTATCACTCTTTGGAGTTTACCAAAATACTATGAGCATTTTATCGAGACTCTCAACATCACATCTACTGGTGTTGATCTAAAGTTCATTGATCTCTGCACACTGTTGTTTCGACAAGATCGGTGAAAACAATAGTTCAGTAGCAGCTACAGTTCCACCTCCACAAAGCAAGCCTTTGCTGCGAAATCCTTTCAGAAGGATAAGGGCAAGTTTCAAAAGCCATCTCAGCAGAAGTCTTCTGCTCTAGTCGTAGATGATTCTAGAAAGAAGAACATTCAATGCAACTACTGCCACAAGTTTGGACACATGAAGGTTGAATGTCGAAAATGCTTAGCTGCACAGTCTAAGCAATCAGGTTGGCAGCTCAAAGAAAATAGTGTAGAGCACATTGAGTAGGCGAAATTAGCCTTTTACGCCTTCATGGCTAAAAGACTTGCAGATCATGTGAAGTCATCTGCCTAGTACATTGATTCAGGTGCCTCTCGTCATTTCACTCACCCCAGAGATTGTTTACTGACTACCAGCCTTATTCAGACTATTATTTTTGGTGGCGGAGAAGAGTACACAGTTGTCGGTAAAGGCAACATTCAAATTCAGTCTGATGGGAGGAATCTCATATTCCTTGATGTGTACTATGTTCCAGGGATGGAACTCAATCTACTCTCAGTTAGTCAGTTGCTACGACATTCTCCACACTTGGCAGTCACCTTCAGTTCACATCAGTGCACCATCACTGATCGAGCGACTACGTTTACAGTTGTGGTTTTTGAGAATCATGGTCTTTTCAGACTTTCTAATTCTGGTGATTCTCAAGACTTAGCTATGGCTGCTGGGCGATCTTCTGTCAGTACACTTTGGCATCAGTGATATGGGCACTTAAATGTGCATTATCTCTCACAGCTTGCTCAGGATGAGCTTGTTCTTGGATTGCTAGAGATTTAGACTCAACTCCTTGGAGTTTGTGACGCATGCCAAGCTGGGAAGCAACATCGCACACCTTTCACTAGTGGCGATTCATGGTGAGCTTCTTAAGTACTTCAGCTTGTTCATGTCGATATCTGCAGCCCTGTGGCCACTCATTTTGTTCTTGGGTCTAGGTATTTTTTGTTGTTTGTTGATGATTTCAGTAGAAAAATGTGAGTGTATTTCCTTAAAAAGAAATCAGATGCATTTACTGTATTTCAAAAGTTTAAACCCTTAGTTGAAAAAGAGTCTGGGAAATTTATTATTACTCTTAGATTAGACAATGGGGGGGGGGGAATTTTGTTCGAATGCTTTTTCCAGCTTCTTAGATACATATGGCATCAAATGCTAGTTAACCACACCCCACACGCCACAATAAAACAATGTAGTTGAACGACGAAACAGGACAATCACCGAGATGGCTCATTCCATGCTCAAATACAGACATGTTCCAAAGCAATTTTGGGTAGAAGCAGTTAACACTGTAGTTTATCTATTGAACCAGTCACCCACAGTGGTGGTCAAAGGTAAAACTCTGAAAGAGGCCTAATCAGGTCGCAAGCCCAAAATCAATCACTTAAAGGTTTTTGACTCTCTTGCTTTTGTTTGGATCCCTGATGTGTCACGCACCAAGTTGGATGCCAAGAGTCAGAAAATGATGCTTGCTGGATATAGCAGTCTTCACAAAGCGTATCGCCTGATCGATGTTGAGACATCTGATCTCATATATAGTCGTGATGTAGTCTTTGATGAGCAGCGAGGACCATTCATGCCTGTTTCTCCTGTTCCTAATCCAACAGACCATCCTATGATGACTCATAATTTGGGAGTTTGGCTTCCATTAGGTCCACCTGATGGGAGGGCTCTAGTAGCTCCTGCTGCTCCAGTTATTCCAGTGATACTTGTATAAACTCCTTTGGCTTCTCCTGCAGGTTCACCTTGCTTTGTCGATGCTTCACCTGAGTTTGATCCAACTTCTTTTGATGAGGATCCTGTTGATCAAGCATCTCCTAGTACTACTGTTGGTCATTCTCCTATCCGGCCTAAGTGGTGGGCTAAGATACTTGCTGATTTTTGTGATGATGAGCTCATTGATGGGAGAACTGCTCAGAAAAAGAGCAAAACTACAGATTCTGTTATCTTTGCTCTTATGGCCAACATTCACAGTGTGTTTGAACCTCAAACATATTTCGAGGCTAAAGGAATTCCAGAGTGGGAACATGCCATGACGTCTGAACACCAACGCCTGCTGAAGAACAACACTTGGGTCCTTTCTAATCTTCCACCAGGGAAGAAACCCATTGGCTGCAAATGGGTCTACAAAATCAAATACAAATCAGATGGTACTTTGGACAAGTACAAAGCTCGTTTTGTGGCGAAGGGCTTTTCTCAATATCAGGGCATTGATTATGAGGAGACCTTTGCTCCTATTGCAAAGATGAGCACCATCAGATTAGTCCTAGCCATGGCAGCGCAGTTTGGCTAGAAGGTCCATCAGATGGACGTAAAGAGTGCTTTCCTGAATGGTGATCTCCATGAAGAGGTCTACATGACGCAACATCCTGGTTTCAAGGTTGTTGGTAAAGACCATTAGGTTCTCAGATTGGTAAAAACTCTCTATGGCTTGAAGCAGCCCCCTCGGGCATGGTACATCAAGATTGATAAGTACCTCAGTGATCAAGGCTTCAAGAAGAGTTCTTCAGACTCAAATCTGTACATCAAGGCTACTGACAATGACATCATCCTTCTAGTTATCTATGTGGATGATCTGATCATCACGGGTAGTTCGGCATCTTTGATTTATGGAATCAAACAGAACTTATGCCAGTCTTTTGATATGACTGACTTTAGGCTCATGCATTATTGCTTAGGTGTTGAAGTTTGGCAACAGTCTTTTGGTATATTCATCTCTCAGTCCAAATATGCTAGGGCCCTGTTAGACAAATTCCAAATGCAGGATCGCAAACTTGCATCTACACCTATGGAGAAAGGTCTCAAGTTATCAACAAAGTCTTATTCTCCTTCTATTGATGATACTACATAGAGGCAACTAGTAGACAACCTCATCTACATCTCTGCTACTAGGCTTGATATCAGCTTCACAGTCAGCTATATTTCACGCTTTATGATAGCTCCTAAAGTTGATCATTGGATGCCAGCAAAGCTTGTGCTTCGTTATGTGAAGGGCACTTTAGATTATGGACTTCTGCACTCTCGAAGTTCTAATCCTAAACTCAATGGGTTCACAGGTTCAGATTGGGCAGGTTCTGTTGATGATAAAAAGTCAACATTTGGATATGAGTTCAGTTTGGGATCCGTTGCAGTCACATGGACCAGCAAGAAGCAGTAGGCAGTGTCTCTCTCTTCTATAGAGGCTGAATACAGAGGGACTGTAAGGGCAGGATGTGAAGTTGTTTGGCTTCGTCAAATGTTCGGAGATATGCAGATGTCACCAACAGGACCGACTACTTTGTTTGTTGATAACGAAGGTCTTATCAAGTTAGCACGCAATTCAGTTTTCCATGAACGAACCAAGCATGTGGATGTTCACTGTCATTACATACGACAATTGGTTGAAGATGGT
This sequence comes from Cupressus sempervirens, assembly GCA_028749045.1. NCBI lineage: Eukaryota > Viridiplantae > Streptophyta > Pinopsida > Cupressales > Cupressaceae > Cupressus > Cupressus sempervirens. The sequence goes on along the minus strand of CM053788.1, from coordinate 629,376,969 downwards.
GATGGAGCTCAAATTTTCTTGCAAAATTTTGACCTCCATTTAAGAAATAATATCAGAGTTTCAAGGGGATAAAGTATTGTCATATAAAAACTATGAAGTTATACACTTTGTTGTACTTGAATGGTATGTATTTAATCAGAGTTCAGTGAAAGTCAGTTAGGAAAAGAACAACTATGTTATTACTTCTGGCATGTTCGAATCTGATTACTGACTACAGAATACATGGTTAGTATTTCATTTCCCAGTTAGAACACGAGATATATAGATCAAAATATGATACAGTTAAAGAACGATGCCACACTGAATATGAATGTGTATGGTTTAATAAATTTATACTACCAATGCGTACTCCAAAAGGCACTCTTCAAATGCCAATGCACAGATCTCCACTCAGAAACTCTTCTAGCGTTATCTACCAAAATATATCTAAAGGGGATTACAAAATGGCTTTAAGAAAGTATAGAAAGGCATTACGCTATTTGGACATTTGTTGGGAGAAAGAGGATATAGACGATGAGAGAAGCAATTATCTAAGGAAGACAAAGTCACAAATCTTTACAAACAGTTCTGCCTGTGAGTTGAAGAAGGTGATTATTCAGAAAATAAAGATTCTTCGATGGATACTGCTGACAATATGGAGGAGGATGTACAAATTTCTCAAGATCAAAATCTACGAGTCTCAACCAATTACATCGATATCATTTCTTGTAGGGCTAACATGAATAAAATGAGCGTGTGCTTTGTAAATGAAGCGAGCATTCAGATATAGCAAAGGTATATGTGACTTCATTATTGCTACCTATGACAGAAGGAAAATAATAGAAAATATTGAAGATGTTCAGGTGGAAAATATGGGTCACAGCAGCGACCCAAATACTTCCACTAGGAGTTATAAGGTTTGGAACTTTAATTGCCATTAATGGTCATTGGCCGCCTGTGCATATTTTAAGTTATACGTTGGAGAAAAGTCACTCCAAAAATGAAGCCGCCCACGTCCCAAGCTGTACAATACACAGAAAAGGGTAGATCATCGACAGGCACAGGACAACAGATTAAAATTGATGAATATGCAAGCACATACAGATCTACGGTTATTCTCTAAGTCACGGATATGATTATTCCCTAAGTCACGGATTAAGATATTTAAATGATAATTGATATTCATGAGGCTTGATTGTTTTATTACGATTTAGAATGTTACAAGATTAAAAGTTGCGATTGGCTGATTAAAAAGGATTGGTATCGGGGGCAACTTCATACACCGCAGAAAGAGCAATTGATTTCACAATTAAAGAGAGAAATCGCAAAGATAAATCGGACTAGGCTTGAATTAAAAGGTGACCATCATCCATAATCTGAAAAATAAAAGACACGGTGATTAAATTTATTAAAAGTTCTTCAGCAAAGATATTAAGCGATAAATATTTAAAGAGAAAAAGGATTTAACTAAAAAGGCGCGACTCTTCATTTGGAAAAGTCACGTCTTTTATATAAGGAAGATATAAATAGAGTTAGAAGTTAGAGAACAATTGTAATATCCAAACATACATGTCATTTATAAAAAGAAGCATTTTTTATATTTATATATTTGTGTGAGGAGGAATAAGGGTTAAATATGGCTTCATAATGTAAATTTCATTATTTTTTAAAAATAAAATGTCTTTTGTTTATTTTTGAATGGCGTGGAGATTTAAAACTACAGGCGAATCGTCTTTCGCAATTATATTTTAGAATTCTGTATATGATTTTGATATCAGATAAGTGGACATGGTGAATTAGCATTTTAGATTTGATCATCATAGGTGTTGTGAAATATTAAATTGTTTCTGTACCTTTCCAGTTTGTCTCCTTCTCAGCGGAGTTAAAATTCAATCTGGACTGATTTAAGATTGCATTATAATTGGTTTGTCGCATCTGGATTATTAAAATTGTTGGCAGTATAAGTGGATTGAACATTATGAAGTCGTACGTGAAAGTTCACTGAAGTTGACTCTATTGCCCGGATGAGCAGAGGCACTGGTCTTTTTATTATTGAAGTCAGAAAATCTATATATTCCTTCTACAAGCATCAAATTCATTATTCTTTAAACATTATACAAAACATTCAATTATTATCCAACATCCAGTTTCAGTTTCATCGAGTTCGAAGACCTTGCCAACCGAAGAACTCCAAAAGTTTAAATTCGCTATAGAAAAGCGTTGAACCGAACAGTCAACATTTGAGGTAAAGGTTTACTTGCCTGGGTGTAGCGGAGCCTGAAGTGCAGGGGAATCAAGAAGTATTTCCATTCGTTGGCCAGAACTGATTGGGAAGTCCTATCGGAGAAGTGGCAGGCTCTTGGATATCCAATCTGCAGTTTTGGGAACCAACAGACGGGATTATAGATTTGCAGTATGTTCCTACCACGGATCAGACTGCAGACATTCTCACCAAGCCTCTTGGTCATGATAAGTTTGTCAAATTCAGACGACAGCTTGGTGTGTTAGATAGATTAACCATTAAAGGAGGGTATTACAAAAATAGATAAGTTGTCTATTATTAGTGAATGGTTATCTCTTGTAAATATCTATTAAGCTTTAGTTTGCTTTCATTTTTTGCTTTCTCTAAAATAAAATGTTTCTATTCTTTACGATCGTTTCTTAAGGAAACATTGTCTCATTCTTTTATATAAATTGACCTTTCAGTCTCTGTTAATATTAAGCAAGTATTTTACCAATTACCTCGTAATACACATGCAAAAATGAAAATAAGCATAGTCACGCACATATGCTACTGTCAGAATTCAGCATACTTAAATGCAATTTAAAAAAAAAAAGGCTTGGCCAAGCACAACATTCGTCAGCATCACTGGAAAGGAGAGACAAAACGTAATGAATCCTACTTTTCATGATCTGACAGGTTGAGAGAAGCACAACATAATGCATCCATCCCCACCGTCCCAAATGCCACATTACACCTTTCCATAAGGAATTAAACATCAACACTCAGGCTATCAACAAATATTAACCATCTATCTCTGAATTCATAATCAACGATTAACAACATTACATCTCAGAGCTCATATTCAACAATAATCGACACTTCGTTCATAACTAAGCTAATACATATGCAGCAATGAATGTAACCGAGACAAATTCATACACATCAATGAACATGGCGGAGTCAATTTCATATTCAGCAATGAACATGATGGATTCAAATTCATATTCAGCAATAGATAAAACTTCGTTCACGAACATATCGGAGACAAGGACTTAAAGAATAAAAGAGTAGAGGTGTTGTGTGGTAGTATTATAAAAATGCCTTATAAACATTGAGCTCAAAGTCTCTAACTGTACAGATTTCAAACAGCAAGCTGGAAACATACTGTCAAGATACTCAACTACGAGACGTCACAATTCAACCTAAATTTCTCCTTACACATTGGTAATTCAATAATGTTTTCAGACAGTACCAAAAGCATACATACAGCTCATTGTATGTTTCATCCAAGGAAAAGTAATGTGATTTCCAAACATATTTCTTTAAATCTTACATTGAATGCAGCAAAAGTGCTGGCTAGTAGACAGGTAAGGCTCAGCGAATTTTATTACCAAATGAATCACGCAAACATTCTCCTACAACAGCTTCCTGTCTGATTTATCTCAATCTGGTTAATTCTTCTTGCACAACTTGGTACTTCATTTAATGGCCGAGTTTAGAAATATAACTGGAATGAGGGTTTCATTACAAGTCTTACTTCCAGTCAAAAGAATATATAAAGGATGGTTCTATTATACTGACCATTCGTATGACTACTATTGATCTCACACGCAAGAAAAATATTGAGAAGACACAAATCTGGAGCGTATGCTAGTTTTGAAAGCACATCATTCTCATAGTTAAAAATATCTCAAAGCTTCTTAATCACTAATTAAGAGTAGTTCAGCGTAAAGAAATTTTACAAATTAAATAGACATCACACGACATTACTTTAAAGAAATAGTTGCACAATCTAGGACACACCATACCAACAGCGTAACGTAACCTTGGAAGCTGTTCTGTTTGCTAAGGATGTTAATACCATTGTTTTAATATATTAAGGCCATCATTTCAGAACACAAGCATTTGGGTTTTCTATTTGTCTCCAAGGTTTTCCGAATTGTATTGCATACTTGCTGCTAAGTTTTGCTTGAGATTTTGTCTGAGTTTTTTATTTATTTGGGTTCACCTTCAACGATTTATGTCAGACGCACATCCTTTAACATTTGGGTTTTGGAATTAATAAAACGAATGTAACAACCAGTTTGGTTTTCCAAATGCATATTCTTCAACAAACATTTAAATATAAATTACATGCTTAACAGCAAGATTATACTTCAAGAGGGAAGTTTAACGGAAGAATAGAAAATGGGAACCCGTGAACTCTGCTCTCGTCCAAACCCTTTTACCTTGTCTCCAGGCGCTGCTGCCCAAAAAAACGCATAACTCCAGCTCTATTTTATCTTTTTCCCTAATTCGTAACTGACCCAATCTTTTGGGTATTCCTTGACACGTTTCCCCTAACAAAATGGGAGTTCCCATCTGTATTGTAGCACAAAGCTTTAAATTTAAACAAGTTAGAATTACTTTACGATACTATCGAGGGGATGCATAAATACCAAAAAAATGCGATCAAGTCCTATCAAGAAAACAAAAATTCAAGATGTGAACACCTGATTTCCATTCTCCCATTCTAATAAATCACTCAACATTTAATTTAATTTAATTTGTGTACTAACTATACAATTTTTTTTTTAATGCCACATTCCCCTGCATTATCTAAATTCATTTCAGCATTTTACGGATTAAGCGAACAATATGACATCAAATAACCATGAAGTTCTAAGTGGCGTATGTGTGACCGTAAGATCATCCGACACATCCCCTTCTGAGAGGCTAACCCTCTCTACCTCAACCACACCCTCGCCTTCAACAACTTGTGATCACTCAAACACTCGCAACCATATAGAAGTCAGTATTAATAAACTTATAACTGAATTGACATCATAGACACACTAATGTAAATATAATAATACATACATTAATATCCTCAACAACTTCATCATTATGCAATCTAACTCATTACATCATCAACGTAAAATGAAGCCCATTATATCATCATAAAATAACTTAAAAACATAATCATGTTTAACATTAAATAACATAACGAAATATTTCAATGCATTAATTATTCATTTAATTCATCCTAACCAACACATCATAATGTAGTAGTTAACTTAATCATTAATTAAGCCATGTTTAAACAAGTTTGACCAAGTCAAAATTGACAAGGTCACCACATAATTGCCACATAAGCAAGAACAAGAAAAGTCGCAAGATAGGACGTGACAGCCACCCTTGCTCATATGATTTTTTAAGGACGACTAAATATTTTTCATGCCTTTCATTTTACGTTTTACAAAAAAAAATTGATGGTCATTTATTTTGTTTTCAACTAATTTAAAAATTATATTAAATTTAAATGATTTATAAATTATAAAATAATAAAATATTAATTAATAGCCTACACAATTTTTTTTTCTAAGCAACTAATGATTATAAATTAGTAATATATACAAAAAAATGAAATAAAAGAAGCAAGTTTCTAAAATCATATGTGAGATTTTTAAATTAATATAATTAACAAAAAATAATATAAAAATACATATCTAGCATTGTAAATTATTAAAAATAAAATTTTAAAATCCATAATATTTTATTTCAACAAATTTGTAAATTAATAGAAATATGCAATCATCAAAATAGCAACATATCTAAATGTAAAGAAAACAATAGAAACATATAAATATAAAATCATATATATTTATCATAGACATATATTATAGAGATTAAGAAATCACATTTATGTATATTAAAAAAAATACTAAGTTGCCTATAACAAATATTGATGGTTTAGTAATAAACTTAGTTGTCATATTGACGATTCTCTAAAAATTTAGACCAATTCATATGGTCCTACAATTTCTTAGCCTATCATATAGGGTTCAAAAGTGCAAAAACAACCAATACGATCATCAAATTCCAAGCTTGCTTCCATTCAATGCCTTTGTATTCACTCGTTGGTATTGCTTGATGTGATTCGATGATTGGAAATTGGTATTGTCGTCAATGGGAATCCTTTTGATTTTTTGCTTGTTGGTTATATATATGCTAGATCATAAAACATGTAAATCGATCCCTTTATAGGGTGGGGTGATGATGTGGGAAAAGACATGTCCCGCAGGCTTAATCCTCATCATGATAGTCGTGTTTGAATGTATTAATAGTTTAATATTGGGATTTATTATTATTGCATTTATTTATTAATATTGCAATTATGTTTGATGGAGATAATAAACAATTATATATGGGGTTTATTATTATTGCAATTATATTTAATCGTAATAACAAATAATTAAAATTATGTTGCCATCTAATTAACTATATTTTAGTAACAATTAATTGAGAATATATATATCAATGATAATTATATTGAACATAAGTAAAATAAAAACTATCAAAAGTTTCTATATATATTATTGAGGGTCTGTGACATACAATCTCTTCCTTGTACCTTTGGCTATTGATGTGGAGTGATCATGACCGGTTTTGCTCTTTCCTCAAGTTTAATAATACATCAAAAATTCCTTTTTTGATTATAGTCCAACAAAAATATCTTTGAGCCATGCTATGCTTGTCCAAAATAGATTGAATTCCGTATTGTAGGGTTCTTAATCCTTTGATAAACATTGTATGTAATAAAACATTCATTTGCCCATGCTACTTGATCCATACAAAAAACTTCATTTTGTTCCCTTAGTTGAAACTTCCATGAGTACCTTATAAGATAACCCATGTAGAACTATCTTCTTTGCATTGTGTTGGAGCAAGAACTTCTTGGTTCAAGATAACTCTATTCATATTTATCAATTAAATAGGACCTTTGAATTCCTAGAACTACTTCCATAACCATATTGTTATTATAAAAACCATCCTTCATTTTATGTTCTCTCATTGTCCACTCCATTTGGGGAACCTTCGTAGTGCAAGGGACAAATTTCCCTCGAGCAATATTTTTGTGAAGCCCCTCAATGTTCTTTGTCTACAATCCCAGTCTATTGACTACTTCATTAATGGAATTATAAGTAACCCCATTATGAATAATGATTGTTACCATTTGTCCCTTTAAGACTCCTCTAAGACAAAAAGAATATTATATGATGGTGCTTGTCAAAGTGTTGCGAGTGTAACTCTTGAATGCCCTTCTCCTTGTTGTACATGCTCCACTTCTTTCACCTCTTTTCTAGGTTCAACCTCACCACTTTTTGCATTTTTATTGGCAACTACCTCTATGCAATGTACTTGACCTAAAAAACGTAACCAAAAACTCTAAAAATTAGAATAATTTTTTACTTACCAATACACAATTGTAGTGTGAGACTCTCTTTCAACTAGGGAGAATGAAGCATAATTTGACTGACTGACAATACATTGAACTTCATACCAAGGACAAAGTATACATTGAGAACGATTGAATCCATCCCATAAGTGAAATTGAATGATGCCTTTACTAACAAGAATATACTCTTCACCTACTCCAACTACTAAAGAAATTGGGAAAGGTGTGAACTTTGTGAACCAATCTCGATAATGTGTGAAATGCCTAGAGTTACAAAAGTCAATTATCTGAGTTGTTGATGTCTCATGATTTGATGAGCATGTGCCCATGTATGCACAAGAGGCAAGCTCCTTCTAAACATAATGAAATGTAGCTTGGGCCTTTTGCTAAGATCCTCCTTGTGAAGATTGCATGACAACCAACTGTTTCCTGCAATCTAAGTCTAGGGAGAAATTTATACCTCTAGTCTTATGCTCTGCCTCATAAGCTTGATGAGAATTAATTAATTGTATAAAAGCCTATAGTGACACTACCTTTTTTGGGGAATCTTTGAATTTGTAAATTTTTATAGTGAATCATTCTATATTGACCTATGTAAAATTTTGGAAATGGACGAATCAACTTCCCCTTGTTATGAATTATGCTATGTACATTGACAATTATTCTTAGATCTTTATCACCATCATTAGTTCTAACCAACCATATTATGCTATGTACATTGACAAGTATTCTTAGATCTTTATCACCATCATTAGTTCGATAATGATTGACTGATTCATTGAGTTCTACTTGAGGGTAATATCTATATATATCATTAGGACTAGGACCATTTACAAATATGTCCACTCATGTGAGAACTATAAACTATGACCTCGCTACATAATAGTACATCACGTATGTAGGTATATAAAACATCTTGATCTTTTTTGAAATTTACCATTTGAGCATGAATTGAGTCACTTATGGCCTAGGATTAGTGATTCATATTTCTTAAATCAAATATAGTATGCATACATGCATGCATCCATAGTTCAAACATATTTACATTGAGAAAATTAACCACTGTAATAACCCCAACCGGTTATAACTTTGTGAAACACCAAATCTTCCTCACTAATCGTCTCTAGCACATCCAACTGTTTCACAATACCTTGTATCTCAGAATCTCCATCCCTTGGTAGAGGAGTACACCCTCTGTAGGTATAATGAATACCAAACCTTCTGTCACCATCCATAATGCTGAAAACCAAGTCCTCTACTTGTGGATTAAAAGAAAAGTGATGAGTACTCCTCACAGTGTAATGCCGATAAAAACTCCCAATCTCATCATCATCAAACTGGGAATCAGAAGATGGCTCCACTCTTTGACTCTGAACTATTGGTCGGGCAAGATCTTGGGCAACCCTCTTAGCAAAGCTAACCATGAAATCCCTATTGGGAAGCATTGTAGCCAAGGTCTCTACAATCTTCCTCACCAATTGTCGTATAGCACAAGAGCCCTGAATGAGAGTACCCTCAAATATACTGTATGAAACCTCCTGCAAATTTGAGCTCTCAAGCAAATACTTCATGAATGACTCAGTACAATAGAAATTATATGTGGAAGCATCAATCTGCGCCCCCACAATCCACAGTTGATCCCTCTGAAATTGTGACAATGCCAACTATCCAATGCTGCCAGCTATATGAAAAGAAGAAATAGTTTCACTTCTAGTAGAAGGAAGCAAATCACCATGAGATCCCATCTCCATTGATGCTCTCACGTCCTTTGTACATACTACACTCATATTTTGGATGAATGTGTTCGCCACATCATCACATCCCTCATCCTCAACCATAGAAACAAACTCACCACCAACCACAATATGTAACTGAACGGTGTCTGGGGTTGGCTTCGACTGTACCCGTTCCAACTCCATGCCAACCTCATCCAACTGTGGCAATGACTTCTGAAGAGCCAATTGAGTATACTAAAGAAAGTCCATGGTCACCTCAAGCTCCCGGGTGAGCTCAACCACCTCCTCTTTTCCTAACAACGTCTCATAGTAGGTGCTACCCCACTGATCCAAAAGGTAATCCCTGTCAGCAACTAATTGGGAGTAACTATGCTTCAAGTTCCTGACAGGCTCTCGAAGCACATGAACCTCTGCTAGAGAAAAAGTACTATCACCATTCTCATCAAACATAGGAGCACCCCAACTAGATGTAGCTAGCATTTGACGGATAGCATCATAATGCTCAAGAGCTAAATAAATGTCACTATCACTCACCTTAAGCTGACAAGTCACATGATGTCTCTTTAATCCCTGACTCCTATGCAAGCCCTCTATCTCACTAATTGCACCAAGATAGGAAACTAAATCAAAACTCTCCACCACAAGATGGCTCATATGTGTGCTATGTTCCTCACACAATTCTGCACCTGACTTACATCTACCATGTACCTCAACCAACTCCTCATTCGAAAAAAATGGGATCCCTTGCCATATCAATCTCCTCGCATGTCTCAGCTTCCACCTTAATAGTAAGATCCTGTAAGCATTGATCTTGGGACCCATCCAAAACCTCCGCGGAGTCATCACCCAATATCTGACAAGGGGTGTCATACCTAGTACATCTCATAGCATCATCAAATGTGTCCATGTTATCTGCATCAACATCCCCTGACAAAGCCTCAATTGCGGTCTCCTGACTCTGCACACATGACTCAACGCCAGGCTGCAAATTAATAATACTAGAGCATAAACCCACATCTTCTGACTCTGCTGAAACACCCACATCACCAACATCATATCTAGGTGACTCTATACGTGTCTTTGTCCCACTTGAGGAAGCAACTGCCTCTTGTACTGTAGCAACACCATGAGATCTCACATACAAATCTCCAATAATAATCATGTCCTCAAGAGAGCCAAAAGTATCAGTGGTAATAACTGCATCAACTGTCTTTGCACTAATTATAGCAACAACTCTAGGAGCCTCAACCCGCTGAAGCTTGGTGCTACTATCCTCTGCTACCATTGACAAAACCACATGTCCCTGTGGAATAAGTCCATTGTCAACACTGTAGATAGGACAATAGGTACCGTACTAAATGTAGGTACATCTACATTAGGGACTCCTATCAGGGAAAACTCAAGCTTCCTTGCAACCTCGATGTCGGCCTTTTAAAGGCAGAAACCATGTACCTTGCTGCCCTTTCAATTGTTTATGGATCCAACAGGCTCTCAATCTCTGTTGATGAAGCTTACGTTTCTCCATACTCTCTTGCAAAACATTCATCCTCGTGCTAACTTCCTCATTACTCCATCGACTTCTACAATTGTCAGTCCTCCTATGTCTATCCATGGCTAGAAATTGCTAGAGTGCTGGTCACTCCAAATGCAACAACAAATCTGACAATAATATAAATTCCCTACCCCACAGGATGTCATCAAATTGCTTTGATACCACTGTAATAACCCCAGTCGGCTATAACTTTGTGAAACATGAAATCCTTCTCAAATTCAATTGTTTGACATTTTGTCAAACACTTTGCAAGCAAGCTTTGATACCATTGTAATAACCCCAACTGGTTATAACTTCGTGAAACACCAAATCCTTCTCAAATTCAATTGTCTGACATTTTGTGAAACAATTTACAAGCAAGCTTTGATACCATTGTAATATCCCTTGTCAATTCGAACCTCAACTTGTTGATTTGTAGGTCAACGAAAATTGTCAAAAACTTCCATTACGATCTTTATGCTTGCTGTTTCTAAGTTTCAGACTGATTATGCTTGCTTGAAATGATATCAAAGGGAATCTAAAAGCCTGTAATTGATTACTACTATATCTAAGAAAAGAACTAAATGCATATGCAATTCTCTTTTGTTTTTTCAAATGCATATAGATGAATTTTAAATGAAAAATGTGCACTTAAAACCAATTGGTATTTTGTCAAACACTTGGCATGCATACTATTATGTCAATCATGGAAGATATAAATATGTACATTACATCAAATATATAGACCTGCAACTTATCACTCCTTTAATGAGATATTTTCTAATTCAATGCTTAACATAATATTCCAAGGCTCTTGGCTTTGCAATCCCAAAAGAACTGAGTAGAAATGACATTATAAATCTGATAAAAAATGTGCATCTACAACTACTTATGACAACCACCTTTACAATGCCAAATGACCAATTTAAATGATACAAATTGATTGTAGAACCTGATATACAAATCACCCAATGAAGGAGATGAAATCGCAATCTTAATCAAGCCAAGTATTGTAGTGCGGGTACTGTTGACGACACTGTAGCAGCCGACAATAAATGTATTCTCCAATTTAAGCACAAATAGAACTCCAGAATGAAGCTCTCCTGAATGCCAAATTCAGTAGATATTTCACCACCTCAAATGGTTGCAACACTGAAGAATTGACGCTCTCCAAAGGCTAACTGAAATCAGAAATTATATCAAATGCAATTGACAATAATCAGATACCTAACAATGAAGCTCTCACCTCTATTTATTCTTTGCCTTCACCTTCTAGAAGGAAATAAAATATTATTTAATTGCACTTTCTAGAAGCTCCCCCCTTTCCAATGCAATAATTAGTTGTACTTCTAAAAAATGCACTCTCTAGAAGCTTCCCCCTTTCTAATACAATAATTAGTTGTGCTTCTAGAAAATTAAATTAATTAAATATAAAGTCACCTTTTGACTTGATTTGGTTTCTTCATCGGCTTCGTGGTTTTATGGAGACAGGTGCTGACAGACATAGATACTCTTTTTTGGCATATTGTTCTTCGGTGGAGATTATGAGATCTGACACTTCTGCTAGATCAAGATGCTGATACGCTTAGGCCACCTCTTTGTTGGGTTTGATCGGGATTGAGATTGATCATCTTCCTCCCTATCAGTTTTCGTTGGATGCCTCGGCTCATCTTCTTCCCTCTCGTCATGAGTTGAATGAGCATGTCAGACAGGATATCTATAGGCAGTACATTACCATTACTTGGTGTCATCCCCTGGGTGCGTTGCGACCTAAGATGGCCTTCTATGCTGAGCATTTTCTTGTTATTCAGGATGGTATTGTTGTTCGCCCTGCCTATCTTTATCGACGTTGGAATCATGCATTACGGTTCTCTTTGGGCTCTTTTAGGGTTGGTTCTCATCGTCTCAGGGCTCGGATTGATCACCATATGGATCAGGCTGATCGTTTATGCCAGTTATGCACTCTGATGGAGGTTGAGACTGAGACTCACTTCATATTTCGTTGTCTTCATTAGTATGAGATCAGAGGGAGATTCTATTGCCTTTTCAGAGACAGTTCTTCTCTCTCGATGTTCTTCAACTATATTGATCAGCAGTGTTTAGCACTTTATCTGTAGGAGGCCACCCATCTTTGAGAGAATACCCTGTAGTCCTTTCATCAGAGACAGACTTCTGATCAACTCATTACCACCTTTTTGTCTCCCTTGTCTCCTCCGCAGGGTTTGAAAAGGCTTTTCACTACTTCACATTCTTGATCTGTCAGACATTGTACCAGTCTCTACAGGCAGCATCAGTCCTATAGGGGTTCTTCATGGCATCCGAAGACTATGGATTGTCCACGAACGTACCTCTCTATTATGGATTTCTTTGTGACAATGAAGGACCCTTAGTCCTTACCTTGTCTTTCTTTCTTCTTGTTGCTTTGTTCCTTTTTAGTCACCATTTGGTGCCTTTGCTTGGCTGGCTCTTTTGTTTGTATGCTCAGTCTCATAAATTGTTTTGGTTTTTCGTGGACATCAATAATTTTATTTTATCTTATCGTATATTTAGATTTATTTATTTGTTGACTTTAATTTTATTTATTTCTCCTTATTTCTCCATTTAGCCTTCGGAGAATGAAAAGCTAAGAACTCCATTGAGGTCCCAAAAGATGGGGGACATTACAAACTATTTATCCCCCTCTCCATCTCATCCTCCCCACTCGTTGTCACCTCTTCTCGTTATCCCACGTTAGTGAGGCAGTTAGAGTTATGAACAATCACAGAACGCTGGATGAGGAAGGATTCCAAGCTGAATTCTTCAAGTTGGGTATCTCTGTCTTGGGCCCCTTTCCTACAATGCTCTTTAATCGGGTGGTTTGCGTCGACTTCCCTGACTGTTGATCACGACATATTATCTATCTGATCCATAAGTCTAGGCCAACTTCCGATCATGAGAACTATAGGACCATCATGGTTGAGCATACCTTTACCAAACTCTATGTGACTACGCTAAACGATACCCTGTCTAGAGAGCTCAATCAACGACATTGCTGAGCTAGGGGTCAGGCCGAGTTTCATATAGATTTTTAGACCACTGATCACATTTTGACCTTATGAGCCATCATTGAGGAGGCTTGCCACCACTCAGCGAAAGTTTATTGTTGTTTTGTTGACTTTCGTAAAACTTGCGATTCTGTTCCTCGGGCGATTCTGTTTCAACATCTTAGGGACATCGGGATCTCAAAGATTCTCCTTACAGCTATTATGAGGTTATATGAGTGCATAGTGGGTAGATTCAAGACTCCATAGGGCTTCTCTGACCCTATCTAGAGCACTATCGGGGGCAGATAGGGCAGCCCTCTCTCCCCCACTCTCTTTGACATCTACATCGACAAGCTTGAGGCATTTCTCCGTGATTGCTCACTCCTTGGCAATGGTTGTTACTTACATTAGGTGTTGATCTCTATTCTCCTATTCCTTGATGATGTGATTCTCCTAGCATCTTCCCTTGATGCTCTTCAGCGGCTCCTTGATGGCTTGGCCTCCTTTTGCGACTCACGTGAGCTAGTTGTAAATCTGGGCAAGACTTGGGTCATGATCTTCAATTGTTTGAAGACATCACACCTCCATTTTTACTTTTAGGGTACCAAGATCAAGATTGCATATTCATATACATACTTGGGGGTTAAGTTTTATGGACCTCGATTCAGCCTTAGACCAACCATGTAGCCTCGAGTCAACAAGGGGCTTGACTCCCCTGCTATTCTTGAGCGCCAATGCTTTTGACACCACTTCCAGGACACCATGACTAAAATGTCCCTTCTTCACTCCCTGGTCAAGTTGACTGTCCTCTATGGCTCTACTATTTGGGCCCCCTCCATCTTGGAGTTAGACTGAGCCTCTGTTGAGAGAGTCCAAACTCTTTTCCTTCGGCACATTATCAAATGTCATCGGTCCACACTGCACAACATCGTTCTGGCATAGTTTGGAGCTCACCCTTTCAGATTGGGGACCATCTTTGATTTAGTTTTGCTTCTTCACCGACTTCGGAGCTTCGTCGATTCCCCCAACGGTCATCATAAATATTCCTACTTTACTGTTCCTCTATGGAGGTTGTGGGTTCCGACTTTGGTCACATGTCTCATTGTTGGTACACCCAAGTCTCTACCCTCTTGGGCTCGATTGGTATTAGTATGGATTGTCTTCCCCCCTTTCAGTTTTCTCTGAACACTCCAACCAATCTTCTTCCACGTTAGCGGGAGTTGAATGAGCATGTTAAACTTGACATCTACAGACATCATGTTATCACGACCTAGAGGAATCCCCCAGGTGGGCTCTGTCTATATATGGCCTTCTATGCTGAGCACTTTCTTGATATCCAAGACGGGATTATCTTACGCCGCTGGTACCTCACTTGTTGTTGGACTCATGCTCTTCGCATCTCCTTGGGATCTTTTAGAGTGGGATCTCACTGGCTATGTATTCAGACTGATCACTAGATTGACATGGAGGATAGGATCTGTCAGCTTTGTCACCTTGGGGAGGTTGAGATCCAGGGGAGATTCCACTGTCTGTTCAGAGAGTGCCGGTCTCTTCCCTCATTTTTCAGATATATTGACCAACACTATCTTGCACTCTACCTTCAGGAGACCATGCAGCTTTGTGAGCACGCTTTATGGCTCCAGCTTTGCTTGGCACTGACCCCTGTGCAACTCATGACCTCCTTTTTCAGTCCTACAGTTCCTGCCTGAGGATTGAAGCAACCTCTTTGCACTATCTCGGTTCACCCCAAATCTATGAGACCTCGCAGAGATCACACTTAGCAACATCTCTCTACTACTACTACTTCCTGTAGACCTTAGAGGTGACCTTCTAGAGCACCTGATTGCTCTAATGTACACCTTTCCATTCTTGACTACTTCTCGCTTGTGAGGGGTTCTTAGTTGTTGCTCTTCCTTTTCTTGGTTCTTTTGTTGTTTTGCTTTCACACACTTTTCGCGGACATTGTTTGGTGCTCCCCCTTATTGGCGTTTGCTCTTTGTACTATTTCCAGTCCCTTAGACCCTCGTTGGTCTCTTGTTGGACATTAATAAATTTATCTTATCTTATCTATCTTATCAAGAGAGAATATATCACTTCATTTTTGAAAGTTCTCTTGTATATGACTTTGGGTATAGTTTTAATGTCCCTTAATTAATCATTTGACCAGTTTGCCTACTCGATATTTTACATTTCTCCTCATATTTTTTTAATTCTTTAACATGTGTTTGTTTGTCAAAATAATACAAAGTTGGATAATAATAACTCTTGAAGGTTTTGTGAAGTCTTATTGGGGTCAATTTTGCATACAATTACCTTTTTTAATAACTAATCTTTGATTTTCATCATAATAGTGAATGCACTCTAGAATCATCTAAGGGTTAGTACATACACGGGGAAGCGTACAACTTAGTGCTATCTACTTAATGCTATTTGTTTAACTCATAGAGTGACAACACTTTCAATCACCTCTACTGAAAGCTAGTCATATTGATAGCCCTACATTTGTCTATAAAATAATTCTACAATTGTAATTGTAATGATGAAGACACTTCTTGAAGTTTGTAACTTGTATCTTCAACGTATTTCCTTTTTAGAGATGTATGACAAGAAAGTCCCATAATTACTATAATCATTATTCTAGATTTGAGTTCCTTTCACTTGATGATTTTGGAAGTTCTTTTGTATCGCTTATAGCAATCATAAGTGCTGCAAATTATGCATTATTAAGCTTTAAACAAAGTAAATTTCACATTTAATTGGAATAAATCACAATTAAAACAACTTCTATATTTAATTGAAAGGGAACCATGATTAAATTGCCATTTTAAGTTTACATTAGGGTTTGTTTGGTACATAGTTATGTCAGAAGAGTTAAACCTTTAATGACTTTGAAGAAATGGAGTTGTGAACATATAATCTCTTGTTGGGAAATGCAATTGACATTTTTATAGCTTATATTTATTGATTTAATTGTAAGGAAATTTTTGTGAATTCACTATGTAACCTCATTTTTATTCTCTTAATTTTACTTTTGTGGTGAAAGCTTGAAATCACATTTTTAATGGTGTAAAATCCACATCTTCAAGGTGCCTTCAATGTAAGGAATGGGTAGGTAGAAAATAAATGTAATGGTAGAAGAAAAGTTTGTAGAGATTTAAATGGATATCAATTGGCCACTTTTCAATGTTCTCATTGGTTAAGTTTTGGCTAGGAAGCAAACTTTCGCAAATCCTCTCTCTTTTATTTTTAACTACTCATGTACGATAACTTTGAATTATAATTATCATTTTACATTGATTATGGGTCTATTTCAATTGGCAGTTATTTTTGGAAGAATTCATCTTCAACTATCATGTATAATATTTTGGCGCTAAATTTTAAGCTCAAATGGAAACCTTTGATAACAATTTGATCAAAGATCTGGTGATGTTATCATCATGTAGGTGAATCTTTTGGTTGGTCTTTAGGAAAAATGACATTACTATGACAATATGCTAATATCATCATTATATGGTTGCATGGATCTTTATGTAAATAAGAAAATGGAGTTTGTGATATTCTAGCTTAGATAGAAGTGAAAGGCTTGTTAAAGTAATCTTCTACCCCAAGACTTAAGCTTAGGTTGTGTTTCTTTTTATTATTCAAGCCATAAGATGAATGTAGACATCATGATCTAGTACTATCCTTACCTTTGGTTTTGTTTTTACCTTTTTGATTTCCTTTATAAGGATTCATTTTATCATTATTGAATGAGTTTTTACATTCGTACGATTCATCTTTTTGAAATAATTTTTCTTTGGCCTCCATAGTCTAGGCATTTCTCTTTCTGTGTGACAAGTGTTTGATTGCAAATAATCTTTGGGAGCTATGGGATTGCCAAACCTATAATAATATGGTATAAGAGCTCTAGGTTTGTGAATTTTTAAATCTCTTTTTTAAGATGTGTTGTTTTGAGTATATTTTTGGTGCCTCTTGGACCTTATCGTTGTGTCAAAAATGACATAGAATCCTAAGACCACCTACCATTAAAATCTTTTGAGGCATTTTTTCTGCTATTGATAGGTTTTGAGGTGTTGATTTTAGTAAGTTGTTTGAATTTGTACATTGTACATTGTTATATAAATTGACATGAAAAAATAACCCACTACATGTTTAATTATTTTTTGGATTAATCCAAGTATTTTGTTGATTCCGACATGATACATGTTTTGTCTCAAGTCTTATTGTAACCTCAAACAACCCTTAGTATTAGAGATACACATAATTTTGGACTGTCATTCAAAATAGTCATGTGGTATTGCAAGTGACATAGTGTGATGATTAAGTTGTGGTATTGTTGTTTTTTTCCATCAAGACACAAACCCCATTTGGTTGGTGTTGAATGTCTAAATAGAGACAAAGCTCAATGTTTGTGGTTCTTAACTTTAGGTCACAAGTATCTATCCCTTAAAAAATAAAATAGTTATAAGGTGCAAATACATGCACTTTTATTTGATCCATTTTAGAGAAAGAAATGAGATTATAGTAGTGGTGGTTGCTATTGTGGTGCAAACAAGAGACCAAACAAAATTAGTAAGAAGGCACTTAATAACCTTCCCCACTTCACTAGTTTTGGAATTGACCCCTTGAAAGATATCACAAATTTGACACTTTCTACTAAGTGTCCTTATAATTTCTTTCCATTTCATATTATTAAATATTTTAAGGCCTAAAAGATTGCTACAATACTAAATTTCCAATAAAATGAAAAGTTACATATAAAATTAAAAAATAATAATATTAAAGTTGTGTACAACTCTCCAACAACTTTTTAATGCTTCCATTCTTGTAAATGAAGATTCAAGGTGAGACTTATGACCTATTCAATATTTGAGTTACAAATTCCTTCAACTCGTAACTTCTATAGAATTAAAGGAAGAAAAACACGATGAAAACTAGAATAGCTAAAATTTCTTATCACCAAATTTAGTCTATTTATTTGGGAAAAATTGACTCTTATGGAAACAATTATGTCTACCATAAAAAAATGTTCTCAAAGGCAAGATGAGGGTTGTTGGTGCTCAAGTGATTAGAGGGTGGCGTCACTTGGTTGAGTGGCAATATGATGATGGATAGGTTGAATTTTGAAGGTGTTCAACTGGTGGTGAACTAGTAGTGAAGGGGTTGTGTTAATGATAAGAATATAACACTAGTAATTGATGGGTGAAGCTATGTAAGCAACCTACTGACTATTATGAAATGTCCCTTTTCTGATTTTTTTATGATATTCCCAACCTCTAATCAGATCTTTAAGATCAAACAACTAATATCACAAAGATCCTCCAAATTTCTCAAGAAACCCCAAATCGGGTATGCCAGAAATTGTGCCAAAAGCTTCACAGCTTCACCAATTATTAATAAATCTGAAAGTGGACATTTTTACAAAAATTTCAGCAGCATAACAGCCTACAAAAATGACATTTCCAGATCCTTATAACCTTTACACAACAGTTCTCAAATGTAGGACAAAAACTATGCTCATCGGGCTCTCGAAATTAACACAAAAATGCCCGAAAACACCACACAAACACTAATAAACTATCTCAGAAGTTTAATCACGTCCCAATACATATATTTAGCTCTATTTTAACAGCTTAAAGTCTGAAATACAACATCTACCAAAACTGATATGAAATGCTCAACTGAAAACACCAAACTCATGCAAAAAACACACCCAAAAATCCACAAATCTACACTGTTCAACACAAAGGCAAACTCTATATGAGCATGCACATGGAATGGCTTCAAACTCCCGTCCTTAGCCTTCCTGGAAACCTGCAAACTCCCGTTCTTGGGTCTCCCTGGAAACCTGCAAACTCCCGTTCTTGGGTCTCCTTCTCCACAGGTTTGGCAGCCTCTGAAGAATAACAAAGAATGAGCAAAAATCAAGTTCTCCCTCCGCCCAACATGCCTCCAAACCCCTTAAAAGAGGCCATAACCGTAACTCACGTCTAAGAGAGGTTAATGAAACATATTTTAATAATAATTTCATTTATTAGTCCAACGGTTTCCAAAGATTAACCCCCTTTTTTCGAAACTTCACTTTCTTGGGCCTGCCTGCCTTAGCAAAGATTATTATTTTTTTATTATTTGAAAAGGGGACATGACAAGTCCTCCCCTCCCAAACATTGCTTGTCCTCAAGCAATGGCTGAAAAATTAACCAATTAATCCACCTGGATCCCAAATGTAGTCATGAACTATACTACTACCAATTAACACAGGCTCCTGCAATATCCTCTGCAATATGACCAAGAGGAATCCATAATCAAACTGACAATTATAGCTCAACCAAACTCTAAAATCACCACCACCATAGTCAAAAACCCATGAGACACAAACTCTTAGAACATCAAAACTCAAGTAAAGTGGACAAATCAAACTACCAACGCAGTAAATACCATCAACGCATCCCACTGGCCTATACAGAATGTACAATCCAACTTTGCAACAATGGTGAATGCTCTCGAATGAAACTGTACCAAGTATGGAGAATCCACACACTGTACAACTCCTGCAATCAACACAACTCTGCAAATCACCGGCCACTATCTCATAACCATAACTTGTAGTGCCTGCCCCTAAGTTGCATTTCTGTCATCATTGCCAAACTTTTTTAGGCCAATTTATGTTTGATGATTAGTATTATTATTTTAGAGATTATCAGATGTTGTTTTACACTCAATTTATTATATGATGAGATGACTTGGTACTCTATATTTCATGCATGTATGATGATTATTCAATGTTTTCAATTATTAATGATGATTAGTTATATGGTTTATTATCACACGTGCTTTCTTATGGATACTTACCCCATACTGCATGTGTATGGTGTGCGTGTTTGTTTTCTTTATGTATGGTGTTTCTGATGTGGTTAAGGAAGGGAGTCGTAGTCACCTGCTAGTCGGGATCTACACGATGCACCACTTCTTGCCATTGTCTGTTTAGCTTAGAATATTGTGTCTGTACATGCGTGAATTTTATGCAGGTTGCAGGTACCGGGTATCGACTTCCCTGAATTGCCAGGATGAGCGTACCCTATCGCTTTATCTCAATGGTAAGAGAGGGGAGATAAACTCTTAAGTCCAAATCCTAAACCCTTTAGCCAATTGTCCTAATTGATAATTAGGACAAGTATCTGAGTTAAGTACCCTCCGAATGCATCAAATGATGTTATTTTGTGATTATAACCCTTTTTGTTTGATTTAGTATGTGTTCTTCTATGATGGGTTTTCATATGTTGCTTTATGAGTCCTTGATGTATTTTCTATTAATTAAGTTTAATTAAAAGGATTAATTAATGATTTAATTTAATAGAAAATTATTATGATATTTTAATATTTAATTGTATTTAATTAATTGAGAAATTAATTAAATAAAAAGAATTAAATTTGGAAATAAAAGTTTTAAGTATAATTTTAGAATGTGATAATATTTATTTAATTTAATAATAATATATATTTAGAGTTCATTTTTAAATAAATGCTAAATATTATTATTAATTGAATTAATAAATATTTTATCAATTAAAGTTTCTTAAATAAATTAAAAGTGGAAACGATATTAAATTATTAAAGGTTTCTAGATCGCATGATCTAAGCATGAGTTTAAATATAAAAGAAATTAATTAAAACGATTAATTAATGATTTAATTTAATAGAAGATTATTATGACATTTTAATATTTAATTATTTTTTTATTTAAATTGAGAAATTAATTAAATGAAAGGAATTAAATTTGGAGATAAAAGCTTTAAGTCTAAATTTAGAACTTGATAATACTTAGTTAATTTAATAATAATATATTTAGAGTTCATTTTTAAATAAATGCTAAATATTATTATTATTTGAGTTAATAAATATTTTTACCAATTTAGTTTCTAAAATAATTTAAAAAGTGAAAATATAATTATTTAATAAAAGATTCTAGTTCGCATGACTTATGCATAAGATTAAATAAAAGAAATTTATTAAAAGATAAAATAAGTGAAAATAATAATGTTACTTTAATTTTATAAAGTGCGCATGAGATTAAAAGTAATAAAGATTAAAAATAGAAGTCAAGTGGAATATTAGATAAAGTTATTTAATAATTCAACTTAATGTGCATGAAAGTTGAATGCAAAAGAATAAGAAAAGATAATAAAGGTTAATTTGGAGTTAACTGAGTTGTGCAAAGAGTCTTCTCGGGTAAATGCACAATTAGTGCCCCGAATTGAGGAGAAATTGCTTATCACAACTTTGGGGGTTCATTTTTGGGATATACGAAGTTGGACGGGAAATTTTGGTGAGACATCTTTTGGAAGCGATTTTCAGAAGGCAAATACCAAAGAAAGATTTTGGGAAGAAGGTTATTGAGAGGAGCGAATTCTCTTGCAGTTCCTGGGGATTTCATAATAGCATCAGGATCAGGTAGGGTCTTGTGTTGTTGATTATCGATTAAATATGCAATTATCCTTTCCTGTCTTCTTCGTGTCTGAGATTTGTAAATCCGAATTCTCTGTGATGAAAGTTTTAAGCTTTCAATATTGTGAATTTATTAATTGTTCGTCAATAATTTCTGTATCCATGGAGACTGGATGAATTATTAGAACCCTTGTTTTCTTGATTTAGAAATTAAGATTTATTTAGGTAAGGATTTTGAATGTAAAATTGAAAGTTCTAAGTTTTAAAAATATATATATATATTTTCCTTGGAGGATATTGTCTTAATGAAAATTAAATCAAACTAAATTTAAAATAAACATTATTTATTTTATATATATATATATATATATATATATATATTGTTTTAATAAAATTAAATAAATCTTATTTAAAATAAAATTAAATAAATCTTATTTAAAATAAAATTAATTATTTAATAATTTTATTAAAATCGAAAATGGAGATTTGTTTTATATTTTAAAAAAAAAAAAAAAAAAATTACGATTTAAATTTTTATAAATCGTTTAAAAAAAAAAAAAATGTTTTAAATAGAATTACTTTATTTAATATTGTTATTAGATAATTTAAAATTATTAAATTTAAATTATATTGAAATTTTATTATTATTTATTAATAATTTTATAAATAAATAAATTATTAATAAATATAATATGATTCTTTATGTATCATTAATTAATCTTAGTTATAGTTTGACTTAATTAAGATTAATTGAATCGAATATTTGTGTAAGCAAGTTTAATATTATAACATCGATTTTAATGGAAGCTCAGATTATTATAATCAACAAGGATTATTAATAATTTAATTATTACCTTAGATTGTTTTAGGACTTTGACTTAAGATCAATTAAGGGTAATTAGGTGTTTCATTTGGAGTTAGGAACGGGTTACTTTGTAAAGGTGAACTATGGGTTCTATCTGTTTAAAACATACGTTCAACTGGAAATGGAAACCTCAATAGTATATTATCAATTAAATTGAACTATAAAACTTTTTATTTGAAAATAAACACTGAAAACTGAAACCTTATTGTTTAACTCAACTGTATATTTCAAATCAAAACCAATTGTGAGACTATGATGTTTTCTATATATTGTTTATGTTTGAGTGTTATGGGGTTGGTTTAGCATTGACCAGTTTAGGTTGTCCCCAGAGGCTCGGGGTTGTGAATGTGATGTTATGATGATTTGTTCTCGATCTTTTCAAACCAACCAAGGTAATGTGATAGTATGCTCTATGATGGATGTATTTACTGTTTGTTATTGCTTTCCAATTTCCTTGTGTGAAGCTGAGGTGTATGTATTTGAGATACTTGACTTAACCATTTTCGAGTCTCGATCAGTTATATTTGATAACCATTTTTGAGTCTCGATCAGTTATACTTGGTTTGCTTTTCGGTCGCTTAAGAGGACTGAAGTGTTGGTTATGTTTTTGATGATGTCATGTTTTGACTTGACCATTTTGGAGTCTTCGATCAGTATTGTAATTTACTATTGGGATACTTTCTGGTTGCTCATTGGAGAACCATTGGATTTTGTGATTTATCATTGATGCCTTCAGTTGCTGATAGAGAACTGTCGTGATCATATGATTATTATTGGATGCTTATCTGTTGCTCATGAAGAACTGATGTAATTTTGTGGCTTATCTTTTATGATGTTTTTCAGTTGCTTGTATAGGACTGAGGTGATTTTATTATGATTCTTGATTTGTGATTTCATGAGCCTAGGGTAGGTTATCTATGTGTAGAGTCGGGAAGTGGCTTGCAATGGGGATCGGGGCCCTAAGAGGCTGCCTGGAGTAACCCATTGTAAGTTGTTTTAATAAGTGAAAACATTTACACTAAATAAGGGAAAATGAACCTAATAAGATAATTGTATGTTCTCTCCCATGCCTTGAGTGCTAGTACAGACTAGGATGGGGTAGAGAGAACGCTTGGTTACGACCTTGCACTCCATAGTATGCCTCGTCAGTACGAGAGGATACTAGTGGCCGCAGGGATCAGTAGGGACCCGGGATTCCTAAGGGATTGCTCGGGTAACTTCTACGTGACTTTTGCGATGACACTTTCCCGCTTGCATATTAGGTTTCCTACGTGTCTTGTGGTACCTCTGGGATTTAGATGTCGATCTTTTTAGGAACCCTTGAGTTAGCATTCTTATAGGATTTCCTGGACTTAGAGAGTATTTATGATTATAGGTTTTGTTATCCTATTTGGGACTTGAGACTATCTCCTCAGCGCGGTGGGAGTGGACCATTTAGGTTCCACGCGGTCGGGTGGTAGTGCTTTTACTCTTACCATTGAGATCCGTTCTGTGGTCACCGTGGCTGGAGTTTTCGTGATTGGGATTTACCTTCACTATGTCCTTGGATTATTATGATGGATGGTTAGATTTTATGTTAGATGTTTTATCATTATGGATGTATGGACATATCAAGTATGGTGAATAGTTTTGTATATATCTTTACTGTACTTTGTATCATGGATTCATGGAGGTTGATGTATTTCTATTATTACATATGTATATTCTTTTAAGCCTTTCATACCCTGTGACTTGTATAGTGGATGATTGAGCATTCCGAATTAATTTGCCGAGAGGCATTCGGAACAAATGTATATTATGGACATGGGACTTTCTGATTATTCTTTCATATGTATGTGATAGTTGTTAGACTTAGAATTAATTAAATTTAAATGTGACTCAACGTCTTGGGATCTTTAAGAAATGTAACTTACAATGTATGTTGTCAATGATTACATGTTATTGCTTCCGCTACTATGTGTTTGATGTGTACGTTATACTTCTTGTTAAAAAAAAAAAAAATGTTTAGCAAACTTAGTAAAACTTTAGGTTAATTCTTTTGGATCCCTTGGCGGGGCGTTACATAACTCCCATGCACTGCTGATGGTGAAAAGCCATCACAAGATAAATAGCAAGAATTGGAACCCAAACCAAATTTTCTTGCCATCAACTCCTCAACACAAGGATCAAATGCTAACTGATGTACATACGTTGCAATATAATGTTGATAAAAAAAACCAACCTTAGTCAACAACTCACCATGAACAAGTGATACAACCCATTGTGACTGATCACCAGCTAAGTCAGGAGATGTCATAGCCAAAGGAGTAGAATCAATAACAACACCCGCTGAAGCATCACTCTGAAACTCCTGCTCTAAGTCATGTATTATCAAGCTGTCAACTGTAGAACCTATCGCCATGTCATGCCCATCACAACCCTCATCCTGAGGTGTCAAACTATCCCATAACTGATGACAAGCACTAGGAACCAAAGTACATCTTTGTATCATCATCTCATCAACATGGTCATCAAAGGTAAATTGATGAGTGTACCTCATAGTGTAATGCCGATAGAATGCGCCAATCTTAGTCAGTGGCTTAGACTGTGATCCAGATGAAACTAACTGCAATTGATCATTAACCATGTTGGAACTAACTACTACCTCCGAAGATATCACCAGGGGAGTAGTATTACTAGCAGGAACCATGCCAACTGCTGACTCACCAACATCACACATGATCTTTGATACATCTCTAGTCTCCGTGCCTTCAGTACTAGAGGCCACCACCCTGTCAGGCATACAACAATCTGCTACAACACCCAACTCGACTAAACCTGACTCTAGTGGGAATGAACCTGATATGCCAATGTTAGTATCAAGGATGGATGCATCCCCATCTCCATTGTCTTTGACAATCTCGACCATGGACATCCTCAAATCACCAAACACCATAGCTTGTGACTGTATAGAATCAGGTAAAGACTGTAGTCGCTCTAACTCCATGGTCACCTTAGCCAAATGAAACTGTGACTCCTTGAAAGCCAACTGTGTACTCTCAAGAATCTCAAAAGTCACCTCAAGCTGCTCAGTAAGCTCACTCACCTCATCTTCCTTGGCCAACAATGCATCATATGCTGTACTGCCCCACTCCATAAGATAATCTCTGTCGGCTACCAACTGCATATAATTCTGTCTCAAAATCTGAATAGCCTCCCATAAAGAGTGGATCTCTGTCAAGGAAAGATAACTTCCTTCCTGCTCATCACTAGTAGGAGAACCCCATCCATAAACTGCTAACAACTGACGAGTAGCATCAAAATGCTGGCAAGTGATAGCAATGTCTCGGTCACTAACTCTTAACTGATTAGACACATGATGGCACTGGCTTGACTGTCTCATACAAACCTCCTCTGATGTACTGTCTAAAGGAGTATCCTCAAAGTCACTAGTCTCTAGAGTATTACAATCCATACCCTGTGAATCAAATCTAAAGCTCATATCAACATACGGAGTATCAAAAACATTAGTACTGCTGTCCAACTCCTCAGTACCCAAGGAAACTAAGTCTTCAAAATTGCCCACTACATCCTCCTGGATGTCATCAATGCCAATATGATCTTGGGACTCATCTGTATACACTGCCAAATATGAAATATCATCAACACATTCCAGCCAGTATGGTCGACTGGATATATGAACAAAGCCCAACACCGGTGTATAAAAACTAATACCAACATCAGATAAGATACTGGCACAAGAAAAGACAACACCGTGTAATCTGCTAATCAAATCCATGATAGCACCCAAACAAACACTACTACCAAAAAGTGTTAAAGATCTCCAATCACCTGAATCCCAAACGCTAATATAACAATCTCTAGTCCATATCCATAAACTAGAATCAACTGGTAACTCAAGCAAACTCCTTACCTGAGTAATATGACCAATACCAACTAACTCCACATACTTGTCATGATGAGATAATGAAGTCACAATACTATCTTTGTTCACCTTCAGCTGGCTGGACAAATCATGTGAAGTACTACCAGCCTCAACCTCATGTGATGAAGCATCTAACTGTGCCTGGTACTCTTTCTTAGCAAAATCATGAATGCTCAATGTTTGCTCATCTCTACCAGGTATCTCACCATCCTGCACAACAACATCCTCATAATCATCATCTGAACCCACTACACTGTAGTCACTGCCTGTTGTAACTATACCATCCTGAATACCTGTGGCATCACCCTGTGACGACATGTAAACAATTGTCTCAATTTGAGTATCAAGTTGACCATTACTATCAATCTGTGTAATATCCTTTCCCACCACCTCCTGTGGCAGAGTAGAATCTGAGACCTCTACTTGGCTGTCAGCTAGTTTTTCAAACTCCTCATGCAAGTTCTTGGGAATTGTGTCATCTGTCATGTGAGAAAATTTGCCAAATAGAAATCCAGTCAACTTATCCACCTTAGTTGGGTCGGACAACATGTCATTCATTATACGGTGGTGCTCAACCAACTGTTTAGACATGTCATGGCTTATTTTCATAAGTTTATCTCGAATGTCTAAATAACCATCCTTTCTACTGTTTTGACTTTGGATATCAATTGTCCAAGATCGTGTCCTCTGAGACTCTGTACTATACCTGTCCATTCTGGATAAAGTAGAGTGCAACCCCAATAGTATATAACTTCTTCAAACACCAAGAACTAACATGCAAATGATTAGAAGTAGCATGCAACCATAGATTTTGACATGCAACTGATTAGAAGCAACATGCAACCACCAAATTCACCAAGAACTAACATGCAAATGATTAGAAGTAGCATGCAACCATAAATTTTTTCATGCAGCTGATTAGAAACAACATGCAATCATCAATTATGACATGCAAGATCTGGGTAGTTGTCAAAAATGCAAGATCTGGGTAGTTGTCAAAACTGACATGCAAGATTTGGGTAGTTGTCAAAACTGACATGCAAACTTCTACAACCACCAAATTCACCAAGAACTAATATGAAAATGATTAGAAGTAGCATGCAACCATAAATTTTGACATGCAGCTGATTAGAAGCAACATGCAACCATAAATTATGACATGCAAGATTTGGGTAGTTCTAAAAACTGAAATGCAAGATCTGGGTAGTTGTCAAAACTGGCATGCAACTTCTACAAACCCTCAGGCTGGCAAGATCATGGCTCTGATACCATTGAAATGTCCCTTTTCTGATTTTTTTATGATATTCCCAACCTCTAATCAGATTTTTAAGATCAAACAACTAATATCACAAAGATCCTCCAAATTTCTCAAGAAACCCCAAATCGGGTATGCTAGAAATTGTGCCAAAAGTTTCACAGCTTTACCAATTATTAATAAATCTGAAAGTGGACATTTTTACAGAAATTTCAGCAGCATAACAGCCTACAAAAATGACATTTCCAGATCCTTATAACCTTTACACAACAGTTCTCAAATGTAGGACAAAAACTATGCTCATCGGGCTCTCGAAATTAACACAAAAATGCCCGGAAACACCACACAAACACTAATAAACTATCTCAGAAGTTTAATCACGTCCCAATACATATATTTAGCTCTATTTTAACAGCTTAAAGTCTGAAATACAGCAGCAACCAAAACTGATATGAAATGCTCAACTGAAAACACCAAACTCATGCAAAAAACACACCCAAAAACCCACAAATCTACACTGTTCAGCACAAAGGAAAACTCTGTATGAGCATGCACATGGAATGGCTTCAAACTCCCCATCCTTAGCCTTCCTGGAAACCTGCAAACTCCCGTTCTTGGGTCTCCCTGGAAACCTGCAAACTCCCGTTCTTGGGTCTCCTTCTCCACAGGTTTGGCAGCCTTTGAAGAATAACAAAGAATGAGCAAAAATCAAGTTCTCCCTCCGCCCAACATGCCTCCAAACCCCTTAAAAGAGGCCATAACCGTAACTCACATCCAAGAGAGGTTAATGAAACATATTTTAATAATAATTTCATTTATTAGTCCAACGGTTTCCAAAGATTAACCCCCTTTTTTCGAAACTTCACTTTCTTGGGCCTGCCTGCCTTAGCAAAGATTATTATTTTTCTATAGAATTAAAGGAAGAAAAACATGATGAAAACTAGAATAGCTAAAATTTCTCATCACCAAATTTAGTCTATTTATTTGGGAAAAATTGACTCTTATGGAAACAATTATGTCTACCATAAAAAAATGTTCTCAAAGGCAAGATGAGGGTTGTTGGTGCTCAAGTGATTAGAGGGTGGCGTCACTTGGTTGAGTGGCAATATGATGATGGATAGGTTGAATTTTGAAGGTGTTCAACTGGTGGTGAACTAGTAGTGAAGGGGTTGTGTTAATGATAAGAATATAACACTAGTAATTGATGGGTGAAGCTATGTAAGCAACCTACTGACTATTAGCAATTCATTTATTGTTTGACAATTAATTGATGCTGATTTGTTCTAGTTAAGATGGTGAGAACCTCATTTTTTAATATTTATTGTTTCAATCATTTTTTCTTCCCTTATAGTACAACTTACAAAGGGTAGTATATGTTAGGATTAACCTCAAACATAAATAACAGTTACATGCAAATATATCCAATGCCATAAAATAGTAGATCGCATAAAAGAGAACACAAGACACTAAGATTTAACGTGGTTCACCCAATCCCAAGGCTACACCCACCAAGAAGTCCAATATTATTATTATTATCCAGTGATTACAACTTGATTGTAATTTGTAATCCCTTACAGCTCAATACCGCCGCAAGAAGCTACAATATCACCATTCATAATGAAATCCCTAACTCTAAGCCTTTGAGTACAAGCTTTTGTCGCTTACAAAATTAGGGCTAGAATAATAGAAAAATAGTAGTTGATGCCTTTTACAATATAAGAGCATTTTTGGCTTTGGGGGTGCTGCCCTTAAAAACCCTCGCAGGGGCATTGCCCCTTGACCCCACCCTGTACTATGACAGGGAGCGCACCTGGGCCGCTGTCCCTTGACCCCGTTTTGGGGGCAGCTCCCATAGAAATAGTTTGGAGGAAAATTGTGTCGAATAAACCTCTGAGTCTGATTTGGTTCCACATCACAAAAGTATGCTTTTGTAGGATTTTTTTTCTTTGTACCAATATTGATACAATATATATGTATATATTATAATATGAGTTTTCCTCCCCTTATATTTGTAACTGTGTGATTCATTTTGGCACGAAACTATATGTTTTTAAAGATTTATTCTAGATCCTAATTTAAATCCTCATTTACAATTTTTTAAAATCTTCATTTTAGGGAAATGAAAGTTACAACTTTCTTGGAGATTCTAATTTAAACAAGAATAAGGAAAAA
Source organism: Cupressus sempervirens (assembly GCA_028749045.1). Lineage (NCBI taxonomy): Eukaryota > Viridiplantae > Streptophyta > Pinopsida > Cupressales > Cupressaceae > Cupressus > Cupressus sempervirens. The sequence continues at coordinate 629,346,596 of CM053788.1, read as the reverse complement.
AAAGACAAAGAATCACTAGAAAGCCTACAATCACCCAAATTGCAAGGAAAGCACATACACACCTAGAATTTTGTTGCATATTATTTAACCCCTTTTAATCCTGAAGATCAACAGAGTGCAAGACAAACCATAAGAATGTTTAAAAATATTATAAATTGTAAATTTGTAAATCTTTCAATTCCCTAAAACATTAACTCCAAATATATAAGGCTATGATACCATTTTTAGAATTAAATATATGGCTCACCTAAACAATTTATGTTGAGAAATAAGAAAAATAAAACCTTTAAATACTTATAGAAAATTGCATATAAAGTTTATGATAAATGTGCAACATCATGGGTTCACTAAGAAAAGGTGTTGAATCGATAGCAAGGAGAAATGTGTTACAATATCTAGTTATACTAGTTTTCAAATCTAATGAAGATGATGATGAACTATCCTCAACTTTTTTCTATAAAAAAAGAAGGGAATTGTTTATCTAACTTCCTAAACTTGCGAAGATAATATAGAATAGCAAATGGAATATAATATTAATAGATGTTTAATTAAATGTAAAATATTAAAAATATGAAGATGTCATAAATCTAGTAATATGAATTTAAATAGAAGAAATAGATATTTTTATTAAGATTATTATGTAAGAACTAGTTTTCTATTGCAAACCAACTTCCCTAGATAGTTAACAAAGTGGTTAATAGGGCCTTAAACCCCATACTTTGATGTTGAAGGAGGGGCATTGAATGCTAGTAGTTAAAGTTACATATTTTCTTAGGAGTACATGGGATCGATGTACCGAATGAGGCAAACTTCAAATCTTGTTAGAAATTTTGATGTGGTACAAGTTTGTCTGATTTTGGGATAATGATTTTTGGAGTCTTTTCTTGCTATGTAGATTCCTTTCAATTATAACCAATTATGGGGATACTATGTTTATAGGTCAATTTTCCTCCTATGGCTCTTAGATGGAGTAAATAGGTAAATCTATAACTTGGTTAGAATTTCTTTGTTTCCACACTAGTGATTGAATGTACTCCAACCACAATTTTTTTGTTGAAAGAGTCATGTCCAAGGTCATTTTTCATTAACAAAAATAAATAAGTTTAGTGAGATAAGTGAAACTGAATGTATATGAAAATTCATTGATGTTGTTCTAAAAAGGGTTACCTTATTCATAAAGATTTATATGAAAGGAATAATTATAAAAATGAAGCTAAACAAAGGGTCATGGATAAGGACATTAGCAACATTCAGGGGAAGGTGTCCAAACTGGATACGAGGATGGGTAACTTGGAGAAATTGCTCAAACAACTGGTGGATAATGTGAGTATTCTCTTGAAAAGGAATGAGCCTGATAAGGGCCAGGATTCCCATCCTACGGTTGACTCTCAGGGACCAAGCAAACGTACCCGTGCTCACTCTAAGAAGAATGAGGTGACCAGTAAGAAGGACGAGGTGAAGGCTACTGCTGACAATATGCAAACTCTGGTGGATCAGGTTGTTGACCTGATTAATACTTCTTAGCTGGTCGGTTGCTGTTCCTTTGCTGTTCTTTTGCTATTTTTTTCAGCTGTCTTTTGTGACCTCCTGGTTGTTTTTGTTGGAGGTCTGTTTCATGTTGCTATTGGATACTTTTCACTATTGCTCTATTATTTTGTTTATCTCTAGACTTTTGATGTTGTAAAGGTTTCAGGTCCTTTAAAACCTATTTTTACTTAATCAAAACAATAACAAATGAAGAAAAAACTAGAGAAGATGGTATAGAGTTAAATTTTCATGGCGTAAACTAGAGTTAAGATTCATATAGAGAATTCAAAGTAAATATTACAACAATTAACACAAGACATGAATTAATAAGAAAATAGAAGGTTATTAGAAAATTGGTAGGAACTACAAAGGATAAAAAATATAAAAATGATTATGACGAGAGAAAGAATAGGTAAAGAAACATTTTTGGATGAAATATATATAGATAAATGCACTTGAGTGAGGTTAAGAGAAGAAAAATGTGGAAACTATTGAATGAGGATAAGACAGGAGATGCGAAAGTTAGTCAAAAGGACATAAGCAAATGGAGTTGAGGAGTATAAGAATGTGAAAAGAATAATAAGAGGAAGATAAATTTGACATACAAATAAGATGAGGAGGAAGGCAAACAAGGGGGTGCAACAATATGGAGAGGGAGGGGGTTTATATAGGTATCAAGTAGAGGATGCGACTCAATCTTTAAGCTCCACTCATTTTCTTAATTGAGATCTAAAGGGTGGTTTCTAGAGTAGCTTATCTGAGTTTCCTTTTTAAATTTTTATCTTCTTTGGTTCTAACTTGCATAAGCTCCACACAACTATGTTGTTTGGTATTTAAGGAATATTTTGTAAGAGAGATTATGTGCTATGTTTATGTTTGATGTGAGTACTATGCTACCTAATTTTAGTTTTAATGGAATGACCCATTTTGCCAATGTATTGAGCCCTACAATACAATCAATTTTATATGTTCTAAAGTCAAACACAATGTCTCTTGGATTAACAAGATGAGGTTTTCGATGATGTTAAATCGTTTAAAAGCACAATATGGCCTTTTTTAGAAAGGTTTTTGAGTTCTTGTTGAAGATACTTTTCATGTAAAAAAGATGATAGTATATATATTAATTCTCATTACATATATAAGAGGCCCTCGTAACCATGGTCTTTAAAACACTTAAATATTTGAACAAAGGGAAGGGTACTAGTAGTTGTTATATTAAACTTGACACACCTTAAGCTCATAATGAGTAAATCACATTGCAATGTTTTCTTTGTTGTTTATGTATGCGACTAGACTACTTGTAACTACTGTTTTGACTTTAAGTTAGTGAAGACAAATATTGTAGAATTCATTATGCACACAGGGGCTCAAAATGGTTATACTAAAGTATTGTTTGACATATTTGCAATTGCCCTAGTAACCTTTGTTTTGACAACCACAATTTTTGAAGAATTAATCTAATATTTATGTACACAACACTAGTAATTGTATGCTATTCCTACTAATTAAAGTTATATAATTGATCTAATTATTTTTTTTTTTGTCATTTATTGAATATTGCTAATAAGAACTGGTTGCCCTAGAATAATTTTTGATAATTTTATAAACTAAATCTAATGAATGATAATTGAAATAGTTAATAAGGACAATAAAAAGAAGCATTGAAAAAGACTGAAGATCAATGTGACCGAGCTTTCCAAATAGTGTTGGAGTATGTAAATGTCCACTTTCCTTTTAAGTAGGGTTTCCACAAGGGACTTTATATTGGTGACCATTAGACCCCTTGTATCTATGCATCATATGCTCATTGTGTTTAACGAAAGCAAAACCCTAAATTTCATTTGAAATGGAAGATAAGGGAAGAGACAATAAAACCTTGCTTCATTCGATCCCACAACAGAGGCTCACTGTTCTGCCAACATCAGAAGATCAAAGCAATACTCATGAGAAACAGACTCTTTGTTCGCTTGCTTGCTCGGCACAGTTTGTTCTTGAATCCTCTCTCCCCATCTCCCCCTTCCATTCTACTTAGAAATCTTTCAACAGTTTCAGAGACCGGGAATGAGAATGAAAGCTCCATCAGTACCCATATGCAAAACCCTTTTGCAAATTTCGCTGCCACCAAGTTTAATCTTTCTCCGAGAAACATTAAATCGATTTTCGATCGTGCTCCGTGGCTGCAGAGGATTCGAACCCTCGACCGGGTTGAGCAATTCGTCAATGTGCTGAGCGAAAATGGGTTCAGGGAAGAACAGATCGCCAAAATGATGATGAGCTTGCCAACGTATCTGACTACCAGTATGGGAAGAATAATGGAGCCCAAGATTCGACTTTTCAAAGAGCAGGGCATTCAGGGGGAGGACCTTGCCAATATTTTGACTACCAGACCCCGTATATTGACCAGAGGATTGGAGGATGATCTTCTTCCCAAAATGGAGATTCTTCAAAACTTGTTTCAGTCGCAGGATTTGTTCGTCAAAGTCGTGCGGAGAAACTCGGTAATTCTTACCCATTCTGTGGAGAAAACCCTAAAACCCTCGCTTGCTTTTTGGGAGGGGTTTGGTTTTAGCGGATCGGAGCTCACCAAGTTAATAAGCTCGCGGCCGAGCCTTCTGCAGTACTCTTCTTTGACGCCTGATAAGGTTGATTTTTTTCACAAGATTGGCATCGACAAAGAAAACAAAATGTACCAGTATGTATTGGTTATTATGGTTACTAACCCCATGAAAACACTAGAAGCTAAAGTGCAAAATCTTCAACTGTGCGGACTCTCGGAGGAGAAAGCGTTTGAGTTGCTAAGAGTTTGTCCTAAAGCCCTTGGTTTTAGAGCAGATAGGGTTAGTAGATTTATGGATTTCATAGTCAACACAATGGAGCTTCCTGCCTATTCTGTAGTGAAGTACCCCCAATATTTAAGTACGAGCTTGAATAAGGTTATTAGGCCTCGGTTTCTAGTTTGGCGAGCGATGACGTCCATGTATGGGCGGAAGCAGCGTAAGGGCCTGTCGCTTCACGGTATCATTTTCATGTCGGAGAAGAGGTTTCTAAACGATGTTTTACAAAGGCGTCCGGCATTGTATCCAATTTATGAAATGGCTTTGAGTAATGCTTCAGAGATCTCAAGTAAAGCTTAAAGGATTATGAAGTGCGACACTCCTGTTCAAAGGATGAAGCGATGAACTTTGGCAGTGTATCAGTTCTTCTGCATTTACTTCTTCCTATGGGGGAACGGGATGGTAGCTTAATATAAAAGTGCTGTTCTGAAAGAAAAAGGACTGCTACGGGGTTTTCTATGTAATTGATCTTCAAGCCGGTAAGCACACCCAGTGTAAGAATTCTCAAGTAGTTTGCAAATGGTAGTCATCTGGTTTGAGACGTAGCCTAAAATCTTGTAACAACTGAAATAGTAATTATCATTTTGATTGATTCCCGAATTAATGTTAGGACAAGACATTTGATAAGTGGTCTGGGACTTATACATCTACTACACATTTGTAATCATATAAAAAGGTCGGGAAAAAAATTTGCCTAAATTTGCCATCTCCATAGCTCTGGGTTTGATCTACTGCAATTTGAGAGAACCTATGTGAGCTTATGCAGAGTTACGGTATTAGGTTTTGAAGCCACCAAAAGATAAAAGCTAAAGAAGGTCAGCAATTCTGTGAGAAGTTTCTACGAAGTGGGTAGCATAAGAAATATGATTTGCCAGCCCTAAGAGATGAGTGTTTACCAGTTCTTCTTCTGAGTATGCATTGGTTTGTTTTCTACAACCCCTGGATGACTATACTGCTCAGATGCTCTCATAATCTTTCACTCTTCAGTTTTATATTATGTTTGGCTCTGTAAGTATTCATAGAGGACCGTATAAAGCCATTTTGAGCTTTTCCATACCGTATAAAAAGCTATTTTGAGCTCTGTAATGGGAGATAATTCTGTGCATGACTTAAACTGCTGTTTCTACTCCATGACCTGCACTTTGTATCTAATACTCTGTTAAACCAGAAGAAAGAAGAAACAGACCGACACAAAATACAGAGGTTTCAGACGATGCAATATATAGTTTATCTGAGAGGTGATAATGACATTCACATTATATCACAGTAACATGGAGACACATGGAGACAAGTACCCCTTTGCTCACTAAGTGGTGATGTTTCCTTGTTATTATTTGTTGATTCAATTATTTATGTTCAATGTTCCAATTCAATACAATGTTAAGAATTTACTCTTTTACATCTTTATATGTTATATTGCAATAAATCTCTTCATAACTAGCATTTTGAGTACCATATGCATAGTATAAATAATCCCTTCTACTGCCACCATTCAGCATTTCCCAAATTAAGACCCATCTGATTTAAATGATCAACATGATTTTTTTTTTTAAATTTGCCTTTTGTTTTAGCATTATTTTTTTAATTTTAATTTTGCCTTTTTGTTTTAGTATTCATGAAGTTATTGCACAGGGATGAAATGGAATGAAAGCCTACAGAGCATGGATGTCAGTAACTGCATCGTAAAGGCAACTCAAGAATAGAGAGGAAGAGAGTCTCAGGGGTCATCAGGCAGCCCCAATTACAGGGACAAGGGTAAAATCATATGGGAGAATCAACGTCCGTTTAGACTGTAATAATGGAGCAATACAGAAAAGGAGATGAATACACCTGGAACGAAAAAATATAACTTTGCATAGCTAATGGATGGTTAAATTTTTCATAAACAGAAAAAGAAGACTGGGAGTTCTCGCACGAAGGATAATATGTAATAGTAAACTGGGAGATTGTAAGGCAAAGATAGATTTAATGAAAAAAGAATTTGCTAGTTTTGAATATTAAAAAAGTATATGCTAGAATACCTAAGGCAGCGTTTGAGAGGTGTACAGGGAAAGCAAAGGACCACTTAATAATAAATCTGCATGACTGGCACTTTGAGAACATTCCTTTATTATAGGCTTTCAATATGAACTTTTGGTTACAAGTTAGAACTGTGTAAGATCTGAATTAGTAGTTTTTATATGCAACTGATTTTTGGAATATATTTAATTTTTTATTGTTAATAAACAATACGATCTATTGTTAGGATGAAAGTAAAGACCAGAAAATGATCCATCGTCGTAAGGAATATTTTATTGGCAATATGATTAGTTAGATGTCTTGATAGTTGTCATTTATCGAAACACATACTCAACATTTCATTTATGCATTCATAGACAAAAAATTGTCCAAATATTAGACAGCTTGGAGGAGGTACATTGAACAAATCTCAACAATGGAGAAAATGCACAAAGAATTAGCTTATGCACAGTTGAGGAAAGGTTTGTACCAATGTCATGATGACGTGTACCAGTGCACATGTGTGCATGGTTATTATAGCGCAAGTTACAGATAGTTTAACTATGCTGGTATTTAATAGTGCAAAACAGAGCATAGCAGAAAACAGAGTTGTACGACTTTAGGAATTGTTTTAGTTTCAAAATAATCACTAAGTCATGTTAAGTCGACTATGTGGATGTTATTTAACATTATGTCAAGTGTGTGAAGACATGGAAGCCGACTAAGCAACAATTGGTGAATGTGCAAGATATAAGTAAAGATCTTATGTTGCACAAATAGTGGAAAAGTGAGTTGTGCAGTGAGTGTATGTGATGCACAGATTTTGTGGAAGTTGCATGATTATATGTGACATGCGAACTGCGAAATCTGATGTAAGATCAGAGCAAGTGCGAGTTACAACAAGAAGCCCGTATTGTATGTATATCTATTTTGTGAAGGAATTGAATTGTATAATTGCATGTTAGGGCGGTGGGCTCTTCTTGCATACATTGTTATTGATCTACCAACTCCTAACATGGTTGAGGCTTTTAACAAGGCCTAGTCTTTTAACAAGGACTCGAGACACTATATGTACTTTATAGACTCTTAACAGGGTCAATATCTTTAACCATATCCTATTGTTTAGTGAATTATCTAGTGGGTATCATCCCCATCAGGGTTTTCCCTTGGCCAGGGTTTCCTTAGTGAACAAATAAGGATGTTGTGAGTTCTCTATGTGTATGGTTATATTTACAGTTCAACATTGTTGGTTTACTTTCATATGCAAGTTATAAAATAATTGACAATATTTAGTTTGGGCAAAAGTTTGTAGAATACTGATTCACCCCCCCTCTCAGTATTATCTATTTCTAACAATTGGTATCATAGCACAGTTACTTTAAAGAGGCTTAACAACTTAAGTAAGATCCTAGTGAATATGGAACAATTGAAGAAAAATCTTGAAGAAGCTCTTGAACATATTGATCTTCTTACTGAAGATAGAGACAACTTGAAAGATATATACAAAGATGCAAAAGTTTACATTGACAAATTGAAAGATGATATTGGTGCTCTGAAATCTGACAAGGAACTTTATGCGCAGATCAGTGTTAATGATGATGCACAAAATCTCAAGAAAATGATTGAGATCTTGAAACATGAGTTGAAAATTGTTGAACTAAAGTTGAGTCTTAAGACTGTAGTAATAAGAGTGAACTTGATCTAAAATCTGAGAATGTAGACCTTAGATCCCAGTTAAGTCAAGTGAAATCTGAATTAGTATTAAGATAGAGCATGCAGATCTGGAAAAATACAACATTGTAAAAGTAGAATTGACACAAGCTAAATAACAGTCAGAGAAACTTTACACAAGTTCTAAGAAAATTGATGAACAAATATTTCATCAAAGACCTTATGACAAGACATGCCTTGGATATCTTCTTGGAGAGAAGTTAGCAAAGAAAGATGAGATTATGATAGAACTAGATTCTATAGAAAAATCCCTAAAGAAAAGTTCAAGTGGTTTGATGAAGTTCAAAAAACTGAATTGACAAAGAAATTTGATGAACTTAGAACAACAGAGCAAGTTAAAGAACCTAAGCAAGATGATTCATCCAAAGAGGTAAGACACGAATCCAGAGGTAGATGCCTACACATGTAATCAAGTTGGACATATGAAGAGAAATTGTACAGGTAAGTCTTTTAAACTTATTACTAATTTCTATTGTTATAATTGTCATGGTTATGGACACAAGGCAATAGAATGTAAGAAACCTAAGTTTGTTGATGATAATAATAATAGTAGAATGTTTAGGAATACTTACTGTACAAGCAATGAAAGAAGTAGATCTAAGAGCAGATCTAATGGAGAGAAAAAGTAGTTTGTTTGTTACAAATATAACAATCTTGGACATATTGCAAGGAATTGTAGAGCACCGGAAAGTCATAATGGGAACAATCAGAGGAGAAATGCACCTGTATGTCAGTTATGCAATAACCTTGGGCACACAACAAGATTCTGTAGAATGGACATAGGGAACTTTAACAAGAACCCTAATCACAGAAGGAACAACAAGAAGAATGATAGAAGTAATGAAAATGAAGGCAACAACAGTCAGAAAGAAGCAATCAAGGAACATGTTGAGGAATTCAAAGAAGCATTTGTGAAGGCTTGTAATCCAGAGAGTTTACATATAGTATTGGAAGAACAATTCTTTGATGCACCCAATGGAAAGTCAAAGTCACAGATTGTTTGTGGCTCAACCTGTCTAAATTAAGCTATTGTAGAAGCAACCGAGCATCAGTGGTTAGAATTGATGTTAGAGAGTGAGTTAGAAATTGCACAGTTAATAGAAGGTAGAAGATAGAGAGAAAGCTATGGTTCAGTGTGCAAGTTTTGATGTGATCGCAGTAAGTGGGAATTGTAAGATCAAGGTTACTGGTAAACATAGACAATATTATGAGTTTGTGGCAGATACACATTTATTGTACAGTGCGATTTGAAATGATTTAAGGATTACAAACAAGATTTGACGTACCATTTGTTCATGCAAAGCATCTTGAGAAAATTGAAGAGTGATTTGATAATAATTAAAGTGCGAAGCAAGTTTGTTAAGACCAAAATTACAAAAGCCCTAAAATCTCAAATTTGAGGTATTTTACGAAATATTGAATCCATTTTATTGAAGTATTTACAATTATTGAAGAATGACAGGTCAAAGAGTGTATGATGTTGGCGATAGACAAAGGTACAAGTTCAAACACCCATTTGTTTCTTTATTAGATGATCTTGTAGGCACATTTTTGCAAGCTTTGGAAAATGTGTTACATGTAGAAGATATAAGGAGTTCTATGCATTGCAGATTGAGAGTATAGGTGATGAAGAGATTTGAGTACACACACCTTGAAGATTTGAATTTGGTGAAGTTTCTACATAGAGTTCAACAATCACGAGTGGACCCAAATTATATTGAACATAGTACATGATGATATGTTATGGTTAGGTGATGCACAGATTGTCATTGACAATGATCTAATCCACAAGGTCACATGATTTAGCAATGAAGGTTGTAGTCTTGCTAATGAGAAAAAAGTCAAGAAAATAGTGGAGACAGATTTGAGAACAAAGTTTGACGGAAGAAATATGAGGGTTGATCTTATTCAGGAAAAAGGAGTCAAATTGTTGACCAAAATCATAGGGTACAAGTTGAACCATGGATCAAGGGTAAACTCTGTACCAGCTGGATTCCTTCATACAACATATGTGATGGCCGTTGAAAGGAGAAAAGTAAATTTGTGTGACATTGTCAGAGTGTAGCTATTGGACAATATTGCAAATATAAAGAAATAAAGAGCACAATATTTAGATTTGAGTCCCTATTGACTCATTTGTTCTTTTATGTTTTTGATTAAGGAAAATAGGTTTTAAAAGGGCCCTGAAACCCAAACATACATAGTATGGACAAAAACAGAATGCTTAAAGTATCAAAAGAAACTAAAAGCAACCAGTTGAAACAACTCTCCAAACAAAACATACAGCCAGAAAAAAGACAAGGAGTGAAGACAAAAATCTAGGACTAGCCACGGAAAGCTAGGGCGCTCAAGTGATATCTCTCAGCATTTCTGCTACACTTATTTCCAACTTTGATAGTCTACCAGCTGCCTCCATGTCTAAGAGTTCTTGGTCAGGTACTAGGGTGTCCTTCCTCATGCTGGATCTAGTACGATTCCTTGAGCTATCATCAAGGGTCCTTTCTTTTGCGCTGTGGGGGGCAGGGTCCTCCTCCTCACTAATTCTTTTCTCCTCCATATTGTTAATGAACAACTTAATACTCTCATTGGCCTCTTTGAGAATATTATAGCTTTGTTCCACAATAATATGCATTGAACTCTCCATCGTCTGGACCATATTCTTGATCTCCTCCACTCTATTGCCCATGCTCTTTTCTTCCTTTGTTATCTTGTTCTTCAAGTTGTAGTTCTCCCTTTCCAAGCTGCTCACCCTGTATTTGAGCTCTTGGATTTCATGTAGAATCCATTTGGTGGTGTGGAAGCTGTCCACCACGATGTTTTTGGCATTGTTGAGGATGTCCATATCTGGATATTCCTTAGCGGTGTCGCTGAAAATCACTAAGGTAGGGTTGATCAGCTCTTCCATTTGGATTTTACCCTCTTCATTTTCTTTGACCAGAGTTTTGATCAACTCACGATTGATCCCCATTTTAGCAGAAAAAGTGTCAAAATTTTGCCACACCACATTCCTATCCTTCCCATGATCGAGCATATCTGTATTTGCTGGTCTTGAATTCCTTGTAACCCTTCTCTTGCTCCTCCATTTCACTCTGATTGAGGTCCCCTTCTACCCCCTCCTTCTCCTCCCCCTGTTTGTCCTCCTTGGCCTCATAGAGTTTCATTTTCTGGCTCCAAGATGTCGTGACCTCGTCCTCTTTGTTTTTCGACATTTTGATGGTGATGTTTCTCTTGCCCTTCTTCCTCTCCATGCCTCCCCCTTCTCTAAGATCCTCCTTTCCTTCTCCACTTTCTCCCCCCGTACCCATGCCTTTAGCTCTTTCATTATAGTCCATGTTTGAGGAGGCGTCAAGGCCTTGCTTGGGATCGGGATGAAATTTTTTCTCTTTCCTTTCCATTTTGAAGATTTTTTAACCTGAGCTACACTGTGGGGAGTCATCCCCCTCCGGGTCCGTATGCATCTCAAGGCTGTCCTCTGTATCAGAGGGCAAATAGTCCTCTTCCGACTCTTCGGAATCCTCTCTGCCATTCTTGCCCTCCGTCCTATACTTAATTTATTTTTCCATTGCCCTAGCCTTGAAGAATTCATAGATTAACAGTAAAAGCCCCTCATGGAGCGTCGGGTTCCTAGTATGCTTCTCTTGATAATCATTAATGTTCTCATTCATAGAAGAGTATAGGTAGAAGGGAATAGAAATTTTTGCCCCATACCTGAAGTGATTGAGTAACACAAAGTGGTGTGTGCAAAGGCGATCAAATCCGATGTCGAGGGAGATATATTTGATGATAACCCACATCATGAATCTCCACAACAGCTTGATAGAGCTCGAAAGATAAGGAGTTCCTTTCTTCACTAACGCCTTTTTTTTCCTCTTGATCCTTTGTGAATTCCACCATCGCTTGCCTTGAAATTTTCCTGTCTCTGTAGAATTTTTTTTCCCATGATGAGAATGCCAATAACAATGGAAATGACATCCTCCGTCATCGTGAAATCCACTCCATCGATTTTAACTATTCCCTCACTCCAGCTCTTAACCATATTCCTAGTAATGGAGGGTTTTCAACCATGGAGCCATTCAATGAAATTCGAGATTTCCTCTTTTTTTTGAATGTTCCACACCTTGGAATGCCTTTGCCACTTTTGGGCTTCGTCCTTTGGTTCCTTCCTGTGTCTTTCCCCCACCATGATATCCTCCTCTGTGCAAGCTCTATAACTAGTATCGAAGCCCTTCAATTCCAGAAAAAACTTTGGAGCTCCTCATTTTCTTGGACCTTTTTTCCACCTTGTGAATTTTCTACCCAAAATCGGTCCTTGAAATAAGTTGATAGATATTATTGATGTGAGAAGTACAAGTGCTATTGTACTTCCACATCACAATTTTGCACATTCCCCATAAATCACTAACAATCATAATAAATCCACACATTATATTTTTGACCACTACCCATAACTTATTAACAATCATAATGGCCTTTTAATTATACCCAATCTACTCGAGATACTTTCCCTTTCGATTAGCTCATTAATTTCGGATGGGATATTAAAACCATCCGTCCACTTAGCCACTTCATTGTACTTGACTGCCTAGTTAGCCAGCCTATCCGCCACTTGATTGGCTTCCCGGTACTCATGTGCCACATAGGTTTTTTCAAAGATCTTGAGATGTTGGATGCATTCATCAGTGATTTTTGCAGTCGTCCATGTTGGCTTATTCTTCTCATTTAGGCAATCAATAATATTTTTTGAATCTCCTTCCAGCCAAAGATATTTCACTCCCATTTCTCTAGCCAATTTAATAGTATGGTGAGCCGCAATGGCCTCCGCATAATGATTAGTTTTTATTCCAAGGGGGGCAACAATTGCACCAATCTCTATACCAAAAGCATTTCTGATGATGCCTCCCACCCCAGCCTTTCTCGGCCTGCCTTTGGTCACCCCATCAAAATTAGCCTTATGCCAACCCTCAGGTGGAAGATACCATCTGCATCCATCTCTCTTGTTATTGTCCTTGCCCTTAGTACTAAGAGAAGGGATAGGGCTTTTGATATTGGTGTAGTTTTCCATCAAGGCATTAAGGCATTTGTGAAAAAAAATGTCTGCGTTTGTTTCCTTATCCCTGAAAATTCTATTGTTTTGTTCTTTCCAAACCTCCCAACACACATGGGGTAAGGTCCAGTTCACAAAGCCATGGAGTCACACCCTAACATCCCAAGGTTCCATTGTTCAAAGAGCCCCAAAATGTTGGATGGGAAGCACCAGGACATGTTGAAAAAGACAAGAAAAGAGACCATATATTTCTGATGAAAGGACAGTGGATAAAAAGATGCTCAACACTCTCAAAGTGATTTTTGCATAAAATGCATTTGTTGGGCATCATATTTACCCTCTTGGTGAGGTTATCCACCATAAGGATACGATTTTGGAGCATAATCCAGAAGAAAATGTTAATTTTTGGGATAAGCCTTGGGTACCAGGCTTTGGCCCACACAGGGGTTGGGCCATGATTTTGCAGAGTCTCATAGCTAGAGGCCACAGTATAAATGCCATTCATAGTCTCCCCCCAGATAATGGAATCTTTATTATGGGACAAAGGAATATGCCTAACCATGTCCATCAATGGCTTCAACTCTAGGGACAACTCAGCCAGATCAATCCACTCATTATGAATCCTATAGTCACTCACCCTGCTCGCAAATCTTTCTATACAAACATTAGCCCATCTATTAAAAAGCTCAATATCCAAAAGAGGGCCAGACCTAAGCCAATCATCGTGCCATAAATTAATATCTTCAACATTACCCAGTTGGCATTTCGCTTTCTCAAAGGTTAAGCACTTAGTCCTCAGAAGGCCATTCTAGATATTAGAGCCTCTAGGGTCAGGATCCCTACTAATGAACTATTTAAGATTGAGGTTTGCAACATACTTAAACTTTAGAATATCTCTCCATTCACCATTGGTATTAAAGGGTCTCCAAATTTGTTTCTCTTGAAGAGCACAATTGAACTGTTTCATCTTTCTAATCCCTAGACCCCCTTTCTTCTTAGATTTGCAGATGTTATCCCAAGCCACCAGAGGGTATTTCTTGTTCTCGTTGGTGCCTGACCACATGAAATTCCTCTGAATAGCTTCCAGATAATTAGCCACCTTAGAAGGGATAGAGAAGAGGCTAAGAGCATAAGTGGGTAAGTTTTGCAATGTAGATTTAATCAACAACACTTTGCCAGCCTGACTAAGAGTGATGCCTTTCCATCTCGCTAGCTTCCTATTGAATCTGTCAATTAGATTGTCCCAAAAGTTGTCAAGAGGTTTATTCCCCAAGGGGAGGCCTAAATAAATGGAAGGAAGGGCCCCAATATTACAACCCAAGATGCTAGCAATTTTCTTCTATTTGCCTAAAGGGGTGTTGAAGAAGAACACCAAACTCTTGTCCCTGTTGATGAGCTGCCCAGAGGCATTGGAATAAGTATTGAGGATGCTTTTCATGGTTCTAGCTTCTCTCACCGAGGCCTCATCCCCCAAAATGGTATCATCCATAGAATACTGGTGAGTGAAAACTAGGGGACCAGAAGAAAGGTTCAGGCCCACCAAATCCCGTCTGCTCCCTTTGGAATGTATGAGCCTACCTAGACCTTCAGCTAGAATGATGAAAAAGATAAGGGATAAAGGATCACCCTGACGAAGGCCCCTCGAGGATTCAAAGAACAAAGGGGATCCCATTAACCATGACCTCAAAAGAAGGGGTGGAAACCAATTGTGAGATAAATATTCTCACTTTGGCATTGAAACCAAAAGCTTCAAGAATTCTGTTCAAAAATCCCCAATCCACCTTGTCATAGGCCTTAGACAGATCAAGTTCGAGCAGAAAACCCTCTTGTTTGCCAACTTCAAGGGAATGAATAACTTTGTGAACCTCAATGGTGGAGTCCAAAATTTGTCTACCAGGGACAAAACCTGATTGTTGAGGCACAATAATCTCCAGAAGTAACTTGATAACTCTATTAGTTAAGACTTTCACAAAGATCTTACAAAAAGAATTGCAAAGGCTGATTGGTCTGAAAGCACCAAAAGAATTCGCTCCAGTAACTTTAGGGATTTGAACCAAAAAAGTAGCATTGATTTCTTTCGACAGGTTCTTGGCACCAAAAAATTCCTGAACAACTTTGACAAGATCAAATTGAATAATTTCTCAATACATCTAGAAGAAAAAGGTGGGGAAACCATTAGGGCCAGGGGCCTTCTCAACCGACAGAGCAAAAACTGCCTCTTTAATTTCTTCAAGTTTTGGGATAGCCACTAAGGCCCTATTCTAAGCATCACTAATAACATGGGAATGATATTAAGAATAAAATTCTGGTCCTCTTCATCCAAGTTAAGATCTTTAATAAGCATAGAAGAGAAGTACCTGATAGCCTCCTCCGCTATCTCATTATCTTCCTTGATAGTGTCATTTCCCTTTTTGATCTCACAAATTCTGTTGGCAGCCCTATGTTTCATAGTGGAAAGGTGAAAGAATCTAGAGTTTTTGTCCCCTTGAGCTAGATAGACCTAGACCTTTGCTTCCAAAACATTTCATCTTTCCCCACTATGTTGTGAAGATCAGCAAGAATTTCCTTCTCAGAGTTCATCTTAATATCATAATAACCCCAGGCCTAGATCTCTTCCTGCACCTTAGTAAGATCCTCCAAAATCATCTCTTTATCATGAAATATATTTCCAAAGTCCAATTTGTTCCATCGAATTTCTAACTTAATGAATCTAAGTTTCTTAGCGACCTTGTACATGGCTGTTCCATCAACCTCAATACCCCACCGCTCCTTGATTTTTTCATACAGGCCTGGGTGCGCCAACCACATCTTATCAAATCTAAAAGGCAAAGGCTTCTTTTATGTTACTAAGAAGTTTCTTGGAGTAATTAATTGGGATAGTAGTGAGTGCGCAATGAAGATTGTAACTCAAAGCTATAGATCCGAACTTGAGAATGTTAGAGACATTGATATTGATAGGATGATGAAGAATTTTCAGTCTAAGATGAAATCGAGGTATAGGATACCTCCCTCTATGGTAGAGAAGTATAAGGATGATTTGTGCTTCATGATGGAAATTGACAACACCTGCATGGAAGCAGTGATACCTAGAGTGAAGTTCATTGAGCCTATGGGCTATGAGATGAGCACTGAACTTATTGAAGGGTATGCGCAGATCATACTCGAGTTTGACCAGGACACAAAATGTCCTAGATGGGGGACATATGATGAAAGGTTAAGGATTTTCGAGTCTAAGCTCCACATCAAGGAGAGTAAGAAGAAAGTAGAGAAGGAGATAGATTCCATACTCAAGGAATTTGGAATGACCAGGTAGGAATTCAATGAGATAAAGGGAATTGCACTGGTGATGAAGGCCAGTCGGCAAACAAAATTGTTGGCAACAACACCTATTGCAATAGCAGAACCTTCAAAAGGAGGAAGGAGGCACAACCATGTACGCAAGTTCCCATTGCACCATATGTAGTAGTTCTGCAAGTGCAACCTATAAGAGAAAGCTATTAGCAAACAAGAGGATAGTCAGAGGTGGAAGTACCTACTGCATAGAGGAAGTTAGGGAGACTGGTAAAGGTTAAGCAAGAACCTGCACTTAAAGAAAAGAAAAGAGTAAAGAAGATTAGTAGCAGGCTTGGCAAAAGGAGGAAAACCATGCAAGTGAGCAGTTCTGGAAGCTCAGAAGATGATGATGAAGATAAACCTATTGAGAAAGATGTGTAGGAAGCCAATACAACCACAAGCAAGAAGGCATGGAAACCAAAGGTAGAGAATCTGAACATGCAGATTATAAATGATGACAATTTTGTTCAGTTGAATAAATTTTATAGCATGCATAGTAGTACAGATAGGAGACAATTAGAGAATGATATAATAAGAAATATGATTATGAGGAATAAGAGATTTTATAGCATTTAGAATGAGATTCTTGAAGACCTATAGAATAGGTTGATCAATAGGAAGAGAAGAGTGGTAGAAGAAGATTTGAATATGTGGATCACATCCATAAATAAGTTATATGATGTTGGATCAAAAGAGGAATCTGAGAAAATTTTGAGGGGTATTGAGCCCTTGCTGAGGAACAAAAGAAGAACAATTTTTATGATGGGAGGCAATTATGAGGAGGTAAGGCAAGAAGCAGAGGAGGCTATAGTGAAATATATGTCCTCAATACCTAAGGAGAGTGTGCAAGCAAAGGCTGATAGTCCACTATATGTACAAGCAGATACACCTTCCAATGAAGAGGAAGAGGTAGAAGCTACACATCAAGCACTATCTCCACCTCACATTATTATGGGTACTGAATCCATGTAAGTGGATAGTACGTACATAACTATGGATATATAGGAGAATCTATTTGTAGCTTATGGGGCAAATATTGTTGGAAATATCACTGCCTATACCAGTTTTGATGATGAAGAGGGAGAGAAAAAGAAGGAAGAAGAAGAAAAGAAGAAGAAAAGAAGAAAAAGGAACATGAAGAAAAGAAAAGAAAAGAAAAGAAAAGAAAAGAAAAGAAGATGAAGAAAAGAAGAACATGAGAAGAAGTAGAAAGAAGGAGAGGAAAAGAAAAAGATAGAAGAAGAAGAGAAGAATAAGAAATAGGTTGAGGAAAAGAAGAGTGCAGAGGAACAAATGAAAAAGACTACTGTATCTTCGGTAGTATTAATAGGTGGAACATCAACAATAGTACCTATTCCATCTGATGATGATTAAGACTAGAAAGAGCTATTGGGCACCTTGAGCAAATTGTTTGAGAAAAACAAATTTGTAAAGTCTTTGGAGAAGACCCTTGCTGAAGTCTTGGAGCGCATGCAGAAGATAGTTTCCACAACTGTAGCTAATCTAGACTTGCAAGCTAAGACAAAAGAGTTGGTGAAGACCTTTGATGGGGAATTCACAACCTTAGCTGAAGTAGCAGCAGTGCAAGCACAAAATAATCATTATGCAACACTATTCAACATAGTGTGGACTAATGTGCGCAATGATTTGAAGCCACTTGATGGAAACATCAAGGAATTGAGACAGTGTATTGCTAAAGGTAAGAAGTTGTATGGACAGTATGCAATGTCCTATACTTATCTGATTTTGATGCAAAGATCAAAGACCATATGAGTGAGCTTCAGTCACTCACTACAAGATTGCAACAACCAGGGATAAGAATTGAAGATTCTGAGAGTGAGATTGAGAAGATCCACAATGCTGTCATAATCATTGAATGTGACAAGGAGAAGATAATAACAAGATTCTTGGTGCTTAGAGAATATCTAGCACCCAAGGTTGTAATTTTGTAGAGGCAATTGGAGGAATGTCTTTCAACAAAGAATTCCTATGACAAATTCGCCTATACTAACTTGAGCACAAGTGAAGTGGCATCCTATGCACTTTGTGCACTCATCAGTATATCAAATACAGTCAAAGGCAACTAGAAGAAAGACTTTGATATACTGAAGGTTGATTTTGTAGATTGCATATCCAGAATGTCGAGCTGATCAACAACATGCAACAAGTTTTTGTGATACAATTTTTGACACCTTTTCCATTGATGTCAAAGGGGGAGTATTGTGTTATTATGTAGAGGAAAATTGTATAAATGTATATGTAAGGGGGAGCTTATGTATCAATCAATGTAAATGAGTGATAAGGAATGTAATGATCCACGAAAACATGAATAAAATTGTTATGTTTTAAAGGCAATTTGTGTGTAGTTATTTTTTTTTGTTTTTATTATGTATGACATCATTTTGGGACTTAGCCAGTTTTCCCAAATGTTGCCATCAATGCCAAATGGGGAGATTGTTGGCAATATGGTTAGTTAGATGTCTTGATGGTTGTTATTTATGGCAACACATACTCAACATTTCATTTACGCATTCAGAGATAGAAAATTGTCTAAGTATTAGATAATTTGCAAGAGTATAGTGAATAGATGTTAACAGTACGAACAATGTGCAAAGAATTATCTTATGCACAGTTGAGAAAAGGTTTGTAACATTGTCACGATGACATGTACCAGTGCATGTGTGTACGGTTAGTACAACACAAGTTACATTAAGTTTAATTGTGCTGGTATTTAACAATGCAAAACATAACATAGTAGAAAATAGAGCTGTACAAGTTTAGGAATTGTTTTGGTTTCAAAATAATTACTAAGTCATGTTAAGCTGACTATGTGGATATTATTTTATATTATGTCAAGCGTGTGAATACATGGAAGCCGACGAAGAAACAATTTGTAAATGCACAAGATATGAGTAAAGATCTTATGTTGCACAAATAGTGGAAAAGTGAGTTGCATAGTGAATGTATGTGATGCATAGATATTGTGGAAGTTGCATGATTAGATGTGACATGCAAACTAAAAAATTTGATGTAAGATCAGAGCATGTGCGAGTTACAAGAATAAGCTAGTATTGTATGTATATCTATTTTGTGAAGGAATTGAATTGTATAATTGCATGTTAGGGCAGCGAGCTCTTCTTGCATACATTGTAATTAATCTACCAACTCCTAACAGGGTTGAAGCAAATCCTAATAGGGTTGAGGCTTCTAACAAGGTCTAGTCCTCTAACAAGGAATCAAGACACTATATGTACTTCATAGACTCCTAACAGGGTCAATATCCTTAATCGGATCCTATTGTTTAGTGAATCATCCAGTGGGTATCAACCCCACCGGAGTTTTCTGTTGGCCAAGGTTTCCCTAGTTATCAAATAATGGTGTTATGAGTTCTCTATGTGTATGGTTATATTAACTGCTCAATATTGTTGGTTTACTTTCATATTCAAGTTATAAAGTAATTAACAATATTCTATTGTGGGTAAAAGTTTGTAGAATACTGATTCACCGCCCTTTCAATATTATCTATTTCTAACATATTTAAAGCTTAATATTTTGTTCTTGGCTTTCTTTATACTGACAACGAAAATCCTAACAATGGGATGAAAATCTCAATGTTCTACACTCTACTTTTATTTTGATGATAGATCATGTTTTATGATCTACAATATTGATAAAAAAGAATTTTGCACTCAGTAGTCTAGAAATCAACTCAAATTGTTTCTAACAAAAACAATAGTACATGGTTAAGAGGAATGGCTTGAAAAAGGTAAACATATTATCTACAATCTAAGAGCTAATGAAAATAAGGATACAAATTACTTATGGGAGAACAAACTTTAAAAATGGTTTGTGTTCTCTTTATCAATAACTAAACGAGGGCTAGAAATTTACTAAGGAAAGAAGAGATATAAAGGAGAGATCTCAACAATGAGCTCTATCCCGATCAACAAGGTCATCGAATTGATGAGACAATTTGGGGGTAATTGCCCCCTATCCATAACATTCCAATCCTGCACATGATCAAAAGCCCATTTAGCCAAACAATCTACATCTTGATTCCACTATCTATAACATTCTAATTTTACCCAGGATTTGAAGCCCATTTAGCCAAGAAATCTACAACTCTATTCCACTCTCAAGGGATGTATGCTAAACAAACAAACTCCAAAGATCTACAAAGGAGAAGAGCTTGATTAACAACCAAATTCATGTGCCAATTAACATCTTGAAGCATCTGTGAATAAGGAAGTTCACAACCACTTGAGAGTTAGACTCAAATAATCCCGTGCGATCCCCTCAAACAACATTGTCCTACAACATATAAAATGGCCAATGCCTCTATTAGATTGTTAGTATAACAACCCTTATGCATCGAGAAAAGAAATTGGACTTTTTTAGAACTACAATGAGCTACTCCCCTAGTGCGACTAGGACCTGGATTTCGCTACGAAGAACCTTCGGTGTTGAATTTTAGAACTCCAAGTGGAGGAGTCCAATGCCCTTCATGATTCACCTATCACTTCATCTATCGCCTAGGTTGTCTGGGAAAACTTTGAAACCATTGACCTGCAGCCACATGGACCCCTCCCTAAAGGTGAAAATTTAGGTGATTGCAAATGGTAAGGTCACTATGAACCATACCCCCATCCAACATACACTTAGGATGAATTGTTTCATGCAGAGAGTGGGAAAAATTCCTCTAGAGTTGCATGGCTCTGATCTAGACATTTTGAAAGACATGTCTTTTCTTCTCCATCCAAATATGTCAAAGACTAAATGAAGGACCAGTGAAGCACACAACTTGAAGAAGAAAGGCTTTAGTGGGGGCACTCCCCAAGCAATCCCAAAAGGAAGACAAGGAGGAAGCATGCCTACAAGGGCATCCCCAAGAATTCCACCAAAGGTACCAAATCTGGGTAGAATATGAATAATAGAAGAAAATATGGGAGACAAACTCCTATCCATTATTGCACAACACATAGAATAAGGAGCCCTGAAATCCACATTTACAAAGATTATCCCATGTAAGACACCAATTATGAGCCACCAACCACATGGAATTTTTTATTTTGGACCAATTTTTTAAATTCCAAACTAGTTTCCACCAAGGCACCACAACATCTCCAAACAATTGTCTTGTAAGCTCGTGGTACCTAACATAAATAGAGTATTTACCAGATAGAGTACCACCCTAAGCCCAAGACATTTGACCCCAACAAAGAGCAACACTCCCTAGATGGAAAAATCCTAGAGAGCTCTTGGTGGTCCTCCTTTGAGCTCCTGAGTGGCCAATTTGAAGAGTTTTTCCATTTATAGCCAACAACGAGGCCCAAGTGATAAGGGGTCTTATAATGAACCACCTTATCTCTTCCAATAGGAAGAAGAGATGCACATAGAGTTTGAAGATGAGGGTATATAGACAAGACGTGAGGGTGGCTGTTCCAAGCATTGGACCAAAAAAAATCCTTAAAGCCTACTTTATATATCTAGAAAAAACCCCTCTGAACTAACCAAGCACCATTCTTTATAGTGTTCCACAACATAGAGCCATGACCTTGCAAAGGAAGCGAGGAAATAAAATGTGGATCAACACCATTGAAACACTTGTTAGTGATTATACGACCCCAAAGTTGATTTTGTCTAGAGCACTATTGCTAATGAAGTTTAGCAGCCAAAGCTTGGCTACTTAAGACAATAGAGCACAAACCAAGATTGCTGTCCTTCTTAAGCCTACAAACAATCTCTTAGCTTATTAGACTCTATTTAGAATTACACAAATTACAACTCCAAATAAATAATTAAGAAAAAACATCAAACTCCTCAAGAAAATAAACAAGAGCAACCTGAACCATACTCCTATAAATAGAGAGAGCCTGAGTAACAGATTGGAGAAGGGTAACCCGAGCAACAAAAGAAATCCATCTATGAGTCCAATTATTTACCTTCTCTCAGAGCTTGTTAAACACATTTTGTTAAAAGAGTCGTGACTGCCTAGAACAACAATAGGAATGTTTCGATATGTCAAATGGAGTGACCCAATTTGAAACCACATGATATTAACAATCCCCCTTTGAATATGTTCAAGAGTGCTAAAATAATGGACTCATGTTCATTAAGTTTTTTGGCCCTACATGACCAAATAAATGTCGAGCATGTCAAATGAACTCAACTTCTTGGACCTAGTCAATACCCACAAGAGCAGTGCCATTAACAAATTGAATGTGAGAAAGAGAAGGTAACTTGATGTAGGAGCATCCTCTGTGTAAGAGCAATCTTGCATCACCCAAAAATATTTCATTTATGTTTCTTGAATAAGGGTTGCCTTAATGCATAGTTGTTTCTAGAGGCTTTCTACTTAGTAAGTCAGTCATATGAGCTCAGAATGTCCTAACTTTAGAGGTGGAGGTTCATCTTGGATATATCAACCTACCAATTAAGGCTTAGAGCCATATTAGTAGTATTCATGAAGTCATTGTGAAATTTTGATGTGTAATTTTTGTAGAGAAACTTTAAGCTCAAATTTGAAAGGCTTAGATGTCCTAGATGGGCTCCAAAACAGTGTTGATTGGAGCTTGCACCAATTTCAGTATTGTAGATTAGAAGCCGAGGATTCAGAAATAGTGTCATAATAGCCAAATGGATCAACGATTCTCAAGTTATGGTCTTTCAAAGTTAGACTAACCAAAATTTCCAAAATAGATGGCATAATTTATTTAAGCTGAATCTATGTAATTTTAGGTTTGGCCAGCCTCAAGGTTTAGGGTTTGATGTCTAGAAACTTCCTAGGCAGTGTAAAATTGCCTATATAAGGAAGACCTGTAGATTGTGTGGGACAACTATAGGTGATAGTTCACAACTTCGTGTTACAAATTGTTGTAAGGAACATGCTAATGTGGGTTTGCATATTGTATTTCAAAATAATGTAATTTCACATTTGTGGCAATAATAAGAAGCCCATATTTTGTTCTTGCAAGTTGTTATTTTTTTTGTAATGTTATTCATTTGTAGGGAGCACCCTTCATCAAGTGGTATCAGAGAGAGAGTTCTTGAGTTTGTAAAGTGATTGCCAACTGTGAGACAGTTTTTACCTGGATCATGGTTTAGGCTAAGTGTGTAGATGGATTGTCAATTGTGAGGTAGTTTGCACTAGGGTTTTAGTAAAAGCACAAAAATGCCTTCATAAAGAGAGCGTGGTGGAAGAGTCGTAGGTGTTAAATCTAAGGGTTTTAGAGCCCTCTAGAGACAAATGAAAGCATTAGAAGAACAAATGCACAAAGAAATAAATCTTGCCTTAAGAGATGAAATTAAGGTTGAAGGAGAATAAGAAGAAAATGTTGAAGAAGAGTAATTTTTGAACCCAAAAGAAGAGAGGCTTTTTAGGGTCATCTCCAAGATTAAAAAAATACCTAAGTTTGAGGTTCCCACATTTTAAGGAAATCTTAACGTAGAGGAGTTGATTGATTGGATTAATAAATTGGAGAAATACTTTGAGTATGAACATATTGAGGATTTTGAGGGTCAAGTTTGCCAAGGTTAAAATGAAGGGTCATGAGAAGTTTTGGTGGTAGGAGATTCAATTGGAGTGAAATAGAAGAGGGAAGGATAAAATCACAGATGAGACTAGATGATAGCTAAATTGAAGCGGCAATTCATTCTTGTGGATTATGAGCTTGATCTGCTCAAGAAAATACAAGGGTTGAAGCAAGCAGGAAGATTTGTTCAAGAGTATACCAATGAGTTCTATCGAGTTCTCATCAAGCCATGTAGAAGCTAAGAAGGAAAAAATTTCCTGTTACCTTAATGGGTTGAGGCCAAGTATTCAACAGGACTTGAATCTGGTTGAAATAAACAATATTGTAGAGGCATAGCAATTTTCCCTAAGAGTTGAGGAAAATCTGAATAAGATGTTTGATAACAAGAATAGTGGTAGAGGTCGTGGTGGAATATTTGACAAATGTTCTTATGGAGGTTGAAATGAAGATCTAAATAAGAAGGATGAGGCCAATAGTAGCAATCAAAACTAGAGGGGAAACAATTCCAATCACTTCCATGATTATAATAATAGAGATCATAGAGGAAAAGGAAAAGGGCAAGGTTCTGGTAGAGGGGGTTTTCATGGAACTTGTATTCGTTCTGGAGAAGAAGGGTATAGGGCATTTGAGTGTCCTCAACACCAAGGAAGGACATAGAGGAGAATTGAAGGACAAGCATGATTAGCGCATGTTGATGAAGATGCCAAATCATCACATTTCAAAGATGTTGAAAGAGGAGAAGTCCTAGTTAACAGAAGAGTCCTGTGGACTGGTGAGAATGAACCTGATCAAAGGACCAACCTATTTTGCACAAGGTGCAAATGTGAAGATAAGTGTTGTAATGTGATCATTGATGGTGGTAGTACTAACAATATGGTATCAGAAAAGATGGTCACAAAGTTAAAGCTCAAGAGAAAGAACCACCCTGATCCATACCATATTGCCTTGGTGCAGGATGACCACAAGGTCATGGCCAACGATCAATACCAAGTGAAGTTTAGGATTAGATGCTACTAGGATGAGGTGTTGTGTGATATCATAGCTATGGACATATGTCATATGGTGTTGGGTAGGTTGTGATGGTTTGACATACATGTTGTACATGATGGGCATGCAAATACCTACACTCTGACAAATGATGGATTGAAACATCAGCTAAAGCCATTGATGGATATAGATGAAAATGTATGTGGTGCCACTAGAGTATGTTTTGTTGATGGGAATTTTTCCTAAAGGGTACGAGGCATTAACACATGTGCTTTGGTGTAATTCCAAAAGATGGTAAATAAGAAGTATCTGCAAAAGTTACAGATTTATTGGAAGAGTTTCCAAATATTGTATTTGATAATGTACTTGATGGATTTGTTAGAATAATAAGATATTGCCTTATTGATTAAATCATTTTGATTTAATTATCAAGTCACTTATTATCTCTAATTTACTTAAGCTAAACTTTAGGCATATAATAATTACTTATTTTATTAATTATTATCATAGAACCTAGGTTTTACCTATTAGGGTTTTGATCTCCTTTTATAAGGATTGATCTCTTTGTAATTTTATTAATTCACTTTTTATAATAGAAATCTCTTTTTTTGCTCATCAATAATGTCTCAACTGTGGATCTGGGAATTCCAACCTCCATAGCTTTTGCTTCTCTATTTCTGTGACAGGTGTTTGCATGCAGGTGATTCTTGGGAGTTGTAGAGTTGATCTTTCATCAACTTCAACATGGTATCAGAGTTCCAGATCTTCATGCCCTTGTTCTGTTTATGAGAAGTTTGGCTTGGCCTTCAGATCTATGTTTTTTTCTTTGAGAGGGTTTCATTTTTCAGAGGTTTTTGTATTGAATTAGGGGGGTCACTGATTTTTTGGTGCACTTTGAGCAAAAATAGACATCACTATTAAGATTAGAGTGCCCAAAACCCTCCATTTTCATATAAAATTTTTCCAATTTGGACACAAATGGAATTTGAGGCTAAAATCTATTGCTCCCAAATTGGGCTTGTTTTCTGAGGCGGCGATTTTCTAATTTTTTGGTATGTTTCCTAATGTATTGATTTTCAAATTTTGGCACACAAGTCAAGATTTTTTGTTTCAAAAATTGATATTTTGGCACATTTTTTGAGGCCACAATTTTCTAAATTTTGCACGCTAATTGAGATTTTTTGAAGATTGAGATTTTTGACATGTTTCTCAATGTGACAATTTTATGATTTTTGTACACGAAAATCAAGATTTTTTGACATGAAAAATCAAAATTTTTGAGCATGCAAATCGTGATAGTTTGGTATGGAATTGACACGCTTATTGAGGCAATTTCTAGTACTGTTGGATACACTTTTTGAAGCATTTTGGAACTAATCCCAAGGTGGTAAATTATTATTTTTTACTTTTCTAGTGACTTTTTGACCTACATGTGGTTTTTTGGCTATAACTTGCTCATCCAAACTTCATTTTATGATCTAAAAGAACATCAGAAAGTTGATTCCGAGCCCATCATGATGGTGTAGTTTATTTAGATGTTTGATGCTATTTGGTGGCTTATTTTGGCTTTCAAAATCAAAAGTCCTATTTTGCACTCTGAGAGACATATTTTGAGACATTTTATTTTCCAGATTCTGCTCCACACACATCTCATTCAGTTTTTTTTCCTTTTTGCATTTTGTTGGATATCTTGGTTGTTTCAGGTCTGGAAATCAATTTTGTTGTTTGAGATGATTTTTCATGGGTTATACTAACTGTTGTATTAGCCTTTTGTCTCTTTTGATCTTTTTTGACATCCTTTTGTAGTATTTTTGCAAAGACATTGAGATAAAGTGCCACTCTATTGCATTCTGGGATCTTGCACATCTTTGTGTTTTGTTGTACTCGCACTATATTATAAAGTTCGTTGGGGGGTTTCATGTTGGCCATATTTTCTATCTTCCTTTGTTAGTTGAGTGTTCCTTCCGTGACATTAGCCTTATGATGTGTCGATGACACGTGCCATTATAGGTGTTTGTACTTCTACACTCTCGATGTTCCTCGTTCTTCTTTTTGCAGGAGATATTGCATTGAGTTTCAATGTTTATGTCTTCTCTCAACATTATAGGGGAGTTATGCTGGTTCTATTGCTTTCTTGGTTTGATGGAGTGAGCTATGTATTTAGTATTTGATCCTATGCTCTAACCGATTGCAATGGCTGGATACCTATGCATTTCAGTGAGATGGATCATTTACCATATAGAAATTCTTTTATTCCTATTTTTGGAGGCCATGAAGATACCTTCCATCTTCAATTGATCAACTCTTCAGATTTAGTCTTCTCTACTTGGTCATGTTCTATACAATAGAGGTTTTTCAGATTAATAGTTTGATAGTATTTGCAACTTCATGCTTCAGTTGTGTTCTTCATGATCTTCTTTTGTTCCTATCTTCTAGAATATTCTTTCTATCTCTTTTTGGAGTAGGGCTTTTCCCATGTGGTTTCTCTATTTCTCCTCTTTACAGAGATTTGATTGTGCTTGGGTACCTCATCAGGCCTTGTTGCCAGGACCCAATTTGCTTTCAGCAATAGTTTCTAGGATTTTAGCTTCTCTCTAAGTTTATCTTGGGAGGGTGTTAAAATAATAAGATATTGCTATATTAATTAAATCATTTTGATTTAATTATTAAGTCACTTATTATCTCTAATTTATTTAAGCTAAACTTTAAGCATATAATAATCAATTATTTTATTAATTATTATCATGCAACCTAGGTTTTACATGTTAGGGTTTTGATCTCCTTTTATAAGGATTGATCTCTTTGTAATTTTATTAATTGACTTATGATAATAACAATCTTTTTTTTTTTCTCATCAATAATCTCTCATTTGTGGATTTGAGAATTCCATCCTCCATATCTTTTGCTTCTCTCTTCTAGTGACGAGTGTTTGCATGCAGGTGATTCTTGGGAGCTATGGGGTTGACTTTTCATCATCTTCAACAAAATTACCACCAATAAGGAAGATTAGTCACCAGATGAACTTGATTCCAGGAGCTAGTTTGTCAAATAAGGTAGCACACAAAATGTCACCAGTAGAAAGTGAGGAGTTGGAAAAAACAATTCCATGAGTTGGTGCAGAAGGGGTTGATTCGAGAGAGTCTGAGACCATGTGCTGTTCCAACAATATTAGTACTAAAGAAGAATGGAGAATGTGCACAAATTCATGAGAAATCAACAAGATCACAATCAAACACATATCTCCATTGTTGTAGATGGATGATATTATGAGCTCTTTGAGTGCAACTATGTATTTCAAAAAGATAGATATGAAGAATGGGTACCATCATATTTGGATAAGAGTAGGAGATGAATGGAAGACTACCTTCAAGACAAGGGAATGATTGTATAAATGGTTAGTCATGCCTTTTGGGCTAACCAATGCACCAATCACTTTCATGCAGCTCATGAATGAGGTACTAAAGGAGTTTTTGGGTAAGTTTGTCATATTAAGACATTTAATGAGCATTTGATGCACATTCACAGGGTGTTTCATAAGTTGAGGGAAGAAAACTTGGTGATAAATTTCAAGAAGTGTGATTTTGTGAAGGAGGAGTTCGTGTACTTGGGATTTGTAGTTTCAACAAAAGGTCTAAAAATGGACCCTGAGAAAATGAAGGCTATCCTTGAATGATCTACACTAAGGAGTGTGACTGATGAAATATTTTTTCATGGACTACCTATTCTTTACATAAAATTTATCAGAGGTTTTAGTAGTATTTGTGGACCCTTGTTTGAAACAATGAGAGGGTATAGGAAATAATTTAACTGGAATCTTGGAGCAGATAAGAGTTTTAATTTGTTGAAACATAAATTTATAGAGAAACTTATTTTAACACTTTCAAATTTTAATAAGGTGTTTCAAGTAGACTGTGATGCCAATGATATTGCAATAGGATTTGTTTTAAGTCAAGAAGGTAGACCTATTGCTTATTTCAGTGAGAAGTTGAATGATGCCAAAATAAAGTATTCTATTTATGATCAAGAATTTTATATTATAGTTCAAGCATTGAATAAGTAGAGTGATGGGCATGATCCAAGACAAAATGAACACAACATGAAATTAGAATTTTATGATAAAAAATGATATGCTATTATATTCATTATAGTAAAAGAAAACTTGACTACATGCCTAATGGGTTTACAATATTATTAGTTTATGGGGAAAAACCTTTCCCATAGCACTTTCTCCCAAACTCCACAAAAACTGCCTCTACATCACAAGAATTGACTTGAAGTAACAAAAATTAGGTTTATGATTAGGAATAAATTTTAGATTATGCCATTTGGTGGCCACTTCCAAAACAAAAGCTTCTAGAATTCACATTAGAAGTTGGTGCAAAATTAGACTTTAGAAATGGTAGTCCAACTTTCAGGAGGCATAACTTTTGATTTGGGACTATGATTGACAAACCATTTACATTTATTAAAAGATATCTAAGCACTCTATATGCTAGTAAATGAGATTCTATCCCCCATTATTTGGATCTATACAAGGAAACTTAGTGCCTCAAATTTAACTTTGAGCATTCCTAGGATGTCTACAAGCAAATTAAAACTACAATAACGTTCAGATCTTGTAAACTTTTGACCTGATTTTTTTTGGAGTGCTTGAAATTAAAACTACAACCATCCCTCCAACTTACACCCTCTAACTCATCATTATTATGGCTCTATTATAAAATAACTCATTTTTTGCACTAGCATGTATCTCAATTGGTTCTAAAAAATACTAACCCAGAAAAGTAACAATGAGAATGTGAGAGTTAGAATCTCTATTTGTCCCAGATGGGTATACAAAAATATAAAACATATTAAATATAAATTAACAGTAAACATATTTTTGGGTGACATATGATTGCCCTTACACTACTGGATGCTCCTACATCATGGAGACACTATCTTCTTCCTAAGGAGTTTGTTTTATACGTTGATCATCAAGCTTTGCAATATTTGAATAGTCAAGGGAAATTGAACCACATGCATTTGAAATGGGTTGATTTTGTACGTATTAATACATTTGTATTGAAACACACAAGTGGGAAGTCTACCAAAGTTGCAAATGCTCTTAGTAGGAGACAACTTTTGTTCACATAGATGCAAATTGAGGTGGTTAGGTTCAAGGAACATAAGAATTTGTATCTAGAGGATCTTAATTTTGGTGAAGCTTGAAAAATTTGTACAAAACCCATTACATTTGATAGGACAAAGTGGTTACATTTCATAATCTAGGATGGAATGTTGTTCAAAAGAAGTTTGTTGTGCATTCCAATAAGTTCTATAAGAAAGAATCTCATCAAGGAGAAGCATAATTGATGATTCATTGGACACTATGGTAGAGATAAAACCATTGCTTTCTGATGAGACCAAATATTGCTTTTATTTCACGATAGTTTTAAAACACTTTGTTGATACTCTATTTTATCTTTGTGAAAACATTTGTGGACTTGTGTTTAACGAACCTATGATAAACCTGTTGGTAGAAACTATGCCATCTTTTTCTAGTATTATATATATTATGCAATATCTCATATAGCTATCAAAATGTGTGTTCTTATATTTGAATTTAATTTGATAAATATTTATTTGCAAACATGTCTTTGTATTGTAACTAATCTGTTAATGAAGACTGAAAGATGTTTGGAAGAATTCAAAAGATAAGCGCCAACAACATTCAAGGAGAAGAGAACGCTAAGGAGTAGCCACAGTGGAGGCAAGTTGTAACGGTTCTAGAAGACACAACAATGAGTAAGGAGGAGCTATGAAGACTTATTGCCTTCTCTACATTTATTCCTATGACGAGCAAATGTTCAGACTTTATTATTCTCGCCTTAAGCTATTATTTCTTCTTCCCGCCTTGAGTTTTTATTCTCCTTCTTTCTTTCCTACATATTTAAAGCTAGGTCATTTACTTTTCTGTTATGAGAATAAGTGTTGATCTCTTATATATAGGAATTGACCCAAGTGTGTTAGTTTAGCCAGTTGGAAGAAAGAGTTTATGAGAATAGACTGCTAACTATTAGTGAGTTGTGCTTTTACAGTTTAGTGTTATGTAATGAATTTATGAAATGGAATGAATTAAGTGTTTGGCTTCTATCTTGTGTTAGTAGTTTAGTGAAGCTGTCCAAGGGGGCCCACTGGAAAGGTGGATTAGATTAGGATAGAATAGATTTATTTTCAAGAATTCTTAGTATTGTAAGTAGAAGTTGTAAGTTCCTTCCTATAGCATCCCACTTAGTGAATGTTCCTACAACATATGTGAGAATAGTTATAGTGGATAAACTAAGTTGGAATATTTGTTAGCCTTTCATTGTATTTCCATTATTCATAGAGTTAAGTGTGTTAGTTTCTTGCAACAATAGTGTAAGTTCTTTTCCTTGCATTTTACTTTCCTACAGCATAAGCTTAGTGACCATTAAGAGACCTATTGCACATACTATGTCGACCATTTTAAGTATACGTCTCTGGGTTGACAAGATTAAATGCACCTCATAGTAGGAAAAATAGTCCTTAGTTTGAATATATTATTCCTAGGCATGGCCTAGAGCATGAATATGATACACCTATTGTGAGGTGGATCATTTTTGGCACCGTTGTCGGGGATGGTGTCAAGGTAAGAGCATTTTTGAGTCATAGTTCTTAGACAAAGTTTTTTTAAAGAAATTTCTAGTTTTGAAGCTTCTTTCACCAGTGTGAAAAGTTTAATTGAATGCATTGAAGAGAAAGATGACAAGATGAATATGACAGATTTCTTCTGCGGGAGTTTGTTAATTTGAACGAAGAGATTGAAGAAGAAGAAGTTGAGTTGATTTTTGAAGATGCAAGGCCTATTTTTCCCACAACATCATCATCAAGACCTGAACCGATAGATACAAGTGGTCTTCAACTTTTTACTGAAGTATTGGGTAGTTTTCTTGATAACACTACTCTGAATCCACTTGTTGTTAATCATCCAGTACCCAATGTCCCTTTTTAGTAGCAACCTCATAATCTAATACCTCCAGTCATGGCACAATCTACTTTTCCATTTCCTCTCCCAAGCCTTGTAAATACTGATAATCTCAAGAATATACTTGCAGCTGCTCTTCCAAAGTTCTATAGCCTTGCAACCGAAGACCCTGATACTTTCTTGTTTGAATTTGACATAATTTGTCATAGTTTTGACTACAACACTGATGCCCATAAGCTTAAATTATTTCCAAAAACATTAAAAGAATCAACACCATGATGGTTCATGGGCATAGGAGCAAATTTAGTAGGAAGTTGGGATGAAATGCAAACTCTGTTTCTAGATAAGTACAAAGAGTATTGCAAAGCATCTGGTTCAAGAGGAGATAATGTCTTCAAGATATCTCAGAAGGAGGAAGAAACATTGGAAGACTATGTTTCATGTTTCTTATATACACTATAGAAGAATCCTTAGCATTTGTTGTTCGAGGATTCACAAAAGCCAGTCTTTCTAAGAGGTGTGAATGATGACTGTCTAGAAGCACTAGACCTAATGGCTGGTGGTGATGTATATCAAGCTTCCTGGGAAGACCTCAAGAAGATCTGTTAGAACTATTCAAGGTCAACCATGAAGAAAGGCTGAGGACCTCGTTCCATCACTAAAAGAATTAGTCAAGGCATTTCAAAGCTCGAGATATCTAACCTATTGTCATATTTCAAACAAGAAATCATCAATGATGTTGCTACACATTTGGACACAATGACTGCAAAGAAGAAGTATGCAGAAGTTGAGCTACAACTAGCTGAATACTGCCCTCATTGCCTGAAGAAAAAGAAGGATTGCCAATGTAAACTGGTTGCAAGCATGGAGATCCATCATCTTCCAACTGAGTACATCAAGATAGATGGAGATGATGAGCAAGTATTCTTTGTTGCTCAACACCGACCATGGGCACAACGTCAAGGTATGCCTCAAGACCCTTTGCAAAATTCAAATTCATATGGTAATCAATGGAAAAATTGTAATCCCCAAGGTCCTCCACAATATCAACCTAATTGGAACAATGCTGGGTAAAACAACCCACAACAATCCCAATGGCTTCAAAATTCCCAACCAACTTGGCCTAACCAAGAGAGTAACCAATGGCCTAACTAATAGAACTACTGGTAGAACCAACACAACCAGTGGTAACCACCCCAAGGGAATTGGTAGTCTACAAACTAATGGAGGGGATCTCAATAATAGCCTAACCAAAATACTGGTACTCCACAATTACCACCTCTAGTTCAACAACCTGCTATAATCTTGGACCTCAAAAGTAGATACAGTTACTTGCACAACTTTAGCCAAACCCAAATAGCCAATCACCATAGCCGCCCATGTATAGTGCTGATGCTCAGCAGTATCCTACTTATGCTTTGGGTGTTACAGATATACATATGAGATCTGGTACAACTTTACTAGTGCCTAAATTGCCTATTATAATTGAAATACCAGACCTTCCTACAACATTAGAACCCTCAGTTGTTGAAACAACTAACTCAACCAATGTTACCATGTCAACCCAAGCTCAACTAGTAGTGGAACCTCCTTTTCTAGAAAAGCTGATACAAAAGAAACCTGAACAAACAGAAGAACAACCTTTTGATATTATTGATCAATTGAAAAATATATATGTCCAAATACCCCTGTTTCAAGCCATTAAGGATGTTCTAGTTTATGGAAAAGCCATTAGAGAAGCCTGCTTCAAGAAGCCTAGAAGGAAGAAAAAGGACCCCACCATAGTCCATATTGTGGGACAATTGGCTGACATCATGTTAGGAAAATTGATCACACCAAAATATTATGATCTAGGAAGTCTAGTAGTGAATGTCAATATAAATGGTCAGTTTGTTAAAAATGCTTTAATAGATCTTGGAGCTGCTATAAATGTCATGATCAAGGATACTATGAAGAAGTTGAAAATAGGACTAAGGGCTAAACCAACAATTATGCAACTTGCAGATAGTTCTACTATCACTCCTGATGGGATGATAGAAAACATAGTTATAACCTTAGATTCTCTAGAATATCTTGCAGACTTCATGATTTTATCCCCCAAAGTTAATCTATCTAGTTACCCTGTTATCCTAGGTCGACCATGGTTAGCCACAATTGATGCAAATATAAGTTGTAGAATAGGGAATATGACCATATCAAATGGCCAAGCAACAAAGAAATTTGATTTATATCCTCCAACCCAACCATTACCAGATTTGAGCACATCTGTTTGGCCAAACTTAGGGAATGAAGAAGAAGAGTTAAATTCTATAGTACAACTCATGATGTTGCATAGATAATCTTTTCTAAAACTGCAAGAGGAAGATTCAATACTTTAGAGTATTCTCACTAACAATTGTGTGGTAGAAAAAGATGTATCTAAAAGTTCTGTGTTAAAATTAATCACATATAAAGAATGTGATAAGAATTGTACTTTGCTTAAAGAACCTAATATCCTTTATTCACTCTTATTGTGTGAATTAGAAGCAAGTCTAATCTCTAAAGCTTCTATGATAGAGTCCACCACTATTGTTGAACTGACTAAAGGTCATAATCTCCATGTTAATCCAAAATTAATGCCCACACATATGGAATAGTTAAAAGAAAATCTTCAAAGGAATTAAAAGGCCTTTGCATGGGACTATAGTGATATGAAAGGGTTGAGTCCTAGATTGTGCACTCATAGGATATACATCAATGAAGGTTGCCTACCATTCCGTCAACCTTAGAGAAGGATAAATCATAGCCTTAGAGAGATAGTTAAAACTGAATTACAAAAATTGCTTGACACTGGTTTTATTTATCCTATATCTGATAGTAGATGGGTGTCACCCCTGGTCATAGTGCCTAAAAAAGGAGGAAACTGGAGAATTTGTGTAGATTATAGAGAATTGAACAAGGCCACCGAAATGGATCACTTTCATTTACCATTTATAGATCAAGTTTTGGACACTCTAGCTGGAAAGAAGTATTTCTCTTTTCTAGATGGGTATAGTGGTTATAACCAAATCAATATTGCTCCTGAAGATCAAGAAAAAACCACATTTACATGTCCATGGGGTACTTTTGCATACTTTATTTTTCCATTTGGTCTATGTAATGCTCCTGCAACATTCCAACGAGCAGTTATTAGCATCTTTGCTAATATATCACATGGTTGTATGGAAATATACATGGATGACTTCACAACATTTGGAGTCACTTTTGAGGAAGCAATGGTGAATCTTGAAAAGGTTTTGGTAAGATGTTAAGAACATAATTTGGCACTTAATAGTGAAAAGTGTTTCATGCTCATGCAGGAAGGCGTGGTACTTGGTCATTTCATATCAGCTATAGGAATACAAGTGGATCCAACTAAGATAGAGGTAATTCAAACATTGCCCATACCTACAAAATCAAAAGATGTAAGATCTTTTCTAGGTCATGTTGGCTATTACAGACACTTCATAAAAGATTTTAGCAAAATGGCTAGTCCCTTGTATAAGTTACTCACAAAAGAAGCTGAATTTAGTTGGACATCCAAATGTGATGAAGCCTTCCTACAGCTTAAGAAACTTCTGACTACAACCCTAATTTTACAAGGCTTTAATTGGAATTTACCTTTTCATATATATACAGATGCCTTTGATTATGCCATAGGTGCAATCCTAGCACAACAATCCCAAAATCTTGAAAATGTAATCTATTATATTAGCAAGAGCCTTCATGGACTAGAATTAAACTACACAGTGATAAAAAAAGAATTACTATCAATAGTTTATGCCCTGAACAAATTTCAGCATTACATAACTGGCTATTCCATATTTGTTCATACTGATAATGCAACAATTAAATATATCATGAACAAATATGCTATAATAGGGAGATTAGCAAGATGGTTACTGTTGTTGCAAGAATTTGATATAACTATTGTTGATAAGCTTGGAAAAGACAATGTTGTAGCTGATTATTTATCAAGAATCCATCATGATAATACTGACACTACTTTGGTAGATGATGCATTTCTAGATGAGCATTTATTTCATATTGTTGTTCAAACTCCATGGTATGCAGACATAGCTAACTACATTGCAGTCAATAAAATACCAAAACATTTTTCTTACAAGGAAAATAAGCTGCTTGTAGAGAAAAGTTTCTGTTTCTCTTGGACAGATAATCTCTTGTTTTACATTGGACCTAATCAAGTTATGAGAAGATATGTGAGAGAAGATGAGACATATGATAATCTACATGCATGTCATAATCAACCATGCGGAGGACACTTTGTAGCAAAAAAAATAGCCTTGCAAATCTTGACAACTGGTTATTGTTGGCCTACAGTTCACAAAGATGCAACCAACTATATAAGGAAGTGTGACAAGTGTCAAAGGATGGGCCAACCAATAAGAATGGATGAAATGCCTCTTAATCCTTAGATGACATTAACACTATTTGGCAAGTGGGGCATGGACTTCATTGGTCCAATTGATCCTCCATCTAATGGGAAATCCTATATTCTTGTGTGCATTGATTACTTGAAAAAATGGATTGAAGTCAAGGCCATGAAGCATGCTCATGACGAAAAAGTTGTTGAATTTCTATATGAAGAAATTTTTACTCGCTATTGTGTACCCAAAGAGCTAGTTACTGACCAAGGTGCACAATTTACTTCTAATATGATCATAGAGTTAATGAAACAATATAACATCAGGCACAAGAAATTAAGTTCTTGTCACTCTCAAGCTAATGGACAAGTAGAGGTCACAAACCATGAACTAGAGAACATCCTAACAAAAATAGTTTATCTACATCGTATGGATTGGACCAACAGATTGCAAGAAGCTGTTTGGGCTTATAGAACAACTTTGAAGACTACTACAGGATTTACGCCATTTGAACTCTTGTATGAAAAGGTAGCAATGATTCTTTGAACATAAAACTCTAAGGATAACATTGACATTGGATATTGAACTTCTTGTAGCACAAAAAGAGCATCTTTTGCATCTTAACTCTCTGGATGAAATGCACAAAGTTGCTTTGGAATGCACTGAGCTAATACAGAAACAAAGGAAACAATGACATGACTCATATTATTAGTAAACATTTTCAAATTGGTGACTGGGCACTACTATATGATTCCATATTTAAAGATATGCTAGAAAAGCTACAGACAAGATGGTTTGGACAATATGAAATAGTCATGTCTTTGATAATGGAGCTGTTCAATTAACTACCGTTGATCCAATACATTTTAAATTATTAGTCAATGGTCATAGACTCAAATTATATAAATGGACCCAAACCAAAGAGGACTTCCTATAGTTTTAGTGGTAGGATTCAAATACAACCAACGTAACTCTTCCTACAGCCGAAGGTGTCAACCTTCTAATTGCTGCTCTTCAACATTAATTCGTTTGTGCATGTTCATAATAAAGAATTTATGTTCACATAAAGTTCACTTTTCATTCATTTTCTCCTTCCATCTCATCTCTTTACCTTCCACCCATCCACCTCATCTCATTTCTTTATCTTCCATCCACCCACTTTCCACGTCATCAATTTCTCATTTTTCAATAAACTCTGCGAGATGCTAATGGATGTTGCCGCTGATATCACTTCCACCACCTTTTTTTTGGTACATGCGATAATTAGGTTACAGGTATAACATTTTCAAATTATTATTCACTTATAGTCTTCAGATTTCGTTAATTATATTTAATACTGCATAGTTTATATGATGGTAATGTTATTCCAGTCCCTTACCTGTACTAGGTCTGAAAAGTGTTGACATTTGTCCATTTTTAGCAGGGGGCAGGGAAGGTCACTAATATCTAATGACATTTCTATTTACCCGTAAAGATTTTTCCAAATCTTCGTATTTCCTTCATTAGTGGAATTTAATTGCCATAAGTACACAAGTGAGGTGTCGTACCCCTCATTTTTGAATGATTTTCCATGTCAAGCTGCGATGTGACTTGTGTTTAAATTTTATGTGATCTGAACCCTGTTTTCAGATGATTCTCACATATATTCATGATTTATCTTCATTAAAAGCCACATTATTGTGCATAACAATTTGTTATGACATTAATTTCCTGTTAAAACAAAAAAAGTGAGTTTAGTCTGTAAAACAATGAAGCAGCTTGAATTCAAAAGGGGGAAAACATAGCTAGCAAAGAAAGTGTTCAGAAAATGGGTGGACAGTTGTAGAGGAGAGAACCAGTGGAACATATTGTGTTTCTCCAAGACATAGAAGTCATGAGAAGGTTTAATGCATGTAGATGGCTAGGGTATTTCTTGAGTTTGACTGCATATGATGAAGAGGCAGCCCTAGAATTTACAAGGATATTTGATGAGGGTGAAGCTTCCGTTCTAGGTTTAACAATGATTGCAATAGAGGAATGCATTGCTGAAGTAATTGGGTTGCCTACAGTTGGAGAACATTACCCCATCACACATGATGCGAGGTCAGCAAGAGCTCAATTTACTAGACTGACTGATCCTCAAATGGAAATTACAAAGGAGGGTTGCAAGAGAATGTCATTGTCTCCACCATACAATGAATTAGCCATGCATATTATCAGGTATTTTACATGTGAAGGAAGATTCTCATACTTGCATGCACATCATTTCAAATTACTTAGTTGCATAAGGCATAATCTTGTAGTAAACATTCTAAATTTTTTGTATAATATGCTCTATATTAGTGTAGAAGAAACTCAGAAAGGGAAAGATAATTCCATTACTCATCATGTCCTAATCAAGTTACTAATAGAGAGGTCACCACTTTGCAACCCCAAGCTGCCCCTAGTGAACAAACTAGTGAGGAAATTGTTCCCACCAATGAGCCTATTGAACAAAATACCCAAGAGGCTAAAGCCAAAAATACCCAAGGAAATGTGCAAGAAAATATCCGTGTTCAAGAGACTGTGCCTTCACCTATGCAAGAGACCTCAAAACCTAATTCTAGTAGAGTAAAGAGGAAAAAAAAAATTGCAAGAAGAAATCTCTGTTCAGAAAAAGGAAGAGCCGAATCCTACAATTGTGAGACACAAGAGAACAAAGAAAAATCTTGCAACAACTACTCCTATAGTAGAGACACCCAAAAGTAAAGGTAAGAAAAAGACTGTGATGCAAGAAGAAACCCCTGTAAGGCGAAGCCCTAGGATGAAAGGGCAAGTTTCTAAAGATTCTACTTTGTCCAAAACATCTACTAAAGAATCTCTTGTGCAAATTGTCTTTGATCACTCTCCTCCCCATCCCGAGATTACAAGCATTCCCAAAAATCCTACTGAGCAATGTAGGGATGAAATCAAAGAAAATCTAGATGATACCCCAACAGGTCAACCAGGTACTTCTAGTTGTAGGGATGAAATAGTTCTTAAAAATGTTGATCCAAACACTGCCCTAGTTCCATATAAATCGACATGGATTACTAATTTTATAGAACATTTATGGAAGGAACAAAGAAAGAGGAAAATAAATTGTGAATAAGACAACAATTCTATCACACTATAGAAACTCCTTTTTCAATTTTATGGACAACATTTATTTGCTAAGGCCTTGTGGAAAAAAGAGAAGAAAAAGATGAATAAAATTATAGCATCTCAAGGTGAAGAAATTACAGATTTAAAGGAACAATTAGCAAGGCAAAAGCAATGAATGGATCATGTCCTCAAGTTAGCTAATCACGCCCTTGCTTGTAGACCACCGCCAAGCTTTTATGCTCTCTATTTGAAAGAAAAATTTCTTTTGTTTCAATTAATGTTAACTCTTAAGAATATTAATGCAGAGTTCAAATCAACACAAGAATTTTATGGACTATATCAGACTTCGCCACCCTGGCAGAAAAATTTACTTTGTGAATTATATGTTCATAATTTTGTTATCCCTTTAGAGACTCAATGGAATCCCTTGATCTAAATAGGGGATATAAATTTAAGATCCCTCATGTCTTGGATGTCCAATGAAGAAAACTATGACAAACAACTGAATAATTATAGGGATGAGAAAATGACAAAACCCTTGCCTTTAAGAGCAGAGAGTAGCAAGCTAGATGAAGTTCTTAGGGATTGGTTCACATTAACTTACAGAAAGAAGAATCTAGAAGTAAGGGATAGGATCTTTGCTGTCAGAGCTAAGGTTTATGCTGATTATGAGAATTTTCCCTACATTGCTTTCTAGAGAGCAATGACTGGTGCTAGGAGTAGATGGGCCAGATTGCCTGAATCTCTTTAAAATTTAGAACCACATAGGCCCATCAACCTGGAGGCAACACTTCATAGGGTTACAAAATGTTTAGAGTTAGGGAGGCAGGCCATACTAGAGTTGTGGTGTCCCCTAACCATGCAACCTCCAATGCTCCTGTGGTCTTTATATGACATTAATGCCGATAGACTTGACAAGCTACAGGAAGATCACATAAGGTAAGTGTGGGAGAGAACAAGAGGATTTTACTATACCTTCAAGAGTAGTAGGAAAGGAAAGATCGAGATTGGAGAGTTTAGGTCTTTAACAAGGAAGTGCAATGCTTGAGGAGAAGCATTAGTTTAGCAGGGGGCAGATGATGAGACCAAATATTGCCTTTATTTCATGATAGTTTTAAACACTTTGTTGATACTCTATTTTATCTTTGTCAAAA
Organism: Cupressus sempervirens; assembly: GCA_028749045.1. Taxonomy (NCBI): domain Eukaryota; kingdom Viridiplantae; phylum Streptophyta; class Pinopsida; order Cupressales; family Cupressaceae; genus Cupressus; species Cupressus sempervirens. The sequence goes on along the minus strand of CM053788.1, from coordinate 629,305,963 downwards.
CATTTGTGGACCTATGTTTACCGAACCTATGATAAACCTATGGGTAGAAACTATGCCATCTTTTGCTAGTAGTATATATTATGCAGTATCTCATATAGTTATCAAAATGTGTGTTCTTATATTTGAATTTAATTTGATAAATGTTTATTTGCAAACATGTCTCTGTATTGTAACTAACCTGTTAATGAAGATTGAAAGATGATTGGAAGAATTCAAAAGATGAGTGGCAACAACATTCAAGGAGAAGAGAACACTAAGGAGCAGCCATGGTGGAGGAAAGTTGTAACGGTTCTAGAAGATACAATAGTGAGTAAGGAGGAGCTATCAAGACTTATTGCCTTCTCTGCATTTATTCCTATGGCGAGATGATGTTTAGATTTTATTATTCTTGCCTTAAGCCATTATTTCTTCTCGCCTTGAGTTGTTATTCTCCTTCTTTCTCTCTTGCGGATTTAAACCTAGGTCATTTACAATTCTTTTATGAGAACAAGTGTCGATCTCCTATATATAGGAATCAACCCAAGTGTGTTAGTTTAGCTAGTTAGAAGAAAGAGTTTATGAGAATAGACTGTTAACTATTACAGTGAGTTGTGTTTTTACAGTTCTGTGTTATGTAATGAATTTTTGGAATGGAATGAATTAAGTTTTTGGCTTCTATCTTGTGTTAGTAATTTAGTGAAGTCGACCAAGGGGGCCCACTTGGAAGGTGGATTAGATTAGGATAGAATAGATTTATTTCCAAGCATTCTTAGTATTGTAAATAGAAGTTGTAAGTTCTTTCCTATAGCATCACACTTCGTGAATGTTCCTGCAACATATGTGAGAACAATTATAGTGGATGAACTGAGTTGAAATATTTGTCAGCCTTTCATTGTATTTCCATTATTCATAGAGTCAAGTGTGTTAGTTTCCAGCAGCAATAGTGTAAGTTCTTTTCCTTGCATTTTACTTTCTTGCATCATAAGCTTAGTGACTCATTAAGAGACCTAGTGCACATACTATGCCGACCATTTCAAGTATATGTCTATGGGTTGACAAGATTAAATGCACCTCATAGTGGGAAAAATAGTCCTTAGTTTGAATATATTATTCCTAAGTATGGCTTAAAGCATGACTATGATACACCTATTGTGAGGCGGATCACCTTGGCTATTAAGAATTATTACTAACCAAAGTTGTAGCAAGACATGAAATTTTTGAATAGAGTTATAGAGTATGCCAAATGGAAAAAGGAGTAAAATAGAACACAAGGTTATATCAGCCATTACATGTACTTGAGAATCCATGGGAAGATGTCATTATGGATTTTGTTCTTAGCTTACCAAGGACACATTCAGGGCATAATTTGATATTTGTGGCACATTTCATTCCCTTCAAGAAGACTAGTGATGTTGTTCATGTGGTAGGTTTGTGTTTCAAAGAAGGAGACTACATGGTCTTCCAAAGAGTATAGTTTCAAATCAGGATACCTAGTTTGTTGGGTATTTCTAGTGTACATTATGGAAGAAGTTGAAGATAGATTTAAAGTTCAACACATTACATTATCCACAAACTGATGGACATACATAAGTTATGAATTAGAGTTTGGGGAGCTTGTTGAAATTTTTGTTTGGAGTTAAGCCAAAAGGATGGGATTTGATTTTACCATAGATAAAATTTGCATCCAATAATTCTTTTAGTAGAAGTACGTGTAAATCACCATTTCAAATTGTATATGGGAGTAGTCCTAGAAATGATTTTGAATTAAGGCAATTGGATAAAAGAGAGATAAGTAGTGCTAAAGAAAATAATTTTGTATAACATTTGAAGAGAATTCATGAGAAATTGAGGAAACACATTACAAAGATGAATATGCCATACAAGGCTAAGGAAGAAGTGGAAATTAGGTATAAGGAATTTCATATTGGAGATAAAGTCATGGTTCATTGGAGGAAGGAGATATTTTTCTAGTGGGTACATATACTAAGCTGAAAATAAAGAAGTTTGGACTATGCAAAATACAAAAAATGCATGATTACGAAAATGCCTATGAAATAGAGTTTCCTGATGAACTGAATATTTCACTAGTATTTAACATTTTAGATCTAATAGAGTATCATAAAGGAGGTGATGGGGATGAGGTTCTAGAAGCACAATGGAGTGCTCTAACAACTACTTCAACTACAAAAGAGATTGAGGATATATTGGATAACTGTGTTTTAAGAAATACAAGGAACAAAATATACGAAGAGTATCTAGTCAAATGGAAAGGGGGACCAATGAAGGATTCATCATGGCTAGCAAGGGAGGAATTTGAACATTTTGGTTTTCCTTTGACTCCTTGAGACATGACAGGATCACTTTTCAAATTACCTCAAATGTTTGATACAAGAACATCCTGAGTGTAAGAGAAATCTTGCATCACCCAATAATATTTCCTTTATGTATCTTGAATAAGGGTTTTCTCAGTGCAAAGTTGTTATTTATGGAGGCTTTCTATTTAGGAAGTCAGTCATACAAGCTTAGAATGTACAAATTTTAGAGGTGGAGGTTCCTCTTGGATATATCAACCTGTCAATTGAGGCTCAGTGCCATAGCATGAGTATTTGAAAATTTATTACAAATTTGTGGTATGTAATTTTGGTAGAAAAAATTTAGGTTTAGTTTTGAAGGCCTTATCTTAGGATTAACCTCAAGCATAAATAATAGTTACATGCAAAGATAACCAATATTAGAAAATAGTAGATCGCATAGAAGAGAACACAAGAGACCAAAATTTAATGTGGTTCACCCAAACCTTGTGCTACATCAACCAACAATAAGTCCAACATTATTATTATTTAGTGATTACAATCCACAATTTCTTACAACTAAATACCTCCACAATAAGCTGCAATATCACCATTACATTATGAAATCCCTAACCCTAAGCCTTTTTATATAAGCCTTTTTCGCTTACAAAATTAGGGCTAGAATAAGTCATCCAATAAGAAAATAGTAGCTGATGCCTTTTACAATATAAGGTCATTTTTGGCTTTGGGGGTGCTGCCCCCGAAAACCCTCGTGGGGGCATTGTCCCTCAACCCCAACTTGTATTGCAATAGGGAGCACACCTAGGGTGCTACCCTTTGATTCTATCTTGAACCCCTATATAAATAATATGGGGAGAAAATTGCACTAAATAAACCTTCGAGTTTGATTAGGCTTGACATCACAACACCTTAGAGGCCCTAGATGGCCTATAAAATGTGGTCAGTTGGAGCTTAAGTGAGTCAAGCTCAGTAGGTTAGAAAACTAAAGATTTTAGAATGGGTTTATAATAGCCAAAATGATCAATGATCCACAAATTATGGTATTTCAAAGTTGGGCCAACCAAAAATTTCCAGAATAGATGTCATAATTGATTTGAGCTAACTTTATATGTAATTTTAGGGTTGGTTGGCCTCAAGAGTTAGGGTTTGATGTCTAGAAACATCTTGGGTGGTGTAAAATTAGCTATATAAGGAAGGCCCATAGGTTTTCTAGGACAAGTATCTATGATATTTCATAGCTCTATGTTGTAAATTATTGTAAGGAAGGCACCCATGTGGGTTTGTATATTGTATTTTAAATTTCTATAATTTCAATTTTGTGATGATAATAAGAATCATGAATGATGCCAAAAGAAAGTATTTTTGGTTATGATTATAATTTTATGCTATAGTTCAAGCATTGAATAAGTGGAGACACTATCTTCTTCCTAAGGTGTTTTTTTGTACACTAATCATCAAGCTTTGCAATATTTGAATAGTAAAGGAAAATTGAACCAAAGAAATTTGAAATGGGTTGATTTTTTCATAGTTATATGTTTTTTTAAAATACATGAGCGAGAAGTCTAACAAGTTGTATATGCTCTTAGTTGGAGACAACTTTTGCTGACAAAGATGCGAGATTGAGGCAGTTGGATTCAATAAGCTCAAGAATTTGTATCTGGATGATCCTAATTTTGGTGAAGCTTGGAAGGATTGTACAAATTCTGTTACACTTGAAAAGATACCTAGATTTTATAATCCAGGATGAAATGTTGTTTAAAGTTTATCTATTGTACATTCCAAGAAGTACTATGAGAGAGAATCTCATCAAGGAGAAACATAATGGATGGTTTTCTGGACACTTTTGTAGAGATAAAACTATTTCTTTGGTTGCTGAGAATTATTATTAACGAAGTTGCAAAAAGATGCGGAGGTGTTTGTGTAGAGTTGTAGAGTACGTGAGATGACAAAAGGAGTGAAATAGAACACAGGGTTATATCAGCCATTGCCTATACTTGAGAAGCCATTGAAAGATGTTAGTATGGATTTTGGTCTTGGTTTACCAAGGACACAATGAGGACAAGATTCAATAGTTGTGGTAGTTGATAGGTGTTCAAAGAAGACACATTTTATTCCTTGCTAAAAAATTAGTGATGTTGTTCATGTGGAAGTGTTATTTTTTAGAGAAGTAGTGAGACTACATGCTCTACCGAAGACTATAGTTTCATATCAGGATACAAAATTTGTTGGGTATTTCTTGCATACATTGCAAAAGAAGTTGAAGACATATTTGAATTTCAACTCATCACATCATCCACTGATTGATGGAAAAACAAAAGTTGCGAATCATAGTTTGGGGAACTTGTTGATATGTTTGGTTGGAGATAAGACAAAATATTGGGATTTAATTTTACTGTTGTCACAAAAGTTTGCACCCTTGCTTGAGGGACCACTTCTGAGGTGACCTTGTGAAACATGGAAACAATCTCCAAGTTGTGGGACATGAACAATGAGATTGAGTCTCCAGAGAAGGCTGTCTTCCTTACTATCAGGGTGCCCCTAACTACTCTTGAGAGGAAAAGGGAGAAGGAGATGCATGAAAATCAAACTACCTAATCTAGCCTAAAGGGGTGATACACCAAAATAGTTTGTTCGGTCTTGTCTTTGCCCAATAATGTACTAATCATCAATATAATCTCAAGATAGACTAATTTAAACTTTGCATTAACTCAACAATCACATGCAGATCAGGAACCAAATGGAATGCTACAAGGAAGGAAATTCACTCTCTAACATTCAAGGCAAAACATATACTGTTATGCAGACTAAAGAATGGAAGCAATACACTAACTAAGACAAAAAGGTTCTACACTTGTGTTAATGGGAGAATGAGCTACAATAGAGAAATATATTCATTCATAAAAAAAATGAAATTATAGTAGCAGAGCATAGAATGCAATACTATAGAATCAGAGAAAGGACCAACCTTGGAAGAGTCACAAAACTCTCTTTTATAGTTCAAGCATAACTGAAATAGCTTCTACCCTAAGGCTTAGAGCAACCACTACCATTAAAGCTACAGAGAACAACAATTGCAAATTTGATTGTGATGAACATCTAGATGCAGGAAAACATATCTTTCACTAAATAGATCCCTGAGAAGATAGAAACAATGACCATTAATGCATGGTAGAGTATATGAATAAATCAAGGTGGTGATGGAGTATCCTTTTCATTTACTAGACATGGAGAATATTAGAAAAAGGTGGTAGATGATTGAGAAGATCATGATTCACCATAAAAGAGTTGCTTGCTTCCTTCTCGACATGCCAAATTAGATAAAATAGTAAGTCAACAATATTCAACCTTTGCCTGTACATTTCTTACAATCTCATTGGTCGAAGATGCCATTTATATTTTCCATCTCAAAAGGTGAAAAAGTCTCCTCATATTTGATTTAAGTCTCATGATCCTACAACAATAGGAACTAAGAGATTGGGCCCACCCAAAGACACATAAACTCATCACATTCTCACAATGGCTAAAGACCTTGCAACTTGAAAATATGAGAATATGACAGCCATTGATCTCTACAGATCCAATGATTGCAATATAATTGAAGCCCAATTGCGTAGTTTAGACATTGACCAATCACGATCTGCCAACCTGTCAACCATTGATTATCCTTTTTTGTTCTTGCATCACCACTTGGTTCCACAAGGACATGTGTCCTCATGTCGTATTCTTGTAATGGGTAATGACCTTGCAACATAAATATGGAAGAATACGACGATCGTCGATGTCCCAAAATTTGACAACTAGGGATAACTCACACCATTATTAGGTCTCTATATCGATGAACAATGAAAACTCGCCAGCTGGAAACATAGCGTGTTAGTACTCCCTTTGATACTTTGTGTTATGGATCAGACCCACTAAGATACTTGGCATTATCTCACTTTCTCACATTGTTTAAAATTCTTGCATCTTCAAAAAGTGAGAAAATGACAACCCTTTGATCTTGGAAAATCTGATGATGGAGATCAAACTAAAACTAGTCCACCTTGAACTTTATGGACCTGGCCTACCCTAACACATGATAGCTCGTTGTATTGTTGCTTTGGCTAAGGACCTTGCAACTCAAATATGCTAGAATACAATAATCATTGATCTCCCAAGATTTGACAATTGTGAAGATTATGGGCTCTCAAAGGTTCAAACTTAGGAATATAAAAGATATGCTAAGGTTTTTATCGTATTCCTATTATGCATGCACATCGATTTATATTTGAAAAAGTCAAACTTGACCGTTGGACATGTTGTCACCCAAGAAAATTCAAATTTTGGCTAGGGGGAAAATGACTAACAATTTTGGCAACTTAGAGGGGATGCCAACCTGCTAGGCATTAGATTAGTGGCCTTAAGCATCGATTGGACTATAGAATCACAAAAATTGAGGTCCACTTCACAAAACTAGAAACTACAACCTCTATAAAATTGTGTCTTCTTTGGAACTAGAAAACTCAAAACTTTCTAACCCACATGGAAAGAGCTTGTGCTCATGCACTTCTTACGAAACAAGAGGAAATACTCTAATATATATAGAAAACCCTAACCCTCTCTAGAAGCAAGGTTAGAGGTAAATTCCATTGACTGGAATGGGTAGAACATCACCATTAGGTCTGTATAGTTGAAAAGTATTGGCCTCTTTGTAGTTGGTGATAACATATGAGCCACTCCACATAACATCAACTTTGGAGTCTCTGCCTGGCTTGACTCTATCTGCATCCCACTTGAGAAAAAGGTCTCCTTCTCTGAAAATCCTAACCTTAGTCTTCTTTTCAAAACTTCTCTTGACTTGATGTTGATGTATCTCAAATGTCTATATAGCCTGTTGTTTATTTTCTTCTAACTCCATTAGTTCTGCCATCCTTACTATCATAGCATCGTCTGCAACTAGCTCCAATTGATGAGATAATTCAAGAGAGGGGAACTTTAGTGAAATTAGAACCCTAACTTCCCTTCTATATACGAGCATGAAAGATGAATTCCCTACTGCTCTCTTAGGTGTGATTTTGTCAGCACAAAGGATTGTCTTTAGCTTTGAATGCCAACACCTTTGGTTATCCTCAATAGTCCTCTTCATGATTCTGATCAGGTTCTTGTTGGTGAACTCAGCCAATCCATTGCCTTTGGGATAGTAATTTGAGGAAGTACTCAAATAGATACCATGGTCAACTACCCAAGAGGAAATATGGGTCCCAAAAAAAGACTTTGCATTATCTGATATTATTGTTGAAGGGACACTAAACCCGGTGAAAATTCCATCAAGAAATTCAACCACTGAAGTCTCTATGGCATCTTTCAGGGCTACTACTTCTATCCACCTTGTGAAATAGTTTGTTGCAGTTAAGATCCACTTGTGACTAGAATTGGATGGTGGGTTTATTGGACCAATAAAATATAAACCCCATTTAGAAAAGGGTTGGTCAACTTGGATGGGATGGAGAGGCAAAGCTACTAACCTTTTTTTCCTTGTGAAAGAGGCACACTTCTCATATTTCCTCACATGTTTTTGATAGTCATGGAATAGATTTGGTCAATAATAACCAAATCTCATGATCTTCATGGCTATTGTTCTAGCTAAGAAGTGGCCACCGTCAGGGCCATCATGAAATTATTTGATTATCATATTAGTTTGATTTGGGTGAATGCATCTCAATAGGGCTCCATTAAGATCTCTTATGAAAAGGATCCCACCCACTAGGTCAAAATGAATAGATTGCAATCTGAACTACCTTCTTTTAGCCTTGTCTAATCCTCATGGGTATCCTCCTCCCAACAAGAAGGTTTTCATGTCATGCATCCAATTATTCAAATTCTCATTTGCTGTTGGTCTTGTATCTTCTATAACTAGAGAAACCTCCTCAGTTGGCTCATGGGGTGAGATCATCTATTCACATAGTCCCTTACCTCTTACCAACTTGGTGATCTTGATATCTATATCATACTCCATGACCTTAGTGATCCATCCAAATCTTTTCTCATTGACATCTTTATTCAAGAGGAAGTCTTTCACAATTACATGTGGAACTATGAGATGGACCCTATTATGTGATAATAGATGTCTAAATTTATTTAAGGCTCTTATGATAGAGAGGACCTATTTTTCAATATAACTATACTTATTCTCATAATCCTTTAGCCCTTCAATAAAAAAGGCTATATGTTGTTCTTCATTAGCATCATTTAACTGTGTCAAGACAACTGATATACTCGACTTACCCCCAAGGGTATAGAGAATGGAATTCATATTAAAGTTGGGATTGATAAGGGTAGGAGCTGATGCTATTGCTTCTTTGATCTCTTCAAAACTAGCCCTCCTCTCCTTTGTCCAAGTGAAATCCATATTCTTCTTTAGCATAGCTATAAGAGGCTTGACCATGGTAGCAAGATTAGGGATAAATCTCCTTACAAAGTTGATTCTACCAAGGAAGTTTTACAACCCTTTCTTACAAGTAAGAAGTGGGAGAGAAAGGATTACCTTTTTTCTTTCTAGATCAATGGTTAAGCCCTCCTTAGGCACAATATGTCCAAGTATATTTCCTTGACTAGTGGCAAACATACACTTGGATTCAAAGACACACCATATTCTCTGCATTTGGTGAATACCTTCCTCAAATGGCCAAAGTGATCTGTCACATTCTTGGAGTAGACTATTATGTCATCTACCTCTCAATCATATTCTTGAAAGCCATATCCATTGCCTTTTGAAAGGTAGCACTTGCATTAGTTAGTGAAAAAGGCATCTTTCTATAGGCACACATGCCCCATTTAGTAGTGAAAGTAGTCTTGTATCTATCAGAATCTTGGACTAACAATTGGTTATATCCTAAAAACCCATCTAAGAAAGAAAACCTTTTAGAGCCAGTGAACCTAGACAAGATTTGTTCCATGGAAGGGAGGGGATGGTGATCTTTAAGAGAAGCCTTATTAACGTCTTTGAAATCTACACATAATCTAATTTCTCCATTCTTCTTCCTAACAAGAACAAGATTGGCTACCCAAGAGGAATGTTTAATAGGAAAAATAATATTAGACTCTATTAGCTTGGATAGCTCCTTTCTCACCATAGGCTCAATATTAGGGTTGACTGGTCTCTGCTTTTGCCTAACAGGTTTTGCATCACTACTCAAATCTATGGCATGTTGAAACAAACTTAGGTCAAAACCCTTTAAATTATCATATGTCCATGCAAATATATCTTTTAATTGTTGACATAAATGAACAAAATTTTCTTGTTCAACTTTAGAGCATACCTTTCTCAAACTGAGAGTCTTCCCATCAACAATGGGAACTAGTATGTGATCATATTTACTTGTAGCCAAGTTTGAGCCTTTGCCCCTTGCTTGATCATTAGGATTAAACCTTTGAGAAACTTGTTGGAATTGAGAATCACAATCTGGTCACCATATTGATTTTGTAGCCTTGACAGATTTCTTTTAGAGAATTCTGCCTCACATTATATGAAGTTGATAATTTGTACATTAGAGTCAAACACCTAAAAATTGGTGTGGTTTTTTGGAATAATAGGTCTTACAACCAATCTAATGTATTGTTCTTTATTATTCTTGACATGCTGTGGTACATCATAATGAGCACCTATTGCCACAAGTCTATCAACATGTTTGTTTTCTCTTCTAGGGACACTTTGGATATTGAATTCCTAAAAACCCTCAAGAAAATCCCAAACTCTTTGCTTATATGCTTTGAGTAGATTATTCTTAGTGATGTTTTGGCTTCTTACTTGATTAACGACCAACTCATTGTCTTAATGAGCAAGTTGTAGGCCTTGAATCAATGCTTCATATTCTACTATCTTGTTGGTGCAACCAAATTGGAGTCTGTAAGAGAAGTAAGACTTCTCCAAACTAGGGGAGACAAGCATCACACCAGCCCCTAAGCCATTCTTATTCCTTGAGCCATCAAAAAGCATGCTCTATAATCCATACATATCTTATTGTGTCTTTATGAGACTAGAAATAGGAGTACCCTTTTCCAATATGCAATATGTGCCAAGGCCTATCTTTAAATTTTCTTGTACTAGATCAAACTGATAAGAAATGGCCCATTTATCAAAGAGAAATTAGGAACCTCTAGTATTTTTCAAATTTTTTGTTCTCGTAGTTACTATTTTCCATGAGCATTCAATATATAGGTTTATTTTTTATAACAACCCTCTATTCAATTAACCTAAACAAATGTATACTTCAAAAATTCAAAATGTACCAAATCCATATTCATTAGAAAGCTCATTCTGGGTGCTTGTGTCTGCTCCATCTGAACCTATAAATTGAGCCTGGAAGTCATGCAAACAACTGAAAATAATATAGATTTTGTAAAAGCCATCTAGTTTTCTAGTTTTGATAGAATTTAACTTTCTATTGAAAGTTTTTAGATAGTTTTGATTTAAACTAGTTGTATTTAGTTTCGATAGAACCTAAATAGTTTCCATAAAAACTATTTAGGACCCTTTTTTGTTTACTTAGTTTTGATCGAAACTACATTAAAAAGTAGTTTTGATTGAAAATTTTATAGTTTCTATCAAAACTATATGATTACTTTCTATTGAAATTTTTTGGGACAAAAATTTGTCTTTTATGATTTTGAAGGAATTTCTTGCTCGAAAAAAGTGTAACCCACTATTATAGTTAGAGGAGCCCAAGTTATAGCTAGATTTGGTAGAGGAGCCTAAGTAGAAGACAAAAGATCATGGAGAACCAAGTGAACCAATTTTGGAATCAAGAAAGAAAGATCTAAGACTTGCTAAATATTTTAGAAGACACCATACACATGAAAAAAATAATTGGAGGAGAGACAAGAAATCTAACAAGGAACAAATTAAAAGGTACATGTTTGCTTTGAACCTAGATCTATAAAAGATATATTAGAAAATGAAAGTTGGATAGAGGCAATGAATGAATAAATTGAGCAGATAGAAAAGAATAAAACTCGATCTCTTGTTTCGAGACCTAAGGATAAGAATGTCATTGGTAAAAAATGTGTATTCAAAAGATAAAATTAATGAGAAAAGAGAAGTAAGAAGGAACAAGGCAAGGCTAGTATGCAAATGTTATGCTCAAGAAGAAGGTATTGATTATGGGAAAACATTTTCTCATGTTGCAAGGCTTGAAGGTGTCAGATTACTTCTAGCACATGTTTCACAAAAGGGATTCAAAGGATATCAAATGGATGTTAAATCAACTTTCTTAAATGGAGTCCTAGAAGAACAAGTCTACATTGAACAACTTGAAGGTTTTATTGATCCAAGAAAAGAAGACATGGTATGTAAACTTTACAAAGATTTATATGGACTGAAGCAAGATCCTAGAGCATGGCATGAAAGACTACATGGACTTCTAGTAAAAATTAGTTTTGAACAGGCTAATGATAATAGTGATTTGTATATTAAGAAATGACCACAAGGAAAGATATTTCTTGAAAAAATATTTGTAGATGATATCATATTTGGAGGACATGAGATGTTGTGCAAATAATTTGTTGAAGAAATGAGGAATGGATTTGAAATGTCTATGTTTGGAGAGATTAAATTATTTGTGGGTCTAGAAGTTCAACTAATGAAGGATGACATATACATCACTCGATCAAAATACATTAGGGAAAAATTGAGAGTATTTGGAATGGAAGATTCCAAGCCAGTTGGAACACCTATGTATACTAGACATAAACTCTCAAAGAATGGTTACTCAAAGGAGGTAAATTAAACCACTTATAGATCAATGATTGGAAAACTTCAGTATGTGGTTCACACAAGACCTGATTTACATTGGCTGTTGGCATATTTGCAAGATTTTTTTGCTAATCCAAAATAAAATGACATGATGGTAGTATCTTAAAAGAATTGAAGAATATGGTTTATGGTATAAGAAAAGAGGAAATATTGAGTTGAGAGCATTTATTGATCTAGATTGGGCAGGAAGTATTGATGACAAAAAACACACTAGTGAAGGAGCATGCTTATTTCGAAAGAGGTTAGTGTCTTGGACAAGAAAGAAGAAGAATTGTATCTTTTAATCCACAATAGAGGAAGAGTATGTTTCTATAGTATTCAATTGTTCTAACATAATATAAATCAAGCAATTAATGTTAGCAATGAAGGAAGAAATTAAGCAACAATAGTTATATATTGTGATAATGCAAGTGTGATCAATATATCCAAAATTTCTGCGATGCCACAAAGAAAAAACACATTGCAATCAAATATCACTTCTTAGGGGAATTGGTTCAAGACAAATTGGTGACATTGGAATATGTGAACACCAAGGAGTAGATAAAAGATATATTTACTAAGGCTTTACCTAAGGATGCAATTATGTATCTAGGAGGTAAAATAGGGGTTATTCCCCTATCTTATGCTCACTAAAGAAAATATAGTGATGCATCCATCAAGATCCATTGAAGATCTATCAAGTTGATGCAGTGAAATACATAGCATGTTTCATATGAATTAGTAAAAAAAGTACATAGTAACTTCAAAGTTTTCATCCTTTTGAATTTGATGTAAAAGAGGGAGAGTTTATTGTCAACAAGGAAGAGCAAGGGAGAATTAATGAAGGAGGAGCGAAAGAGAGCTTAGTGTCAAAGAGAGAGAGAGAGAGAGGGAGATTTTTGTAGGAAGATATTCAAATGATGGAATGCACAAAAAAGAGAGAAAATGATAGAATTTCACAGTACAGTATTCAAAGGGAAGCAATAGAGATAAATCAAAGTAGAATCTTAGAGGGAGTTGGTATGGATGAAAATAAGAATGAAACTAAGGATATTATTCAATTTCTCATACTTCTATTAGTTTACGCTGACATGTGTTGCAATCAATTCCAAAGAGAGAGTATTTTGGAAACAATTCTTCAATTATATGTTGTCTTTGATGTTATTTGCATGTCATTATTAACCGAGCAATATAGAGTTTGCAGTTTTAACCTTGTATATCTTTGTATTAACCAAGTAGTCAGGTAAAGAAGACTTCTCTATTATTAACTTCGTAGTTGGTTAATAAAGGGATTCTTGCTTGTAGTATTGACTGAGTGGTTAGGCATCAAAGGATTTACAATGTTGACTGAGCATTCAATCCTAGAATTGACCAAGTGAAATCATAATACATTTGTTTAACAGTAAATTGTCTGAGGCTGAGTATTTGGATGTTTATTGATTATTTTGATGAGTATTCAAGTCAACTTGTAAAATTTATGATATGTAAGAAAGGTCAAGTTGTGAGGATAAAATGTACAAGTGGAATATGAAATAAAATGGATATGTGAGCGAAGAAAAAGGAAGACTAGGAAAGAGTGGAAGATAACATGCAAAGAACATCTAATTAGGAAGGATCCAGAAGTCAAGCAAGAATAGAGATGTAAATTTGCAAAGTTAGTTGCTTCTTCAATCAAGTCAAATTACTGTTACTTTTTAACCATTGTAGCAAAAAATAAAATCTTTTAATAGAGTTGACTTAAAAGTAATTTTTAAAATCCTCTAACAAGGTGATGTTTCAAGATTGAAGTGTTTAAAAACTTCTAACTAGGCTATTCCTAACAGTGTGATCTAAATTCTCTAACAGGGTCATACTTAATAGTATGTTTTGTAACCTTTAATAGGGTTGACTCTTAATAGGGCTCACTTGAAAAGAGTGAAAATATTGTAACTAGTTGCATTGTTGTTTTCCCAAATTGGGTTTCCAATTTAAATCTTGGTGTCATCTATCTTCATATTTTTTTTAATGCTTTAAGTTTTTGCAACTAAGTTACTAAAGGATATAAAAGATTAATAAGCATAAGATTATTTTGTTAATCGAGTGATAGTAATATTTTAGTGTTAACTAATTTGGAAAACATTGCATGATTAGAGAAAAGTTTGAATTAACATTTAGGGAGAGTTTTTTTTTTATGGTAATTAATTCACCCCTCCCCTATCAGTTACACTCTTACATTTTTGACACCTTAGTCATTCAAAAATTGTGCATTCATTTTAAAACCCAAATTAAAGTGTACAACTTCAAATGTTTTTTAAAACTTTAAGCATTTGATATTTTGTGATTTCATTTTAAACCAAAATAGAAAAATTCCTTATTTGGTTCATTCTCTTAATCATTCAAGATTGTGTGTATGTGAGAGCATGCATTGCTCTTTTTAGTACCCAAAATGAAATGTGAGTTAAATTTTAAGATTTAAAAATTGGACTCCCAAAGCTTTTTTTAGATTTGATTTTTTTATTGTAGCCTCCTAACATTTGCAACCTACAAAAAGGATTGATTAGACAATGCCTTTTTTCACTCCCGAAAGTTTTTTTTATATAGAAAAATCTTTTTTTTTTTTTTTTTTTTTAATAAATTGAGAAATATTGGCCCAAAAATCTGAGTTTTTATTGTAGATGGCTGATATAAACATAAACTTGCAAAAACAATTTAATTAGCGAATGCTTTAATTTTCTCCCAATTTTTTTTTTTTTAATGAAAACTTATGTAAAAACTATAAAATTGTTGGAAATCTGATTGAAAAGCTCATTGTTGAAGATCAAAGAGGGAGATTGTTGCAAAGAAGGAAAATTTTTGTTAAAAGAATTTTTTCAATCATTGTTTTGTCATTGATGTCAAACATGGTACTTGTAGACATTTGCTTATAAGATCCAAGTACTATCACTTAGTTGATTGATAAAGAGGATTTGATCAACCAGATGTAACAAGAGAACCTAAGGGAAATGTTGAGTTATGATGTTGTAATGGAGTGCAAGGAATAGTTAAGACAATGGTTAAATGATGTATTGATAATATACTCAAAGATACAGAGATTGGTCACACTTAGAAACATTGGAGGAAGAAGTTGTAACAAGGTTGACTGCAAAGCTTAAACTAAGATCATTAGTGGGCCCCGAGCAAGTTAGTTGAAGCTAAGTAAATTCTCAGTTGGAGTCGAGTAACAAAAAATTCTAGTGTGTGTTGAGTGATATTCAGGTGCCAAGTGAAGATCAAGTGCTGAGCATCAGATAACCTGTGTTGGTGCCGAGTGATCTTCAAGTGCTGAGCATCAGAAAAAGCATAGTTGATGCTGAATAACACAGTATGTGCCGAGCACCAATATTTTAATAGTGTCGAGTGACTGCATTATTTCAAATGACGAAGACTTTCCAAATCTGAGCCATAAAGTGGTTACCTTGAATTTTGTGAGAGTTGGAAGATAAGGATGATGAGCTGGTGGCACATAATTCTATGTAAACCATTTTTGGGCAAATTCAAGAGGATTATTCAAGAAGTTTCTAGAGGAAATAAAATATGGGTTAGATGCAATGAATCCTAACTAATCCATACGAATTGAAATTAAAGAATCGAGTGGGAAAAAGGAACTCCAAGACTTTTATTTAAGGAGTCATAGATCAAGAAGCAAACATCGCTGATGCTATTGCTATTGAAGTGCCAAATCTGTGAAGTGATTAGAAGGGTATCAAGGAGAAGACATCTAGGAGAAGAAAAAACATAGAGGCTCTGGTTCTACAAGTGGTCATGAAGAGATAATTGCACTGGTACATTGAGCATTGAGACTCAAGGAGACTATGCTTGAAAGGAGGGCAAGCTGTCAGAGTTTGAGAAATTGAAGTCCAGGCAATGGTATGAGCTGAGAAGTGATATGAGATCTACAAGTCAAGTTGTATGTTGTAGTGAAGTCAAATGTTTTCTAATACTTTCTAGCAATTGTATTAGATATGAAAACCCTATGGACTTAGGTTGGTTTAATAACCATTTGTAAATCCTTTAATAGGGTGGCATTCCAAATGAATGTTCTAAAGTCCTCTAACCAGGCCCACTTCTTATACGGTGGTTAAATCCTCTAATAAGGTCACATTTAATAGTGTGTTGTAAGCTTTTAATAGGAAAAGCCTTTCATAGGGCATCACTTCAGAAGAGTGAGAATTGAGTAGCATGTTACTGGTGGTTTTTTCAAAATTGGGCTATGTGTTGATTTCTTATGTGTTGTGCTTGCATGTTGATTTACAGTAACTTGCTGATTAGAAAAGTTAAAGCTTGGATGAATAAATGATTGAATGGGCTCACTAGACTTAGTGAAAAGTTTGAATAGGACATTTGTACCTTCTAACAATTAGTATCAGAGCTAACTATTGATTTAGTTTCAAGGTACTAGAAGCAGGAAGATCAAGATGTCCAAGAGAGAAGTTTCCAAGTTCAACAAAGTGAATTTTGTTGCATGTTAGAGTATGATGAAATTGCACCTTGGATCAATAGGTGACTATGCACAAACCTCAATTGGAATAGAACATGTAAATCTAGTAGGACCTCTTACTGTAGATGATTTGAATAAAAAGAAAGAGCACAACCAAGCAATGTTAGAGATCGCCTCTGCACTTAATTATGCAGAATATGATGACATCAAAGATTGTGAGACTACATTCAAGATGTGGAAAGCCTTATCATATATCTATGGAGGACATCAGAATGTACAGAGAGCAAAGGGAGAAAGCCTAAGAGGGAAGTTTGATGACATGAAAATGGAGGAAGGTGAAAATGCTACTCAGTATGCTGCTAGAATGAAAGAAGTGGTAAGTGCAACAACAAGTCTAGGTAGTCAATTGGAAGAAGAAACTATCATCAACAAATACTTAAGAACTATGCTCCCTGTCTATGTGTAGTGCCTACCCCTAGTTCACATTTTTGCTATCATTGCTTAACCCTTTTTAGGCCAATTTTATGTTTGATGATTATTTAGTGTTTTGAGTTTTCGATGATGATTAGTTAGATGGATTATTATGTGTTTTCTTATGGATACTTACCCCATACTTGCATGTGTATGGTGTGCGTATTTGTTTTCTTTCTGTATGGTGTTTCTGATGTGGTTAAGGAAGGGAGTCGTAGTCACCTGCTAGTCGAGATCTACACGATGCACCACTTCTTGCCATTGCCTGTTTAGCTTAGAATATTGCATTTGTACATGCGTGGATTTTATGCAGGTTGCAAGTATCGGGTATCGAATTCCCTGAATTGCCAGGATGAGCGTACCCTATCGCATTGTCTCAATGGTAAGAGAGGGGAGATAAATTCTTAAGTCCAAATCCTATACCTTTAAGCCATTTGTCCTAGTTGATAATTAGGACAATTATCTAAGTTGAGTACCCTCCGAATGTGTCGAATGATGTTAATTCATGATTATAACCCTTTTGTTTGATTTAGTATGTGTTTTTCTATGATGGGTTTTCGTATGTTGTTTTATGAGTCCTTGGTGTATTTTTCTATCAATTAAGTTTAATTAAAAAGATTAATTAATGATTTAATTTAATAGAAGATTATTATGACATTTTAATATTTAATTATATTTAATTAATTGAGAAATTAATTAAATGAAAAGAATTAAAATTGGAGATTAAAGTTAAAAGTTTAAATTTAGAACATGATAATATTTATTTAATTTAATAATAAAATATTTAGAGTTCATTTTTAAATAAATGTTAAATATTATTATTAATTGAATTAATAAATATTTTATCAATTAAGTTTCTAAAATGAATTAAGAAGTGGAAAAGATATTAAATTATTAAAAAGATTCTACATTGCATGATGCGTGCATAAGTTTAAAATAGAAGAAATTGATTAAAAGATAATATATAAGTGAAATTAATAAAGTTATTTTTATTGCATGAAGTGCGCATGAGATTAAAGTAATAAATTAATTAAAAATAGAAGTCAAGTGAAAATTAAATAAAGTTAATTAATAATTCACTTAACGTGCATAAAAATATAAAAGAAAGATTAATAAAAGCTAATTTTACAGTTAAGTCTTGTTAGCATGGAGTTCTCTTGGGTGAAAGTATAGTTAGTTCCCCGATTTAAGGAGAGAGAACCCTTATCACAAGGGGAAGGTTCATTTTCAAAGGGGGTGCAAATTTTTGGAGACACGAATTTTGGGAACGAATTTTGGGAATGAATTTTGGGGAAAAATTTTAGAGGAGAATTTGGATGCAAATTTTGGAAGCGAATCTTCTCACAATTCTGAGGTGGTCGCATGTTAGCCTTAGGTTCAGGTAGGGTCTTGTGTTTTGATCACTGCTTGAATTTTGCAATTTGATATTCCTGTCTACTTCGTGATTGTAAGAACCAGTCTTCTCAAATTTCATTGCACAAATGTGTCAACTCTTCATTCTGAATCTTTTGCTATTCACGTCCTCTGTAGATCCGAATTGAATAACTATTTAGAGAAAAGCTCGTCCATTAATTTCACAGCATAGATATTAAAACCGGCGAGGGTTTGCGATTTACAAAGAAAATTTTAAATTAGAAACTCGAATGGTTATTTGAATTTCTCCTATCAGAATAGGATTGCATATCCTTAAAAAGAAAAAAGAAAATAAAATAATAATAATAATAAATAATACACATATATATTGTTAGTAGAAAGGGAAGAATTTTCTTGGAAAGTTGAATTTTATTATAAATAAAATTTATAATAAAATAAAATATATTCATATAATTTAATAAATGATTGTTTTAATGTTTTAATAAACAAAAATAAATAAAAATAATATGAAATAGAATTTATTTCTATTTAAATAAACAACTTTTTTATTAAAAAAATAAAATAAAAAAAAATATATATATAATAAAATATATATGTGGGGAGAGGTTTGATCCACCCCCCACTCATTTATTTGGTTGGCAGCATTAATGCACCCCTGTACTAGGTAATCGCAGGGGACAGGCCGTGTGCTGCATTTGATTAAATGTAGCCAGCGATTGACTATCGCTTAATATATGTTTTAATAAACTTCATTACATTCCCTCTTTAACATGGTTATAATTTGATTTTTTTTTTGGTTAAAGTTTTATAAACTTTTGTTATGTTTTTAATAAAGTAAGATACGTTTAGAGTTTTCTTATAAACTTTTATTAATATTTTAATTAAAGTAATTTGTTAAAAGTTATATATATATATATATATATATATATAAATTATTATTTTAATTTATAATGTTTATTAATAAAGTTTATTAATATTTATTAATGAATACTTATTTAATAAATGTCATTTAATAATGTTTTATTAATGATCTTTATTAATATTTAATAATTTAAATATTAATGCATTTTAATATAGTTGTTGTAAATATTAATTTATTAATAATTTTTGGTTAAATATTAATAAATTAATAATTAAGGAAGATATTAATATAAGAATTTAGATAAATGATTATTAACTAATTTAGTTAATATTTAATTGAATAAAAGTTAATTAGTAAATGGGTATTATTTGATTAAATTATAGGATTCTATTTCTAAGATAATAAATATTATAATTTGAATAAATAATTACTTTTGATTATTTTGAAAGAATTGACTTAATAGCGAATAGAGGTTATTGTGCAATCTATAGGTATGTAAGAATGGGTTAAATTATAAGGGTAGTTCTAAAAATCTTATTTACTTGAAAATACACGTTGAACTAGAACTTTTCCTTTGACTCAACTGTATCTTTTCAAATCAAACCCAATCATGAGACTATGATGTTTTCTATATATTGTTTATGCTTTGAGTGTTTTGGGGGTTTGTTGTAGTGTTGACCAGTTTAGGTTGTTGCCAGAGGCTCGGGGGTTATGCGTTTGTGATATTATGATGATTTGTTCTCAATCTTTTCAAACCAACTAAGGTAATGTGATAGTATGCTCTATGATGATTGAATTTACTGGTTGTTTATGCTTTCCAATTTCCTTGTGTGAAGCTGAGGTGTATGTTTATGAGATACCTGACTTAACCATTTTCAAGTCTCGATCAGTTATATTTGATAACCATTTTTGAGTCTCAATCAGTTATACTTGGATTTCTTTTCGGTCGCTTGAGAGGACTGAGGTGTTTGTTATGTTCTTGATGATGTCATGTTTTGACTTGACCATTTTGGAGTCTTCGATCAGTATTGTAATTTACTATTGGCATACTTTCTGGTTGCTCATTGGAGAACCATTGGATTTTTTGATCTATCATTGATGCCTTCAGTTGCTGATAGAGAACTGTCGTGATCATATGATTATTATTTGATGCTTATCTGTTGCTCATGATGAACTGATGTAATTTTTGTGGCTTGTCTTTTATGATGTTTTTCAATTGCTTGTATAGGACTGAGGTGATTTTATTATGATTCTTTGATTCGTGATTTCATGAGCCTAGGGTAGGTTATCTATGTGTAGTGTCGGGAAGTGGCTTGCAATGGGGATCGGGGCCCTAAGAGGCTGCCTGGAGTAACCCATTGTAATTTGTTTTAATAAGTGAAAATATTTAAACTAAATGAGAGAAAATAAACCTAACAAGATAATTGTATGCTCTCTCCCATGCCTTGAGTGCTAGTACAGACTAGGATGGGGTAGAGAGAATGCTTGGTTACGACCTTGCATTCCGTAGTATGCCTCGTCAGTACGAGAGGATACTAGTGGCTACAGGGATCAGTAGGGACCCAGGATTCCTAAGGGATTGCTCGGGTAACTTCTACGTGACTTTTGCGATGACACTTTTTCGCTTGCATATTAGGTTTCCTACGTGTCTTTGTGGTACCTCTGGGTTTAGATGTCGATCTTTTTAGGAACCCTTGAGTTAGCATACTTATAGGATTTCTTGGACTTAGAGAGTATTTATGATTATAGGTTTTGTTACCTTGTTTGGGACTTGAGACTATCTCCTTAGCGCGGTGGGAGTGGACCATTTAGGTTCCACGCAGTCGGGTGGTAGTGCTTTTTACTCTTACCATTGAGATCCGTCCGTAGTCGCCATGGCTGGAGTTTTCTTGGTTGGCATTTACCTTCGCTATGTTCTTGGATTATTATGATGGATGGTTAGATTTTATGATAGATGTTTTATCATTATGGATGTATGGATGTATCATGTATGGTGAATAGTTTCATATATTTTTACTGTACTTGTATCATGGATTTGAGGATGTTGTATCTTTATCTTTACATATGTATATTCTTTTAAGCCTTTCATTCCCTGTGACTTGTACAATGGATGATTGAGCATTTCGAATTAATTTGCCAAGAGGCATTCAGATCAAATGTATATTATGGACATGGGACTTTCTGATTATTCTTTCATATGTATGTGGTAATTGTTAGACTTAGAATTTAATTAAATTTAAATGTGACTCAACGTCTTGGGATCCTTAAGAAATGTAACTTGTGATGTGTGTTTGTCGATGATTACATGTTATTGCTTCTGCTACTATGTGTTTGATGTGTATGTTATACATTCTTACTTTAAAAAAAAAAATGTTTAGCAAACTTAGCGAAACTTTAGGTTAATTCTTTTGGATCCCTTGGCGGGGCATTACACTATGCTATTAGAGTTTTAGCTATCCAAGAGCTAAGATGTGTATAGGGAAACACACTAACCTTTGAAGGAATAGTGGGAAGACTTACTACATTTGTATTGTCCAATTTTGGTAACTACAGACCTGAGAACCTTGAATCTTCTTTCAAGGCCAAGATGACAATAAAAGACACTAAGGAGGAGACATCAAGCAAGAAGGGAAGAAAAGGAAAACATGCATCCAGTGATAGCAATGTAGATGAGGAAGATGTGGAATAGTTAGAAGCACTACTAGCTAGGAGATTCCATAGAGGCAAAGTTAAATTCAAAGGTAAGTTCCATATCATATGTTTCAATTGCAATGAAGTAGGTCATATTGTTGCAAGATGTACACAAAAAAAGAATTACAAAGAAGGAAACAAGTACAGGAACAAGAGAGAAGATGATAGCAAAGGCTATAAGGAGAAAGGCAAGAAATGCTACATTGTTGAAGAAGATTCTGATGAGAATGATGATGAAGTAGTCTATGTGGCTATGAAGGATGAATCAGATAAAGATGAAGATGAAGATGAAGCAATATCATTGGTTATCTGTGTAAACAAAAATGAAAAATAGATCATAGACAGTGGATGCTCACATCACATGACATGAGATAAAAGTAAGTTCATTACCTTTACTCAATATGATGGAAATAGTGTTAGATTTGGTAATGATGCTCCATGTCAAATCAAAGAAAAATGATCTATTAGCTCATAGAGAAAATTTCATGTGATAATGCATACTATGTTGAAGGATTGAACTACAACTTGTTGAGTGTATCACATTTAGGCAATGGAGGTTGCAAAGTTGAATTTGGAAACAAAACTACCAAGATCTATGACACTATGGAAATATGATAGGAAAAGGTGAAAAAACTAGGAGTAATCTATTTTACCAAGATATGGAAGATGCAACATGTCTTGTTATTCGATTTGATGATGTGTGGTTGTGGCATAAAAGACTGTATCATGTTAACTTTGATAATCTAATCAACATAAGCAAGAAGAAGAAGGTTAGAGGATTGCCCAAATTAAAGAAACTTGAAAACACAATGTGAAAACAATGTCAACTAGGGAAGATGAATAAGTCTAGCTTCAAAAGCAAAACATACACTTCCAAAGAAGTACTAGAGTTAGTCCATATAGACTTATGTGGTCCAATAGAAGTGCAAAGCTACCTAGGAGACATATGCATAATGCTACTTGTAGATGACTATTCTAGGATGATGACTGCTATGTTTTTAAAGCAAAAATCTGATGCATTTCAAATGTTCAAGTGGTATTTGGCCAGAGTTGAAAAGGAAATAGGAAAGAATCTAAAGTGCCTAAGGTTAGACAAAGGTGGTGAGTTCACATCAAAAGAGTTTGAAATATTCTGCAATGACAAAGGTATCAAAAGATAAATATTAGAACCAAGAAATCCACCATAGAATGGTATTGCTGAAAGGAGGAATAGATCAGTGATTGATTGTGCTAGAAGCTTGATGATGAAGAAAAATGTTGTACTGAAATACTAGAGAGAAGCTGTAAGTACTGTAGTTTACACTGAATAGAGTCCAAGTCAAGAAAGGTACAAATACAACACTCTTTGAATTATGGTATGGTCACTCACCTAATGTTAAACATTTCAAAGTATTTGGTTGTAAATGCTATATTCTTAAAGATACTAGAAATGGAAAGTTTGATGTAAAAAGTGATGAAGGCATATTTCTTGGATAGTCCATTAGAAGTAAGGCATATAAGTGTTTGAATACTAACACTAACAAGATTGTGGAGAGTGCAAATGTAAATTTTGATGAGCATGAAGAATTTTAGGTTGATGAGTGCAAGTAATCAAAGGATTATAGATCCTTTGGATACTTCTATGAAGGAATGATTGTTAAAGACAATGCTGCAAATCAAGTTGGGAATCAACAAAAAATTTCAGTATCTGTTGAGTCTCAACCAATGAATGTAGAGCTATATTCAGAAGCTGAGCTATAGAATGTAGAAAATGCACATTTTGATTTTGAAAATAGTATACAAGAAAGGAATGATGAAGTTCTAGATAGAGAAGAACAAAATGACTCTGAAGCTGAAGGATCAAACATGGAAAGAAGGACATAACCAAGGTTAGCTAAGTATATAAGAAGACATCACCCTGTAGATCAAATCATTGGTGAAAAGGATGCCAAACCAATGACAAGGAATAGATTGAGGAATGAATCATGTCTATTGAACAAGGTTGAACTGAAAACAATGAAAGATGCACTACAAGATGATGACTAGTATAAATCCATGGAAGAGGAGATAGATCAGATTGAAAAGAACAAAACATGGACCCTAGTTCCTAGACCAACTGATAAAAATTTGATTGGTGGGTGTTTAGAAACAAACTTGATGAGAATGGCAAGATAACAAGAAACAAAGCTAGACTAGTTGTAAAGGCTATGCATAAGAAGAAGGACTGGGTTATGGGGAAACATTTGCTCCTATTGCAAGTATGGAAGAAGCAAGAACATTACTTGCATATGCTGCATGCAAAGGTTTCAAAATTTACCAAATGGATGTGAAGTCTACTTATTTGAATGGTATACTAGGAGAGGAAGTCTACATAGAACAACTAGAGGGATTTGTAGATGACAAGAACAAGGACATGGTTTGCAAACTGCACAAGGCACTTTATGGATTGAAGCAAGCACCTAGAGCATGGTATGAGAGATTGCATAAATACCTTATGAAGATAGGATTTGAGAGAATAGATGACAACAACAAACTGTACATTAAAGATGAAAAAGGTAAAGACATTTTGATATTAGAAATCTTTATTGATGATATAATATTTGGAGGTAAAGATGTTTTATGCAAAGATTTTGTTGATCAAATGAAGCATGAATTTGAGATGTCAATGTTTAGAGAAATCAAATTATTTGTTGGATTACAAGGACATAAGTTGAAGCATGACATATTTGTGACCTAATCCAAATACATCAAGGAGATACTCAAAACATTTGGGCTAGAAGATTCAAAACCTGTCAGCACACCAATGGCAACTGGACATAAGCTATCCAAGAATGATGAATCAACTAAAGTAAATCAGATATTGTATAGATCAATGATTGGAAAGCTGCAATATGTTGTACATAGTAGATCAAACATTGCATTAGCTATTGGAATAGTGGCAAGATTTTTTAAAAATCTAAGAGAAAATCAATTAATGACAGTAAAGAGAATACTAACGTACTTGAAAGGAATTGATGGCTTTGGCTTGTACTACAAGAGAAGTGAAAAATTTGAACTGAGAGCCTACACTAATGTAGATTGAGGAGGTAACATTGATGATAGAAAAAACACCAGTGGAAGAGCACTTTTCTTAGGAAAAAGACTGATTACATGGACCAGCAAAAAGAAAAGCTCCAGCTCACAGTCCACTGCTGAAGCTGAATATGTTGCAGTTGCTATAAATTGCACCAATATTATATGGATCAAACATTTGCTGCAGGGTATGAAGGAAGAGATAACTGAGCTTGTGATACTTTATTGTGATAATACAAGTGCTATCAACATATCAAAGAACCTTATAATGCATGTTAAAACCAAGCACATTGCAATCAAGTATCACTATGTAAAAGAGTTGGTGGAAGACAAACAAGTAAAGATGGAATATGTTAGCTCAAAGGAATAGATTGCTGGCATCTTCACAAAAGCACTATCTAAATATTCTTTTGAGTATCTTAAGGCTATGTTAGGGGTAATAACCCTAGCCAAGGCTACTTGAGGCAAAAGCAAGACTACCCTAAATCGAATGAGCTGATTGCTGAAGATTTTACACATTGATGCAAATGATGTTTACTTTAGGATTCATTCCTGAAGTAGCAGAAGTGCTGAAGTTCCAAATAAAATACAAGCAAGGTGATACATGGAAAAATTGAATGAACCTACAAAAGCTAAACTTGCATACTAAGATGCTAATATGTCTTTGGAATCGTTTTCAAAGAGGGAGAAGTAGACAACTGATCAACATGAGAAGTTGTGAGAAATTGATCACGTGATTTGGTAATCAAAAGTATGAAGGAGATACTGATCAAATGAAGATAGAGGGAGAAGTAGACAGAAATAATTTAAGGTTGATTAGAACAACAAAAGATGAGCAATATAGAGGGAAAGAAACAAAGACCAAGGATACAACAACAAAGAGGGAGAAGCAGAAATAAAGCAATCAAGATAGTAGAAGGATATGTGAAAAATGATGGTAATATAATTACTTTTTGGCATTTGACTTACTGTTCTAACCTAGTTAGCATTTGGTTAAAATAGTTTGGTTTGATGGTTGATCAGTTTGGTTTGCCATCAATGCCAAAGAGGGAGATTGTTGAAAATCTAATTGAAAAGCTCATTGTTGAAGATTAAAGAGGGAGATTGTTGCAAAGAAGGAAAATTGCTATTAAAATAATGTTTTCAATCATTGTTTTGTCATTGATGTCAAACTTTCTACTTGTAGGAATGACATTTTCTTATAAGATCCAAATACTATCACTTAGTTTATTGATGAAGAGGATTTGATCAACTAGATGTAACAAGAGAACCTAAGGGAAAGACTAAGTTATGATGTTGTAATGGAGTGTAAGGAACAATTAAGACTATGGTTAAATGATGTATTGAATACATACTCTAAGATATAGAGGTTGGTCACACTTAGAAACATTGGAGGAAGAAATTGTAACAAGGTTGACTGCAAAGCTTAAACTAAGATCATTAGTGGGTGCCAAGCAAGTTAGTTAAAGCTGAGCAAATTCATAGTTGGAGCTGAGTAACAAAAAATTCTAGTGTGTGTCAAAATATCTTCAGGTGTCGAGTGAAGATCAGGTGCCAAGCATCAAGAAAAATACAGTTGATGCCGAGTAACACAGTATGTGCCGAGCACTAGTATTTCAATAGTGCAGAGTTGCTATGCAGTGCCTCTCCCATTTGACTTCTGTGAGTCATCCTTATGGATGCAACCTTGCTGATCTTTTGTTGTGATGGGATCATGATTCTGACCCTGAGTGGTCTACATCGTCGAGGTGTTTGGGTTTATGTTTCTGTATCAGTTGCTTTAATTATGCTTTTGACCGATCTATGAGATTATGGTAATTTTTGGTTCACTGAGGTTTGTGCCAGTAGTTACCAGGATCGATGTGGTATCATGAGGTTGTTCCGTGATTACCCTGAGATGTGTGCAGAGATTGCACTATGCTCTATTACCATGCTACACTGGACTAGGTTCCTATAGCAGTGGTTAGTCATGTTTATGACTGTGTTTGCTTATGCATTTTAAGTGCCTTTTTAATGTTGTTTAAACAATCATTATTAAATTCTTAAGTAATTAAAATGGGTTGTTCTTGTTGAATTCTTGGTTATGTGTTGCGGACATTTACCTTGTTATATTTCTGATTAGAGAGATATTTGTTACTCATGTGATGCTTTACATTTGAGATGATCTGAGGGTCAGATGTTATACTTTGATTTCAGTATCATAGATATTAGACTACTATGATGTTCAGTTAATCATATTGCATGATGATGCCATTTTGAGATGATAGTGTGTTTTATGATGATATCTGGTTATCTGGTGTTTGGACATACCTCTGATTATGTTGTGTGATGGATTTAATGCTATGGTTATTTACTTCATTCCTGCATTGTATGCGTTATGCAAATATGAGTGATGTAAATAGATTATTTTAATATAATTAAATAAATGATTAAATTAGGTGATTTAATGCATTTATTGCTTCGGCTATGTTATTATATGCAATTGCACTTGATTGTGTTGTTTAGTGTGCAAGATTTATATCCCTGACAGTGGCACATGGAGTTAGTTATTCAACCATTCATATTTTACCAATGTCATCTTTATATGGTCTACGTATCCTTAATTAAATGTTTAATTTAAATTTTTCAATGATTATTAAATCCGAACTCTTTTGCATTATGTGTTTAGACAAGTAAGCATGTCTGTGCATTTAGAGTTTCGCATTGTCGCGAAAGTTGTTAAGGAAATTTCTGTGTTTTTTAGTTTTCGGGCTTTTTAATTGTTTTATTTTTATTTCTGGCAGCTTTGCATAAATGAATTCTTATTTATAGGAATAGCCTATTTTTGTTTGGGTCGATTTGGGGTTTAATTAGGTTGGCTGGCTATTTTTCGTAATCGATTATTCACTCGAAAAGTGAATAAGTATCCAAAAAAAGGAATTTAATTTCTCACTTCTCACTTTTGAATTAGAAAGTTGGAGAGTAAAACCCAAAATCCTCTTCATGAGGATTTATTATTTTGTTCGTTGTGGGAGCTACGGGTGTGGGATCGTCGCGAGGTTGGGCTCGTTGGATCCAACTCGGGAAAACCTTGGATTGCCACGATTTTTAGCTACTTCTGCAAGATATTTATTTCATGGTTCAGATTCCTATTTTGCCCTTTTGGCTGTGAGGTAGGGCTTTCCTGTTTTATTGTTTTTGCTTCATTTCTACTTCTATTTTTGGTAGCCATTTGTTTGGAGGCAAAGAACTAGTGTTCCCCTCCGTTTCTATATGTTAGTTCTACCTGGTTGGGCAAATACAAACATTTCCCCATTTTTTGAGATGAGGGTTTGGGATTTTACGTCATTATGCTGTCCGTTTTTGCATATGGTGTCTGATTTCATTTATTTTTGGATTTTTTAGATTTTTGTGCACAAAGGTCAAATGGGTTTTAATTTTGAAGTTTTTTAAAATTTGAAATTTTTACCTCGTTTTGTGTGCCACCCTATTTTCTCTGATTTTCTTGGCACAATGTGGGTCGTGGACCTTGATGATCTATTTGGATATCAGTCAGACCACTATTGCACTTTTATGTTGCATTGGGATGCGTGTTGCATCCGTACTCCCGATACTGTGTTCGATTGAGTGATTTTATACCTAGTGTTATTGTTTCTTTTGGACCTTTGCTTTTGTTTCATGAATGCTAGGATTCATGTAGAATCCATACTCTCGGATTGAGACCGGTTGAGTGAGTTCATGATATTTGGTCTTGTTGCATCATTGAGATTCGTGTAGAATCCATACTCTCGGATTGAGGCCGGTTGAGTGATTTTATGATATATGATTTTGTTGGCTTTGGGATTCATGTAGAATCCACCCTTCCTGTGTTTCTTTCGATTGGGTGTTTCTTTGCATTGTGTTCTCATCCTGTCCTTGTGTTGTGATCTTCGTGATGGTGGTGCGCCACACACGAGTACGTGCGCGCATATTTGTCGGGTGACTTGCGAGGCCTAATCTTTCATGGTACTTTTGGAAGTTATGATCATTGGGGTTGGGATGTGAGTATGCATGCCCATGGGCACTTGTCATAGGATGAGCATGGGTAGGGTAGGGTAGCATATGGAGGGGGCTTCTATCTCGCAGCGTGGTGACCTCAGTTCCATAGGGTTGGTAGAGGATATGAAGTTTTAAATAAGTGATAACTAAATAAAATCTGTGTATGGTAATAAAACTTAAAGATAATAAAATGTTGTACCGAGCCATTCCGTAGAGGGATGCTGAATCCGCATGATCCAAGCTTGGGCTTTTTGATGCCAAGCGACTCTCCATGATGTCAGTCCCTACTTAGTAGCCTATTGAGTGTCTGACCAGGACTTGCACTCCTTGCATTGTCTTAGGTTCTTAGTTGCAACCATCATACTATCTGGCATGAGTGTTAGCCTTGGATGTTGTTCTTGTTCGTTTGTGGTTGAATCATTATCTCCATCAGCACACCAGGTGTGGACCTATAGGTGCCACGTTGTTGGGAGGTGTAGATACCTTCACTACTACTAGGAACCGGTGTACAGAGATGGTCTTTTGTCCTAGTGTGACCATTGCACTGGATATTTTCACTTGGTACTTTGGGTTCTGGAGTATGCTTTCTTGTGATTTATGTTTTCATTGGAATGCTTGGATATTATGTTTAGATGATGTTAGTTTACTTGAAGAATTCACATATTATGATGTTTAGCATATGATTAGATGATGTGAATTGCTATAGTAGCATATCTATTGCTTATTGATGTTTAGCATGTGATAGGTGATGTTATCTACTGTAGGATTATCTTATGCTTTTCTACTAGCATGTTAGATTTTCTTATGCTTATATTGTTGTATATTTTAGTAGTAACGTCCCTATTATGACAATACTGATGATTTGGTCGGTGGCTTGGGATGTTACGCACGGGGGATGGCTAAGACCCACGATGGTCTTATGATGCTATTGATAGTTGGGAGGAACTGTGCACTTAATTTGGTTGTTTAGTTTCTTCTGGTATTTCAATACATTGCGATGTTGCTTATGTTCATTGTGATGTTTATTTCAGTATGTGCTTTGCTACTATAGTTTGGATGGATAGATGTTCATCTTTCCTTTTTGTTGTTGCTCTTGAGTGTTCATTCTTCGATTTACGTGGATTTGGTACTCCCCGGTGTGGAGGTTTCCTTGTTTTTAAGCTTTTCATTTGCGTTCAGTTGTTGCACTGATTTATTTTCTCGCATGGAAAGGTAGTTCCTCACACGAGAATGTATTTCCTCACACTAGAGAATACACTTCCTCGTGTGAGAATGTAAATCTTTGAGCGATGCATAGGGAATCCTTGCGCGAGAGTGAAAGCCCTCGCACGATGCTCAGTAGTCCTCGCATGAAATTGTGCACTTTCTTGCATGCAGCAGTGAAAGATCTTGTGCAAAACTTGAGACCAGTTTTCTTTCTCACATGAGAAACAGGGGCTATCTAGGCTTGTTGGATGTTAGTTCGAAAGTTATTTTTGGACACCCTTTTGGTTTTTACACCTTCCTAGTTCAAAACAAATTTTCTAGGGGTTTAAAATATATCATTTAAGTATAAGTTGACGTATATTTATTTCCTTATACTTAAGATATATGTCAATATACGCGATGAATCTTTTGAGATAGGTTTCAGACCTCTTAGAGACAAGTTAAAGATTCTAAGAAATTCCAGGGCTTTAGAAATCTAGACTTAGCCAATTTTCAGGGCTTGAGGATTTCAGTCTTGGCCAAATTTCAAGATTTTGCATTTTACCTCAGCTTGGTGTTTTGTTGATGAGTGGTCATTTCTTGTGCCCTCATCTTGTTTGTGGTGGTTGTTGGCTTTTTTTCGCGTGTGTTAGTTTGGTAGTGGCGTTCAGAGATCCGTTGGTTTCCGAGATTGTGGTGAAGTCTTCCATTGCGATCTTGGCTTGTATTTCATCCTTGTTTCCAAGGATCTCTAGGTGGGGCATTACATGTTGCATTATTTCAAATAACAAAGATTTGCCAAATCTGAGCTGACAAAGTGGTTACCTTGAATTTTGTGAATGAGTTGTAAGATAAGGATGATAAGCTGGTGACGAAAAATTCTATGTAAATCATTTTTGGGTGAATTCAAGAGGATTATTCAAGAAGTTTGTAGAAGAGACAAAATATGGGTTAGATGCAATGAATCCTACCTAATCCATACAAATTGAAATTAAAGAATGGAAGAATTGAGTGGGAAAAATGAACTCCAAGAATTTTATTTAAAGAGTCATAGACCAAGAACCAAACACTGCTGATGCTATTGCTATTGAAGTGCCAAATCTGCGAAGTGGTTAGAAGAGTGTCAAGGAGAAGACATCTAGGAGAAGGAAGAACACAAATGATCTACTTCTACAAGTGGTCATGAAGAGATGATTGCACTGGTACATTGAGCATGGAGACCCAAGGAGACTAAGCTTGAAAGGAGGGCAAGCTGTTAGAGTTGCAGAGATTGAAGGCTAGACAATGGTATGAGCTGAGAAGTGATCTAAGATCTACAAGTTAAGTTGTAAGTTGTAATCAGGTCAAATATTTTCTAATACTTTCTAGCAATTGTATTAAATATGAAAATCCTATGGACTTAGGTTGGTTTAATAGCCATTTGTAAATCCTTTAACAGGGTGGCATTCCAAGTGAATGTTCTAAAGTTCTCTAACCAGGCCCACTTCTAATAGGGTGGTTAAATCCTCCAACAAGGTCACATTTAACAGTGTGTTGTAAGCCTTTAATAGGGCAAGCCTTTCATAGGGCATCACTTCAGAAGAGTGAGAATTGAGTAGTATGTTACTAGTGGTTTTTCCCAAATTGGATTTCCATGTAAATCAGTGTTATGTGTTGATTTCTTATGTGTTGTGCTTGCATGTTGATTTACAGTAACTTGCTGATTAGAAAAGTTAAAGCTTGGATGAATAAATGATTGAATGGGCTCACTATACTTAGTAAAATTTTTGAATAAGATGTTTGAACCTTGAATAACTGATTCACCCCCCCTGTCAGTTATTCTAAAAAATTTCTAACAAAAATATTGTAAATTTCTCTAAAAGGTATGAGTTTTTACTGCCCACATCAACAACAACCTACCAAAAAAACATTCATCATCTTTATTCTTTTATTTTCTCCCAAAATAAGTTTTTGATTAAAAATTATGAAAAAATATAAATTATTGTAAATTAATTAAAAATTCCAATTTTTTTACTGTAGGCTATAGAAATTAACAAACTATAAAAAAATTATTATCAAATTCTTTAATTTGCTCACAAAATATGTTTTTTTTATGAAATATCATGAAAAAATAATAAATTATAAAAAATTGATGAAAAAATTCTATTTTTTTAAGTATAGAATGGGGACATTAAAAAAATTTGCAAAAAAAATTTCATCATCTAATTCTTTTATTTTCTCTCGAAATAATTTTGTTCATGAAAAAATATACAAATTGCTGAAAATTGATCTAGAAACTCAAAATCTTCTATTGTAGGCTCCTGATATGAACCTTGACCTACGAAATCAAAGAAACTATACAAGGGAACCACAAAAATACAAAAATGTTAGATAATCCAATGTTGTCTTTGATGTTACGTGCATGTCATTATTAACTGAGTAATATAGAGTTTGCAGTTTTAACCTTGTATATCTTTGTATTAACCAAGTAGTTGGGTAAAAAAGACTTTTCTATTATTAACTTTGTAGTTGGTTAATGAAGGGATTCCTATATTGATTGAGTGGTCAGGCATCAAAGGACTTGCAGTGTTGACCGAGCATTCAATCCTAGAATTGACCAAGTTAAATCAGAATGCATTTGTTTAACAGTTAATTATCTGAGGCTAAGTATTTGAATGTTTATTGATTATTTTGATGAGTATTCAAGTCAACTTGTAAAATTTATGATATATAAGAAAGGTCAAGTTGTGAGGATAAAATGCACAACTAGAATATGATATAAAATGGATATGTGAGCAAAGAAAAATGAAGAGCAGGAAAGAGTGGAAGATAACATGCAAAGAACATCTGATCAGGAAGGATCCAAAAGTCAGCAAGAATAGAGATCTGAATCTGTAAAGTTAGTTTCTTCTTCAATCAAGTCAAATTACTGTTACTTTTTAACCATTGTAGCAGAAAATAAATCTTTTAATAGAGTTGACTTAAAAGTAATTTTTTAAATCCTCTAACAAGGTGACTTTTCAAGATTGAAGTGTTTAAAAACCTCTAACTAGGCTATTCCTAATAGGGTGATCTAAATTCTCAAATAGGGTCATACTTAATAGTATGTTTTGTAACCTTTAATAGGGTTGACTCCTAATAGGGCTCACTTGAAAAGAGTGAAAATATTGTAACTAGTTGCATCATCGTTTTCCCAACTTGGGTTTCCACGTTAAATCTTGGTGTCATCTATGTTCATATATTTTTTTTATGCTTTAAGTTTTTGCAACTACGTTACGAAAGGATATAAAAGATTAATAAGCATAAGATTATTTTGTTAATCGAGTGATAGTAATATTTTAGTGTTGACTAAGTTGGAAAACATTGCATGATTAGTGAAAAGTTTGAATTAACATCTAGGGAGAGTTATTTTTTTTGTGGTAATTGATTCACCCCTCCCCTCTAAGTTACACTCTTACATTTTCGATACCTTAGTCATTCAAGAATTGTGCATTCATTTTAAAACCTAAATTAAAGTGTACAACTTGAAATGTTCTTTAAAACTTTATGGATTTGATTTTTGTGATTTCATTTTAGACCCAAATAGAAAAATTCCTTATTTGGTTCATTCTCTTAATCATTCAAGATTGTGTGTATGTGAAAGCATGCATTGCTCTTTTTAGTACCCAAAATGAAATGCGAGTTAAATTTTAAGATTTAAAAATTGGACTCCCAAAGCTTAGTTTAGATTTGATTTTTTTATTGTAGCCTCCTAAATTTGCAACCTACAAAAAGGATTGATCAGACAATGCCTTTATTTACTCCAGAAAGTTTTCTTTTTTTTGGAAAAATCTTAAATTTTTTATAAATTGAGAAATATTGGCCCAAAAAAGCTGAATTTTTATTGTAGGTGGCTGATATCAACATAAACTTGCAAAAAAAATTTCATCAGAAAATTCTTTAATTTTCTCCCAAAATGATTTTTTTATGAAAACTCATGTAAAAACTATAAAATATTGTAAATTTCTCTAAAAGGTGTGAGTTTTTACTGCACACATCAACAAGAACCTACAAATTTTTTTTTATCATCTTTATTCTTTTATTTTCTCCCAAAATAAGTTTTTGATAAAAAATTATGAAAAGATATAAATGATTGTAAATTATCTAAATTTTTAACTATAAAAATCATTATCGAATTCTTTAATTTGCTCACAAAATACGTTTTTTTAATGAGATATCATAAAAAAATAATAAATTATAAAAAATTGATGAAAAAATTCTATTTTTTAAAGTGTAGAATGGGGACCTCAGAAAAATTTGCAAATTTTTTTTCATAATCTAATTCTTTTATTTTCTCTCAAAATAATTTTGTTCATGAAAAAATATATAAATTGCTGAAAATTGATCTAGAAACTCAGTATCTTCTATTGTAGGCTCTTGATATGAACCTTGATCTATGAAATCAAAGAAACTATATAAGGGAACCAAAAAAATACAAAAATGTTAGATAGTCCAATAGTCTTTTAACAAAGAAAAATAGATCTTGGCTAGGGAGATGCCCCATTTGCAGGGTCCCACCAGGTGTACCAAAATGTATGTGTGAGAATTGGGATGTAAAAGATATAAAACCAAAGTCAAACATCTATGAAACTAAATCAATTAACAAACGTATATGATAAACCAATAAGGAAACCCAAATAAAGAATGCAAACGTATGAGTTTTCATAGGCTCCTTGATATGTAGATGTGGTCATGATTGTGGATGTGTACCCAAATCTGGTGCTCATGCTTCAACATTGGATGAATTCAATAGATAGAAGCATGAGAAATATGAATATCACCAAATAGAACTTTGAAAGTAATTAGATCTCAAAAGGGTATAATAATTCTACTTAGAAGGTGGATGATTTGTGAGGAACAAAGGGTTCAATTTATATCCAATTGGGTGAGGAGAAGATAATAATTCCTGATGGATGGTTAACTAAGTGAGGTATGAGATAGGCTTGAGTTGATTGAGATAGGTGGAGGAGAAAGAATTTTGTGTTTAAAGATGCATAAGGGAGATGTAGGATGAGAGTGGACTTGGGCTTGAGTCAGAGGGAATAAATCATGCTTTAATTTATACAAATGATTTGGAGAAGGATTTTATACATGGATGAGGAGGTGATGCATTTCAGTTAAGGTGGGTGAGGTGGATCACATAACTAGAGAATGTGGGAGGTGGATGGAATTTTAAGAGAAAAGGTTGGTGGGTGAGATTAATTAAATAGGAGAATTATTGGTGCATGCGATTAAATGAATTATTTAATTAAAAGAGTAGTATTTAGTGCCTGAGATTTAATTAAACAAATGAATTATTAATTAAAAGAGGAATATTTGGTGCATGAGTTGAGTTTGGGTAACTTTTGTTGAAGGGTTATCTTGTGGGTGGAGGGATTTAATTAATTAAATTAATTAAATAAGGAGAGATTTTGGAGAACAAATTAAATGGGTTTTTTATTTATTTAAATCTAATAGAGGAAGGAAGATTTTATTAATAAATTAGACTATTGATTATCTGTTAATTTATTTATTGGGCTATAATTAATTAATTGAGGAATAACACTAAAATAATTAAATATTAAATATTTAATTAAAATATTCTTTAGAAGGTGACTAAATTTGATTATGAATTTATGTGATCAGATTTAGGTGTGTACACTCAATACTTTGTACAACACTCTGGCACTAAACTTTTAGCACAATACTCAACATAACACTTTACAATCCTCGACAAAGTTGTAATCCTTTAAAAAAAAAAAAAAATTTATTATATGGTTTTTTTCTTTCATCTTCATGCCTTTGTGTTCCATGGGAATTCACCTTATTTAAGTTGTGTTGGTGTTGTTTCATCTAGGTACATAGATTCCTTCCTTGTTACCATGGTGGTACTGTATTGAAGGTTGGTAGCGTAACATTTATTTAATTATGTATGTGACTGATTGGCTTGTAATATGTTTGGGTTCTCTTAGTAATAATAAAATGGAAACTAAAAATATGAATAATGATGTTATTAATATTAATGGAACCTGTTTTATTTATTATATAATTTATATAATTTATTTATTATGTAGATCAATATTTTAATATGCTTTGTATATGCACCAATGGTTGCTCATGACATGACATCTAGATAGATTGTTAAACTAGTTGACCATACACATAGTGTTGTGTTTGATTGAGTATAAATATTATTGATAATAAATTCAATAGTATTATTTATATTGTTTATTACATATTGGTAAATAAGGATAAATATTCAACATCTTATAAAATATTGATCTAATTTTTTAATAATATCATTATTATTTATTGAGTTATTTGATTATTATAATTATTGAGATTCAAGATTTCTACCTTAATGTATAGGGGAAAAGCCATGGAATTTGATCTTCAATTGATAACATTAAATAAGTTTAAATCTAGGGTGAAATTTAATTTTAGAGGTATGTATTCTAAAATGGAGAGGGAATTCACCCATGTTTACCACATGGATGATGTGTAGATCGATTTTCATAATGAGGTTGACATCATCAAGATGGACTATTATAGGTTCACTCTGCAAAAAATCATTGATCTTGACTTAGTCCCTATTCTAGAAGTGGATGAGGATGACTGCATGATTCTAGACAAATAATTTCACAATAGCTAACTAGAGAAGCTTCTTCCTATTTTCATCGAATGGTAATAGAAAGAAGCAATTTCTATCTTTGATAGATTGTAGTCCATTTTGATTAATACCAATATATGTCTGAAAACTAGAGGTCTAAGAAGAATCAAGCTGAGAGCTAGAATATATAGCACTCTTTTTGGACCAATTGGAAGAAAATCTCAAGTGGAGGTAAAAAGGAAAGATGGTTCATCCATCTTAGAGCCAAGTAAGAGTTTAAAATTGAAGAAAAGGAGGATAAGTGTCATTCTACCCTCATATTCTTCTCAAGCATCTCTCCAAGCATAAGAACTAGATGAAGAAGAAGATTTAATGATCCCATCTCCTCTACAACTAGCAAGCAACCAAGAATCATCTACCTAAGATGGAAAAATATTTTTTGGAATACATAATGATGTGGATTCCTTTTCCATAGTATTCATTCTTGCCATTTCTATTTCAAAGGTGAATACATAATCTTTTCGTATCTCCTCTGTGGATCCTCCTATTCTTATCTTAGAGAAATGTGAAATCTTAGATAATTTATTTTGAGCTTTCTCTTCTTTATCTATCCATATCAAAGGGACAAGTTTCCCAACTTGATACATTAGTTGTAGGGTTCACGATGTTCATGATAGAGTCATCCCAGAGAATGCCCATGGTTCCAACTTTGAAAATAGAGATATGTACTATGGCAACAAAGATACAATCAAGATTGGTCTATTATAGCCACCATACTGATTTACGAAGAAGAAGGTTTCAACTTGCACAAACGTACATAGTCATGACATTTTCACAAGCTCTAAAATGAAAATTAATACTCCTCAATTTCCTGTTATCATTGCAAAAAGAGAATCAATATTACCAGCCTTACCTAATGATCCAAATAGACTCCATCAAATTTTTGAAGCATACTATGCCTAGAACTACTAAGCCTCATGTTGAAAATTTTACTTCCTGTTTAGCTAGCTCCTTTCAAGATTTTGACATTATAGATCACACTAAGAGGACTAAAATCCAAATGTGTAAGGTAGAAAACATTCAAGCATATCTCAATCAGATGAATAGGGTTACTAAAAATTTAAAGGATTCTCAACCTTCCCAAGCTCATGTGACTTCCTCTGAACCTAAAAGCATGCCATCTAACTTAGTCACTATTCCATATTTAGTACCAAGAAAGATTAAACCTTTATACTTTTCCTTGCTGATAAATGGTTTTAAGCTAAGTAATTGTGTCATAGATTTTGGCACCTCTGATAATGTCATGTCAACTAAAGTTGCAAATGCCTTGAGATAAACCTTCACTAAATCCTTTCGTAATTGATATTCCATGGAGAATAAGAAAGTACCCTTGAAAGGACTAGTTAGAGATGCTTAATTTTCCTTTGTGTCTTTCTTAGACAAGAAGGTCAAAATGACTATCTTAGTTGCATATGTACCGTTTTGTGGTATGTTACTTGGATGTAATTTTTGTAAAGATGTGAGTTGTGAGCTCAACATTAATATGACTAAAGAATGAATACCTATTAAAGGTTTTATGTAGAAGCTTTATCCTAAAAGGGAACCAAGTATGTTTTGGTCAAATCTAATGATCTTCCTACTCAAATTATTTTTTAGTTAGCTAGAATGGGTAATGTTGAGATTATAGGTGTTGCACACATTGCATGATATTGTTATATTGTATTATTTTATTTTATTATATAATGTTCCACCTAGATGGATGTGCAACATGTAAATATTCCTATTGGATTTACTTGATGAGTTGAACTGTAACATTGTGATAATATTTTATGTAATTATTTAATATTGGGGAAAAGAATTAAATTTTTAATATTAAATTTGGGGTCAATAGGTTAGGTAGCACATGGTTTATATAATACCACTTGGTGCTTTTGTGGGACTTGCTACTATATAAGCAGCCACTAGGGTAGTTGTTGTATGAAGAAGACATAAGGCAAAAAGGGAAAGAGTCGAGTAGGACAAGGCTTGACAAGTCATCTGAGGGAGCATTTGTGAAGGTTGGAAGCATGGCATGGGATGTGTAGATTCATGCTTGTTCACATGGATTTCTTGGTTGTGGCTATGACATTGAAAGCTTCGATGGTTGTATTACACTTGTGTTTTTAGAATAATACATGGTGATGGATGCTTTTGGAGGCTGGGGTTTTTCCCTCAATGAGGGTTTCCCAAAGTATATCTTGTGTCACATTTTAATGAGCATGTTGTCCATTCTTATGCATGTGGATTTTAATTGGATGTTTATTTTAGAGCTATTATGGGTTATGTGGAAGTAGTTATATTGTTTGTTGCAAGTTTCCTTACAGGTAATTACTACCTACATGGTGACACAGTGTTATAATTTGCTAAAGATTGGACAAATAGCTCTGAATGTTCCTTCTTACATTCAAATGATGATAGATTTATTGATTCTAGAGAAGATTAAGAGGAGGTTATTATTTTAGATCAAGCACTTATTAGAGTTGAAGGAAACATTGTTTCTAAAGAAGATTGTGTGGATTTTTTTGAAGAAGAAATTGTTCCTATAGGTTCTCCTAAGTTAGCATTGAAAGTTCCAATGAAGTTTAAATCATGGAATTAGATGGTAGTTGTGCTTCTACGGGATCCAATGCAGGAATCATGTTTATTTTACCTGAAGAGGGGGATTTTCCTTAATTCATATAAGTTGCAATTCTCCAATACTAATAACACCATTGAATACAAGGCCTTGATATTGGGATTAAACATGGCTCAAATTGAACAAATTCAAAATCTTCATATCAAAGGAGATGTTGAAGTGGTGGCATGTCAAGGGTCAATATCAAGAGAGAAATGATCAACTTAGGCACTATTAGGATTTAGAAAGGGATTTCATCAAGATTTTTTATGCTTACAATATATCAATAATTCCCAAAGAGATAAATGATATAATTGGTTTAATTTCTATTTACACTACCTTTTTTGTTCCTCACAAGGACGTTGAGGATGACATAAATGAGATACACTTAGATTTCTGACCAAGAATCCCTTATAATTGTGAAAATTAGAAAGTATTCAATGATGATGATCAGATCATCAATTTCCTTAAATCCAAGGAAAATTTTAATGATCAATGTTTTGAAGGTAGTGAAAATATGCCTAAAGATATCATCTCTGACAAATATCTTGATGCTAGTGAAGAGGTAATTCAATTGAAATGAAATAAGATTCCCAAAGGTCTCATTTATTTGGAAAAATTATTTGACAAGCATGATAGATATGTCAAAGAACCACAAAAGACAAGGATCAGTTCCTAAGAGAAAATAAAAAATACAATATTGGAACTAAAAAAGATCCTAAGTTGGTTAACATTGGTAATTGGTGCACTGATAAAGAAAAGGCAAAGTTCATCACATTTATTCATAAATACAACAAAATTTTGGCTTACTCTTGTAAAGATATGAAGTCTTTATTGTTGGAAATATGAGGTAGACATGGTTACTGAGAGGGGAGGGGTGAATCAGGAATCAATAAACCTTAACCTTACTTTTCCAATTAATCTGTCATATAATATTCTGATCTAATTGCATGCATTAAAGAGTGAAAGAAAATAAACATTCATAGAAATTTGACACAAGATATGGTGACCCATAAACCTTCCAAATAGAAAGTAAAACTGGGGTGGGAATGATACCCACAAGCTTTAGTATTGCAGTATAAAGTTGGCTTGTTAAGGATTACAATTGATCACTTTTGATGATCTGCCCTGTTAGGAGCAATAAGGACTATAAGGTCAATCTTGTTAAAGGATTTATAAAAAATGCAATGAAATATGCACTCAGTAAAGAGATTTATCAAAGATTGTTAAGTCTACTCCATTAAAGGTTTTTACTGATGCACCTGTTAGGATGAACTAGTGGTTGATCTCTAAATTGCAACTCTAATTTGCTGGTGAGATTCCTTGAATTGTAACGACCAACTTGTTGTGAAAGATAATACTTTATTGTACCTTATACTGCTTGTAGCCTTCTTTAATTCACACTTTTTCTCATCATATGCTTTTCACATGCATACTTGGATATGATACAATACATTACATATATACCAATCTAAATAATAACTTATTGAAGTTGGCTACAATAAAAGTTTCACCAAAATTCACAAAGTCAGCCCAATTTCTATAACTTAGGTTCTAAAGACAAACTCGGTGATGTTCAGATACTCAAAAATCACTATCAACACTCACCATCATTTAGCACTTGGTTAAAAAGGAGGCTCAGTTCATACTGATCACTTATAAGTAGCTTGAACTCAGTTCGCACTGTGTGACTTGGTGAATACTATAAAACTCACCATATATTGAATCACTTGGTTAACACTCCATGGTTCAGTCAAAACTAGATTCACATCATTGATACTACTTTCTCATTAGACACTAGAGATCATAGTTAACATTGTAAAACTCGGTTAATACTATGGAACTCAATTAACACTATGGAACTCGATTAACACTGGAGTTTCCATCACTTGCACCAAACAACTCGGTAAATATTGCTACACTCAACATACATTGTAAATAGGTTCTGAAGCTCAGTAGCAACTATATATTGACTAAGTGTGAGTCACTAATAGACAATTTGACCATAATGTCGACAATTTCCCCTTTTAGAATTGGTGAAAAAAACATTTATATATTATCCAAAAACTAAATACTCAAAATTATAAGTCAAAACAATCTTTTACCTCCATTTTGTGTCTACGGCTCAGTAACATACTTTGTTTTTTAGTTTTTTCAAAATTTATTTTATAAGTACTATTCTCCCATACATATACCTAGATTACTACTCCCCCATACATTTTTTCCTTACATATATTTACATATACTTCTTCCTCTGTTTACATATATACATTCATCAATGCTTCTCCCTCTTTTTGACTTAAATGCCAAAGTTGTATATTACATGTTAATACCGAACTGTGACAAGAAGTCAGAGTGTACCTTCAAGATTAATGCCATTATCTTGTCCCAATTTTCTTGTAACACCTTGCTTGCATGTAATGCAATCTGAACTTTTGCTAATAAATCCATCATGTGATCAGCTATGGAGAAGTTATTGGAATGGATGAGTGCCTTAGTATATGCAACATGTTTTTGCAATGCATCCATGCTTGGAAGAATCATGCCTTTAAACTTTGCAAGTGTGAACCTGAACCTATCTTCTTCCTTTAGTAATTCTTCTTGCAAATTTGTTAGAAATCTAATCGTTGAATAATGAGCAGAACTATAGCTTGGGTCAAGTGACAATTAATGTGCATTTGTCTTCATATCTTCATCTATCTTTGATGGTTTATTTTTAATTTCTTGTGTGAAGATAGATGTGTCACACAACTTAACAAATAATGAAGTGATGTTATTTACAGAAGTCTCCAATGAAACAAGAGTAGTAGACAATTCTACTTGGTTTCCAAGTAGAATTATTTCCTCCGCCACTTGTTCCAATACCTTGTTCCCAAATTTTCTTTCTTCTCTTTCTAGCGATTTATCCTATCCATTCAAGTCTTCATTGAATTTTTGGACAATTTCTGCTAATTGATCCAAAATAGGTTGTGTACTTTCAACCTCAATACTTAGTGCATTTAGAAATATGTCCTTTACATCTTCAAGCCTTTGGGTTTCCTTTCTCTTCTCTTCTCTAAGCTTCTGTTTCTTAGCTCTCTTTTGCAATAATTCACCTATGATGTTCATTTGATCAAGATTTAGAGCAGAGATCCCATTTTAGAATAACTATATCCTCATCTAAATCAATATCTTCTTCTTTACCTTTACTTTTATTTGAAACTTCAGTACTAGGTTGAGCCTTATTCTCAACTGTCCTTGTACTAGCTATATGTGGAATGGAAACAATAACAGAAATAGATGGGCTAGCAACAATTGTACATATAGTAGAAACACCTCATTTCTATATAAAAGTTGATGATGGAGGTGCTTGCTACTCGGTAAATGAAGTGCTAGTCATTTGAGTTAATGGAATACCTAATTGAACAGGTCCAAAGCTTGTTTGAGTGCTTGGTGTTGTAGTGGTAGTTACAACCAACTCAGTAGAAGCTTTCTCAGATCTAGATTGCACTGAGGCTTTGCTCGAAGAATGAGGAAATGAAGCCATTACTATTACTGCAATCTTTTCTACATCAGTTTCCTTAATGCTTTGAATCTCTTAAAGACTTCCTCCAGTAGCTTCCTATTCTTCCTCCTTATCATACAAATTTACATCATCTACATTATCATCTTTTGTTTCCACATCCTCTTCCTATTCCTCATCATCATCTTTGTCTTTAATATGAAGAACAAAATCACTAGGTTGATGTAGGTTGTAAATGTTTTTCCATGTAGTTGTGGCTATCTTCACTACATATTCAATGTCTTTTATCAATATCATACATGTTTTGAATTTAAGAGTGATTTTTTCTTCATTTTTCTTCAAAGATTCTATTGGGACTCAAAGTCTCCTTCCCAATTTGAGTACCATTCCAAGATTTTGAGTCATATGAGCATTTTTTAATGCATGTGTACTCGATTGTCTATTTGAGGCCTAAGAGGTGTTTAATGTTTCTAACACCTTGAATTCAATGTATCCAATCATCCCATGAAGATAAATTTCCATTTTGAGCTATTTCGTGATTTTTCATTTTGAGTAATGTCTAAATCTACATTTTTGCCTCTGTC
Source organism: Cupressus sempervirens (assembly GCA_028749045.1). Taxonomy (NCBI): domain Eukaryota; kingdom Viridiplantae; phylum Streptophyta; class Pinopsida; order Cupressales; family Cupressaceae; genus Cupressus; species Cupressus sempervirens. The sequence goes on along the minus strand of CM053788.1, from coordinate 629,262,450 downwards.
AAACAATGACAAGAGGCCTAGTTTGTATTTGAATATCTCGCACCCAGTTATGTTTTATGACTCACTACTTTGGGAATGTTTAATATGCAGATCAGAGAACTTATGTTTCAGATTTGAAGTCATTTTGACATGTCTTGAGTAGGTTTTGAATCCCTCAAAGTCAGTTGTTTATTATTGTCGTGCTGATGTAAATTGTTCAAAATTTTGGGAGGCCCTGTTTGACCAGTTATAACTTTGACCTAGCCAACCAAATTGAGAAAATTCCCTTTTCATTGCATTCTAGAGGTTAGAGACTTGTTATGTTTCTAATTTGAGCTTATGACAAATCTGTTTTATCAGTTTTTGAATGCAATTCCATATGCAATTTGTAAAGTTTTACTGGTGTCATAAAGTGTAGATTGATCGGTACCCATGTTCAGGATGTCATAACTTAGGATCCATGATAGGTGAGATCAAATGGATTGTATCACTGCAATCTAATCTAAAAATACTTTAAATGTGCTAGTTTGCAAGTCTTGATGAATTTGTTTGCACACTTTCCCAGGTCCATTTAGTTTGTGAAAATTACTTTTCTACAAGTGTTTCCATTCTTGTAAATCCAAGTAGCCCATTTTGCCCACTCACCAAATGTGCCCAATTATTTTTCATGAGCCCAAATCCCAAATTTATACTCTCCTAGTGACAATGACCCAATGTCCCAATTTTCATGTCCCCAAATGTTAGTTTTCCCTATTTTCAAAACCAAAACTAAATGCATTTTATGGTTTTTTGACATGTTTTCTTTCTGGTAGTTCTGAGAAGGCAACTTTGGCAGTCAATATCTTTTGACTCTGAAGTCGTCTTGAGACAAGATTTGACAGGGTAAGAGATTATTGAGCAAAGAATTAGTATGTCAGATCTTAAGGCTTAGTTACTCATTTTAGTTAGTTTTAAAGACTAGTCAGAGGACCCTATGGCACAAAGTTTGTAGCTGGTAGACAGGAGGGTAAAGTGATTTTAAATGATCAATTAATTCCTATCCTTGATATAGATTGAATCCAATCAATTCAAGAAGCTCAACCAATGGTTTCTAGAGGCCAGGTGTTTCAGTTTAAATTTTTTTTAACCAGACCCACTTTAGGGCTCGACCTATTTCAATGCATTGACTAGGCATTGGTTTTAAAAGGGATGTTGTAGTGATTTTACTCATTATGATTCCTTGATATGTGTACCTGTGTTTGAAGACCAAATGGGATGCAAGGAATGAATGTACAAAATGCTTTCCAATCAAGATGATATTTGAACTATATGTTTTCATATAACAAAAATATTAGGGACAACATCATAAATGGGAAATAGTGTATTATTAGGTAAAAGTGGAGTAAGTATTTGAGGATTTAATATGAAATGGAAATGAATAAAGATGGTTCATCCTAAGGCTTTTCCCTCCATATTAGATTCATCATATTTATAGATTTTTTCAATAAGGTGGGCTTGAGTTATGGTTGTATATTTAAATTTCTCCCTAGCTTCATAGGTGAAGGGAAGATGTTAAGGATTACCATCTCTATTAATATCTCACATGGATCTTTTTTAGTTGACCTGTTCTTGTCTTAATGAAGCAAAATATTAGTGTGAGAGAGTTGTGCCAAAGTGTGTGAATACAATCTAAAAACCTCTTGAGAATTTTATTATAACTATCAATTAGATTGAATATATCATGGTTTTTTAAATAACCTTTGGCATAGAGCAAGATGAGTCCTCTGAAGTTGTTCAGACGTTCCATTGATTTTGCAATCACCATCATTTTGATAGAATCCTCCAATAGTCCACTCCACTTGTCAACTTCCAATTGAATCACGTTTTGTGGGAGAAGAGAAGGAAGTTTGATTGTTCATAGTATGGATGATAACCTATCTGGAGCCTCTAAAAGTAACGTCACCCTTGAGTTATTTTTTCAACACTTTCAGCAACATTTTTAACCTGTCGAATAAACTACCAAGTAAGAGGTAAATGACAAGTTAAGCCCAAGAAGGAAGAAGGGAGGCAATTAATGACATGGAGGCATTTCCACACACCAAAGAGAATGCAGAGAGCCCACAGTAGGAGTGCCATGCATTTGAAAATGTTGGGGGGAGATGACATTGGAAAATGGGTAGAGTATGAGTTTCCACAACATGCTAGGGGCATCCCACAACATAGAGGAAATGTAAGATGGCAAAACATGGCAAGAGCAAATGAGAAGCCAATAGATGATGAAAATAATCCACGATGTCTCCCACATATTTTACATTTTTCCCCTCCAACAAAGGAAACAAAGTGCATTCTTTTGTTTGTTAGATTGTCACCACCTCCTATTTAGGAGTTAAGGGAGCTGTACGAGATGATCCTTACAAGGAATATGAAAGCTCCTCGAAACAAAATTGCATTGAGAGTAGAAGAAATCACATCAGTCAAAAGGTGAAATTCTTACATCCCACATTCATGATGCACAAGACATTTTAGCTTTTTAAATACAACAACATACACATCCAAGTAGTCTTTAAGACATCTAGCTTTTGGAGCCTCAACCTTGTGCGTGAGGCCCACATGGATGGCCTATTGGAGACATAGAAAAATATTGAATGATGTGGTAGTTGACTAGATAGTGAACAGTGCAGCTAGACCAACCAAAAATTGACATGTGGCATGTTAATGTTTAGCATTAGAAGAAGCAAAACATGAATTACTTGATATACTAAAATTACTATTGATTCCATAAATCACAGAGATATAAGCATACATATTATATATATTAATATACGTATACACATACATATGCCTACATCCTTGTAATGTTTCATGGATCATCATAAGTACAATGATCATATTTATTGATTAATCAACAGACTTCATTATGATCGGGCTCCTTATTATTGGGAGACAATTTCTTTATCGTGCCTTGTTATTGTTATCAGGCACTTATATAAAGTTTGTTTGTTATTGATTAAAATAACATGCCTCTAAGGAGGCATGTCTCTACATGGCCCTTGGGCCATGTAGAGACATGACTCTTCGGAGTCATTTCCTTTACCCTCATATATATGTGAGTATGCTGCTATAGGGAAAGCATTAATCACACAAGATTCAAGTAGCTGTAGTTAGTGATAATATTGCATAAAAATTACTTTCTATTATCATCATTATTTCATTTGTTAAACAAAACTTCAATTTTATAGTTACTATTGAAGGAGAAAGATAAGCAAATATATTACTGAGATTGTTGCCATACAAAAGCAAAGATATTCTACATTGTTCAAGTAAGATATTTTCTGCAAGCATTTATTTGTAATTGTTTTATCTATCAAAGATCCACAATAATTAACAAGGTATCAAAGCATTACTGATAGGAAAACTTTTACAAAGTATTCATTCTAATCTAAATTTCAAAATTTATAGAAAGAGGTTTTAAATTCAAAGCATTAAAATGGTGAATCACGTAAGAATAGAAGATAGGCTAGATGGAGCATCAAACTTCTCATCTTGGAATATTAGATTATTAATAATGCGAAAAGAAATGGAATTAGAAAAATACATTGAATCAAATTTACCCATGCCTAAAAATGAATCCAAGAAAGTAACGTGGAAAAGGCATAATAATAAAGCAATGAAGATCATTATAGACTCAGTAAAGGATCATACACTTCCATCTATAGCATATAATCCTATAGATCAAGGGTACAAAATTGCATTTCAAGAAGATAGAGTTCTATCTTGGCCTAAGAACTCAACTATTAAGAAAGCCATCTCCATTGGAGTTAGAGATGGAAGTCTTTATAAGCTTTTTAATAACCAAAATCCTAATTTAAACTTAACCCTTAGTAATAATAAGTCAAACTCCTTTAAAATCTAGCATAGGAGACTAGGTCATCTTAACTTTCAGGCCTTATCACCTATAGGGAAAATTGTAAAAGGTCTACGTAATTTGAAAGTAGATCATTCAAGTATTTGTAAAGGGTCTTCATTAGGTAAAAATACTAAACATTCCTTTCCCAAAAGTGATCATAAATCTAAATCCATTCCTGAATTGATTCATATAGATCTTTGTGGTCCTGTGTTAGTCCCCTCTCTTAATGGATGTCTTTTCTATATAATTTTCATTGATGATTACTCTAGGAGAACTTGGATCTATTTTCTGAAACAACAGGAGTCATCTAAGGTCTTATCCAAGTTTAAAGAATTTAGAGCCTTAGTTGAAAACCAATCAGGTCAAAAGATCAAAACCCCAAGGTCTGACAATGGAGGTGAATGCACATCTGATATCTTTAAAAACTTTTGTATTTCTATTGGGAATAAGAGGAATTTTTTTGTACCTTATAATCCTCAACAGAATGGAATAGCTGAACGGAAAAATAGATCTATTATTGAATTAGTCAGAGCAATGTTACGTGATCAAACTCTTCATTACTCATTTTGGGTTGAAGCATCCTATATTGCTATCTACATTCAAAATCAATGCCCTCACTCCATATTAGAAAATACCACCCCAAAAGAAGTATTTACATGCATTAAACTAGATTTAAGCCACCTAAGAATATTCAACTTTCCAATCTATATTCACATACCAAAAGAGAAAAGAACCAAATTGGAGTCTTCCATGGAAAAAAAGGAATATTCATTGGATATAGTGAAACTTTAAAAGGATACAGGATCTACATTCCTGGGCAAAGGACAATTGAAATTAGTAGAGATGTAATATATATTTTTTATTAAAATGTAAAGATGTAATATTTGAAGAAGACACAACCTTTAAAATTTCTAGTAATAGTGATGAATCTATTTTAGAAGAAGATCAACCTATATAAATTGAGAGGGAGGATGATTCTAGCTTCTCTTCCATGTCTAATCATATAGAACTTGAAAACATCAACAATAACAATAAGAAGAGACCTCTTTGGGCTAGAAAAATGTTAGAAGAAATTCAAGTTGAACCAAATGATGTAATTTAGGAAAGAAAAAGGACCAAAACTCAATCTTGTTATGTTGCATTACTATCTAAACTCATAAAATTTGAACCTACTAATGTTGAAGAAGCAGTTTTAAATCAATCATGGAAGGAAGCAATGATTGAGGAATATAACTTTATATTGAAAAATGATGTATGAGATGTTGTACCAAGATCTAAGAACAAATTAGTTGTCTCTTCCAAATGGTTGTTCAAGATTGAACATGCTTCAGATGGTAGTATTGAAAAATACAAGACAAGATTTGTGGCCTGAGGTTTCTCTCAGAAAGAAGGTATTGATTATGAAGAAACCTTTGCCCCTATTGCCAGGTACACTTCAGTCAAAACAATCCTAGTAATTGTAGCATTCAAAGAATGGAAAATACATTAGATGGATGCCAAAACAACATTTCTCAATGGTAAGATTGAAGAAGAAGTTTACATTGAACAACCAGAAAGGTTCAATACTTATGATAGCAAGACTCATGTTTGTAAATTAAATAAAGCACTTTATGGAATCAAATAGGCTCCTAGAGCTTGGTATGAAAGAATAGATAATCACCTATTGAAATTAGGATATGCCAAAAATGAAGCTGACCCAAATCTATACTTCAAAACTGAAGGTGATGATATGATTATTCTTGTATTATATGTTGATGATTTGCTAATTATAGGTGAGGAACATCTCATAAAGAAATGTAAGCAAGAACTCACTACAAAATTTGAAATGAAGGAATTAGGGTTACTTCACTACTTTCTGGGATTAGAAGTTGAGCAACAAGACAACTATATTAGACTAAACTAGGGAAAATATACAATTGATATCTTAACCAAATTTGGAATGATGGAATGTAAACCGGGTCCTACCCCTATGGAAATAAATATACACAAACTAAAAGATGATATGAACAAATCTGAGGCTACAAATCCTACTTACTATAGATAAATTATTGGTTCCCTAATGTATTTGGTCAATGCTCATCTAGACATATGCTATGCAACTCACACCTTGAGTCAGTTTATGTGTGCTCCTAAGAAGATACATTTACATGCAACTAAATACATATTAAGATATCTGAAGGGTACTATTGGAATGTGAATCAAATATGATAACGTCAACATTGAATTACTTGGATATTTAGATTCTGATTGGGCTGGAAGCTCTATTCAACGAAGGAGTTTTTTAGGATATTGTTTCGGTCTTGGATCTGGTATGATTTCTTGGTCTAGTCGGAAACAAACTTTAGTAGCATTGAGTTCCACTGAAGCTAAGTACATTGCATCTTCCTTGGGTGCTAGAGAAGTAGTATGGCTATGAAAGTTGCTTTTAGATCTCTTCAAAAGACATTTGAAGCCTAGTGTGATTTATTGTGATAATGAAAGTTGTATTAACCTTTCTTCTAATCTAGTATTTCACGACTCCAAACATATTGAAATTTCATTTCATTACATCAAAGATATGGTGAATCAAGGAGTTATCCAATTGGAATACATATGTACAAATGAGCAAACTACTGATATCCTTACCAAGCCTCTTGCTAAAATGAAACTGAAATACTTCAGAGAAAAAACTTGGTATGATTAATTGTAATGATACATTTTTAAAATAAAATATTTATTTCATTTGAGTTTATGCCTCTATTGGTTACTTAGTAGTATTTGATATGTAATGAAAGGTGACGATCATTCATAGAAATATTCATTTGTAGAAAATTATTTACAAGGTGATGATCTCGTAAATAATAAACCTATTATGAGCATCTATAGACATTGCTTAAGTGCAAGTAGAGAATATATGGGCATCTCTATACATTTCTTAAGTGCAAGTAGAGATTATATGAGCATCTCTAGACATTGCTTAAGTGCAAGTAGAGATTATAAGTGCATCTCTAGAAATTTCTTAAGTGCAAGTAGAGATTATGAGTGTATCATGGACATCTCTAGACATTGCTTAAGTACAAGTAGAGATCATAGAAACTTAATCACAATGGATATCTCTAGACATTTCTTAAGTGCATGTAGAGATCATTTAATGTTCATACCATTTTGATTATATGATGATTCTGACTTAATTAATTTTTTACTTCTCCCTAGCTAAGGAGGAAGTGTTAATGTTTAGCGTTAGAAGAAGAAAAACATGAACTACTTGATATACTAAAATTACTGCTGATTCCATAAATCACAAAGATATGAGCATACATATATGTATATATATTAATATAAATATACACATACATATGCCTACATCCTTGTAATGTTTCATGGATTATTAGCAGTACTGAGATCATATTTATTTATTAATCGATAGACTTCATAATGATCAGGCTCCTTATTATCGGGAGACAATTTCTTTATCGTGCCTTGTTATTATTATCAAAAACTTATATAAAGTTTATTTGTTATTGATTAAACTAACATGCCTCCAAAGAGGCATGTCTCTACCTAGCCCTTGGGCCACACAGAGACATGACTCTTTAGAGTCATGTCCTTTACCCTCATGGAAAGCATCAATCACATGGCATTCAAGTACCTGCAATCAGTGGCAATATTATATAAACATTACTTTCTGTTATCATCATTATTTCATTTTTTATACAACACTTTAGTGTTATAGTTACTATTGAAGGAGAAAGATAAGAAAATATATTACTGAGATTGCTGCCATAGAAAAGCAAAGATATTTTGCATTGTTCAAGTAAGATATTCTTTGTAAAATTTATTTGTAATTATTTAATGTATCAAAGATCTACAATAATTAACATGGAAACTAATGAAAAATCTAACAATGACATGTGGTAGTGGTCTTCATATCCTAGCACACATCTCGAGTTAGTGACATAGCAAAGAGTGACAGGTGTCATGACTTTGCTATGTCGCTAGTGACATGGAAAACTTGAGATCCCATAATGACAATCTACCATGTGGTGGAGGCTGGTGAGGTGGAAGTGATGATGTGGCAGTAGATGACAAGGTGATACCATGTATAGAGGTGCCACGTGTGTGATGTCGCTATGTTGCAATGATGTGGTGAGTTGACGGGGACAACGATATAGCAATATAATTAGGAAGCAACACATGGTGCCTAGGTGGCAACCATGTTCAGAGGATGCTAATGAGGTGGTACAGACCAATAATAGTTTGACACTTGGTAGAGGGGTAGTAAAGTAGGATGATATGTTAGATGATGGTGCAAAAGGCCAACCAATCAGAGTGTGACACATGTCACAACTCGATCAAATAGGTTTGACCCGAATCAACAAATTGGAGGGAAAAATTAGGCATGAAAATATATATTTTTATTATTTTTCTAGTTTTCTGAATGTGGCAGGTCATTTAAACAAAAATGGTTTTTATTATATAGTTTTGACTTTTGAAAAATTTAAATACGGAGGCTATTTTTCATTTTGAGATTCTAGGCATCTCTAATGTGCCAATATAGTTCTATTATTTATTGTCAAAACTAGGAGAGAACAAATCTTCCATTTTTGTGGTTTTTTTTTGCACAAGAACCCACCTACTCGAGCTATACAAGGTTCTGTGCCAGATGCTCATTTTACAACCTTGTTCAATTAGGGTAGTTTAGATTTGATCTCTGATGAAACAATGAACTAGATGAACATCAGAGGTAGTATGAATGTAGTTAGGGACAGATTTTGTCACCTCCAAGTTAGTTTGATGAAGGAATTATCATCATTTTAGATACTTTGGCAAAACAAGGGTTTTCATCATTAAGGAAGAGATATTTCCAAGTTTTTTATAGACAATGATGATAATCATATCAAATTTTGGTTGTAGAAAGATGAGAGATACATTGCAATAAATGAACAACAAGTAATAAGAATACATATAGTTTAGATCTGTCAGGCATCTCTATGTTTCAATTTCATGCATCTATTGTATTTATTTTAAAGAAATGAATAGAAATGTAGTAGAAAGTTAATCTTCATTTTGATATCTTGTCTCCCATTCATGCTATTTTTGATCTTTTGTGTTTTGTAAACAAAGAGTATGAAACCCAGTTGCAATTGTTCTTTGTTGTATATGTTGATTTATTTTTCTTATGACTTAAGGAGTCATGTAAGTGCTTATTTTATCATCATATGGTTGCATATTTCATGAAGGGTTTAGTTGAGTATGAGATTTAGAAAGATGCAAATGTCTGATTGACAAGGTGAATAGATAGATCAGGAAAGTCGTGATGTATGGGATATGTCAATGAGTTTTAGGGATATGTGTTAGGGGTTTTGTAAGGACCCTCCTCTTATGCAATTATAAAATATGAATTCTCTGTTAAAGCTGTTATAGGGGATTGAAATGGATATGAAGTAATGCTTATTTTGTGAATGTCCAAATGAAATCTAGAGTAGTTGTTATATCCATGTTTTAATACTTAGTGATTCAAGAACTAATACACTATCTCGACTCTTAAAACATTAAAATTTCACTAACAATGATATGAATCATTTTCACTTGATGATAAGGGTTTTGATTTGGTACCTCGATGATTAAGTTTTATGCTTCAGATAGTCCAATATTCTTTAATTGGTGTTGTTATGATGATTAGGTATATGCATGCCTAACGATGATTATTTTAGTATTTTTAATCTAAATTAATGGATAAGTTATATTATATTGATTTCGTGATTTCTAATGATTAAATGTGAGTAGAAATGAAATAAATAGTTAATTTATTTGAAAGATGGATGTTTTAATTTATGTAAATTTCCTTGATACATTATATACATATACACATGTGATTTTCTTGTTCTACTGATGTGTGCAATGAGTGTGAAAGATATTTTAGTCAGAAAATCTAACGGAGAAATGAAACTGAACCCTATGTATCGATTGTGAAAACCAAGGTTGAATCTGGTGAAAGATACAAACCCTGTTGTTTGTATTTTATTTGTGTCGTGGGTTGAATGAATGTATCATCTTGTAATCTTTAAATATTAATATTTCATAACAATATTTTTATAGTGTCACTTGACACTCATGAATTGTATATGCATTCTAGCATGATAGTTAGGATCAACTAAATAACCTAAAGATCTAAGTTAGCTTAGGTTAGTTACCATTTTTCTATTCAATGAGTAATCTTGGTTAATTACCCTAATCTAGATTTGTGCTTAAATTGCATTTTAAGGGTTGTTATATAGTCCTAAAATATTCCTAGCTTTTGATAGGTCTCCAATTAATCCTAAAAAGCCTAAAATCATGGAATCTAAATACCCAAGGGGTATGGGTATGGGTTGGAGACATTTTTCACCCCCTTAGCCCCTTTTGTTGACTTTTATGGTCACTCAAAAATCCTACTTTTGGTTGATTGCAAAAATTGATTGTCTCCTTCATGAGTTGGTGGCTTAAACTCTACCTCAAGATTTACCTAATGTCTAGTTGAGTTAGGATCATATTTAGAGGGCATTTTTGAGAGGTTTTCGTTGTTACCCAATCTCTAGTTTTAGGGAGAAGTTTTGAAGATTGAAGAAATGGAAGGAAAAACTCTTCTCAACTTGTTCATTTTACCATAACATTATTGTGAAGGCAAGAGTTCTTCACTCTTTTGCTCATGTTCTTCATCTTCTTCATGCTTTGATTCATGCATAAGGCATTGTGTTGTTCATTGTATTGCTTGTATGTGTGTTGACTGTGCTTGGGAGGGATCTAAACTTATTCTTGGATGTCTTTCTTATGTTTTGCTTTGAATTTTGAGGGGATTTCATCGGGATTGTTTTGGCATTACTCACCCTTGGATAGGGAAGAAGTGGCTATGTATGGGGGAAGGGCCTTAGTTGGACCTCAATAGTGTAGAGTCTCCTCTCATGGTGAGAAGAGGGAAAGAGGGTAGGGTGTTATGGGCCCCTATTTGTCATCACATACAATGTTTGAAAATTTGAATTCTTGAACAAGGTAAGGAATGAAAATTCTTGTTGTATTGGCCTCGAAAGGACATTTGTAGAAGAACATAAGCTCTTGAGTTTTAGCCCCGAAAGGGCTATGTTATGGTATGGTGATTGACGTCTCCTATTGAGAAAATCCACCTCCACCCTAGTTTGGTTCAATCTTAAACCTATTGTGCAAAATTAGGATGGGGATGCATGCTTGAATTTTTCTTCGTATTATGTTTGATTTATCTTTGGGTCAGTTCTTGTCTTCTCTGTGATCACCATGATGTACTGAAGCTATTGAAAAGGATCCCTTGTTAAGGACCTAGAAGAGAATTTGAATTGTGTTGTAATGTTATGCAAAAAAATGTGTTTAAACTCATGTTGAAGTGGCAAGGATGTCACACTGGTTCTTTCCCGACGGAGCCTTGAACCAAGTTGATTAATAGGAAAAAAAAAAAGATTGAGTAAAGTTTCTTGCATATGAGATTTTCATATTTCAGTTTTACACATATGGGAAATGAAGAATAGGTAAGATGGTGATGTTTTATTTATACAAATTTCAAGTCCAATTATGCTAAGGAAGAAATTATGTTAGGTTGAATTTTTTAAATTTGATTCGTGAATATTGGGAGATGAAACAAATGAATCTTGCACTGTTGATGAACTAAATCATTTAGTCTCCCTTGTTAACTAAGTAATTAGTAAAATCCAATTTGGAAAGGATGTTTACACCTCTTGTTAAAATGTAGTTGCAATATATATATATATATATATATATATATATACTCATACTTTCAAAAAAAAAAAGAGAAGAAAGAGAGAAAGCAAAATCTCAATAAGCAACCTATAGGATGCTGGAAAATGCATGAGGGAAGGATAAAGCTTCCAAAGAAAGCAATAGACATAATACTGATTATAATATTTTGTTATAATTTAAAATATCTAATATATATATATATATATATATATAAGCAACTTTAAAATATAAAAGGAATTGATAAAGATCTTACCAGTACCCTAGCCCTTAGTAGAAAACTTTTAATCTTAAGTTCTTCTCTATTCTCATCATTTCTCTAGGCGTTGACAAGGCTTTTATTAAATCTACACACAAAAAAAAGGCTAACCTGCGTGCCCCTAGGCGAGTTGACATATCACCTTCTTAGCAAATTTCAAAGTCCAAAGCTTTTATACTTTCTCCTTCCCTGCCTATCTATCCATGCGTACACTTCCTTTGGCAAGCATATTAAATAATCTCTGCCCATTCCTCACGCAAATCTGTGGCTGCTCTTACCTGCGTCAGTTACAAGTGGGAATGACATGAAGTTTTAAACCAAATTTATGATATTGTGAGCTTTTTGCCCCCTTTTATTTCTCTTTTCAAATCAGCGAATCATGTCCTTTGACCTACGTGAGTTGAGGGGAGGAAGTAGTTTGAAGCTTGGGCCACGTGTAAGAGTAGCCTTTTGAGTAGCTAGGCTAGGGGGAGTTAATGTGGTGTAGGGTTATATTAAGCTATGTAGTGGGCAGGAAGGGTTAGTATGTGGTTTAGTATTTAAAGTTAAGTAATTTATTTTATTAATTAAGTTTAAGTGGTTTGGTTAGTATGTTTCATCTAGTATTTTTAAATAATGTTTTTTTTTTTACAATAGGCAAATTTAAATTTAGTTATGGGTAGTAGTTTTATGTTAAAGCATAGTAGTTAGTAGTAGTTTGAATGAAGTTTAAAATATTATGTTTAGCTAGTTAGAATTTTAAGATCTAGCGTATGAAAAATTGGTGATGTTCAGATTGAGTTTTAATTAGTTTAAATTTTAAATTACATAATCAACGTGTTTTTTTTTGTGTTAGTAAAGTAGCATGAAGATGCTAATATTAGATAATGATTTCTTGTTAGAAAATTTTAGTCTTTATAAAATTAATTATAATCTATGTGAGATTTGTTAGTACGTTGACTTGTTCAAATGTTTAAATTTGAATTTATTCATGTAACGATAAGTTAGTATTAATAAAGTAGTAGTTAACATCTGTTAATTAGGATTAGTTTTAATAAAGTTTTTGAAGTAAGTTAATTACAGTATAGGTTAAGTTTTGGTGTTATTTTATTTTAGTATATTTTAGTTAGAATTTCCTTACAATAGATTATATTTAGAAAAGATAATATCATCATTGATTTAATATGTCGTTTTAAAGTAAATTAGATTATTAGATCAATTTGTTTTTAAGTGTTGAATATACATGTAGATAGTTTTTAGTATTGTGAGTTTAAGATAATTTGAATTATTTATTTTAATTATAATAGATTACTTTAAAATTAAAGTAATAATGAAACAGTTGTCAAAATCAATGTAATAACGAATGCTCAGATTTAAAAAATCTTTTCTTCTCATTGATTATAATCTTAAATAGAGATGATAGGACATCGTTAGGAGATCACGCATCTGTTTCTCATTATGCCTATACTTTAACTTGTGCATATAAACATATAGAACTTAGTAGTGTGATTAAATTTTAAAAGTGGATTTAATAAAATAAAATAAAATTACGTGTGTTTTTGCCCCTTGTATTTTGGGCATGACAGGTTTGTGGAATTGCCTAATAGATAAGGTACCAATCTGCTATAGGATCAAAGTGTTATGTTTGTCATATCATGGTTTTGCTGAAAATCAACATCATAAATCAAATATCTTTTCCCTTTAATGTTGAAGGAACGAAAGCATGTTGCCCTCACTTAGCTTATCAATTTTTTAGGTCATGTTATTAGCTATTTCATGTCTATGATCTTTGCATTAGTACAAAAGATATAAGGGTTCTATTTGCTTTGTTTTAGATTCAATGTATGCTTTGAATACTAGTATCATATGAAGAATCTATAGGTCCACCTACCTAGGTTTTTTAGAGCCTAAAGTAGAAGAGGGATCCAACCTTATAGTTGGCCCGATGTCTGAAAGGATATGTTGCAGATGGGAAGTAGATTCCCCTAGATGTATTCTATTCTCATTGGGGTAGTTTGAAACTGTGACATTTCAAAACACCAACAGATTCTTTCACCTCCTTTTCACTAAGACTTGACATGAGTTGCCTAAGAGTCTGTTCAAAGATTTCTTTTGTAGTCTTCTTTGCATGCTCCCATCTAGGCTTGATTACTTGCATAAGTTCTTTAGGAATTTTTTGTACAAGTTGATTAGGTGAGTACTTCCATTTTTTGAATTTTGACATAAGAATTTCTTCAATCTGCTTCTTCTCATCTGCATTCTTGGTCTCATATCTAAGAGATTTGAAATTTTCCATTCCATCTCCTCCTTCCAATTCCTTTAACTTTTCTTGAAGTGTAGGGGGAGGCTTTTTGAATATAATCTACTAGACATCTTCCTCACCTACCTTCAGTTTCTTCCTTGATTTTGGTGCCCTTCTTATGAATACAACAATGGATGACTTAGTAGGTTTGGTTATGAATACCTTACCTTTCTTTCTTGTAGGCTCTTCTTCCTCAGATTTGGAATTCTCATCTCCATCCTTTGCATTGTCTTCTTCCACATCGTCACCTTTTCCTTTTGTTAGCAGGAGAGTATAACTTTCTTGTTTTAGTTTTTCTATCCTTTTTTTCCCTTTGAAAACTTCTCGAGGAAGCTTAAATTCAAGTTCTATTATTTCCTTAGCTTCTTCATAAGTCCCAAAATATGGTGTTTTAGGGTCCACAGGCTCATTCAAAAAACCTCAATGATATCTTTGGTTTCATCTATGTTAACCTCATGCTCTAGAGGTTTAACCCATGCTATTCTAGGCATGACTACCTAAATATATACCTTATTAAAATCTACCATAAAATAGATATCATCCTTGTAGTCTTCTATAAGCTTCACAGGTATCCTATACCTATTCTGCATATTCTCTTTGAATGTTTAAAAGTAATTGTCCATGATACTATCAAAGTTTTCACCCATTTCTATTGTATACTCATTTATTTGACATAAAATAGGGACAAGATAAACAAAATGTTAGACATCTTAAATGAATGGAACAATTTTAGGCATATTCTTTTAGCATTAAACATAAGACAGGTCAAGCCAACAAGGTGGTTGATGCATTGAGTAGGAGGATCACTTTGGTATAGAAAATTCAACTCCAAAGCATTGGAATAAATTCTCTCAAGGACCTTTACAAAGGCAACACTAATTTTGGCAACATTTATCGGGTATGCACTACATTAGTGGGCATATATAACACTAATTTTTTGAATATCTTCTTCAAGATGGCTTACTTATTAAAGGACATCAGTTATGTATCCCTAGGTGTTCAATGAGGGATAACATTATCAAAGAAATGCATTATGGGGGAATGAGTGGCCATTTTGGTCTAGATAAAATATTAGAAGTAGTTAGGAGATATTACCATTGGCCAAAAATGCAAAATTATGTTAGAAAATTTGTGGAAACTTCTATCATATGCCAACAAGCCAAAGGTACATCAACTAACCAAGGTCTTTATCAACCCCTTCCTATACCTTCTAGGCCATGGCAAGCTATTTCAATGGACTTTGTTATGGGACTTCCAAAACAGGGCTATGATAACATTTTTGTAGTGGTTGACCATTTTAGAAAGATGGCACACTTTATACCTTGCAAGAGTACTCTTGATGCATCACATATTGCACAATTATTCTTCAAAGAAATTGTTAGAATCCCTGGGTTGCCTGAGTCCATTGTGTTCGATAGGGATGCCAAGTTCCAAGGTCACTTTTGGAGAACCTTACATAAAAAGTTGGGTACAAATTTACAATTTAGTTTTGCATATCATCCTCAAATGGATGGGTAGATAGAGGTTATAAATAGATCACTTGGTAATCTTCTTAGATGCTTGACAAAACAATACACACAAAGTTGGGACCTCTTGTTACCTCAAATAGAATTTTCTTTTAATGACTCCTTGAATAGATCCATAGGTAAAAAAACCCTTCCAAAAAGTCTATGGCATGCTCCCCAAAGGACCTATGGAGCTTAGGGAACTTCCTACTAATTTTAAAGTCAGTGCCAAAGGGGAAGAACTGACAGAAATGATAAATTAGGTGTAGGAATAGGTCAAGGATAGTTTGGAATAGTCATCACAAAAGTACAAAGCAATGGCAGATAAGAAGAGAAGGGAGGTTCACTTTAAGGTAGGTGACAAAGTGTGGGCTTATCTAAGAAAGGAGAGGCTACCTAAGGATTAGCACACCAAGCTTCAAATGAAGAAAATAGGACCATACACAATCTTCCATAAGTTTGGTGAAAATTCTTATGAAATCACTCTCCCACCATCCCTTTCCATTTCTAATATTTTTAACATTGCTGATCTAACTCCTTTTAAAGGAAATACATATATGATAGGTACCATGGATGCTAAGGAGCCACATGCTGATTGGTTGCAAGAACTTCCACCAAGTCAACCCCTTCAATTGGAGAAAATCCTTGACACAAAAATCTATAAGAAGACTAGGCATAAAACCTATCTGTAATACCTTATCAGGTAGAAAGGTCTTCCTGATATTGATGCCACTTGGATGATAGAGTAGGACATCTTCAAGCATGGCTACACTTTGGATCAATTAACCTCAAGTGGGAACTTGAGTTTCAAATAGCCTGAGTAGCATGGTGTAGGAGCACCCCATCAAAACTAAGTGGTCTTATGGTCTTCTAGGTCTTTACATCTTTTAATTCTAGCATATTTGGTTAATTAGGGTCTTTCTTGCATATTGATCCTATTTGTGTGATCCTTGAACAACTTTGGTATTTGTATAAACTAGTTGCTTCATGAGGTCACAAGGATCTAGTAGTCTCCTAGGGTCATGTTAAAGGTCTTAGGAAGTGTTAGGATCTTTTAAAAGTCATGGTAGAGTCATACAATCAAAATAAATTGCATAACTATGACAATAATGCAACATTAACATAATAATAATAAACTTTTGTTTGTAAAAGTTCCCTCCAACAGTCACAACCTTCAAATTTTTGTTGGACCAGTTGGGGGAAGGTTTTCATAATCCCTTACAGGTGGGTGGAAGACATCATGATGTAATATTTTCTTGTGAATCAATAAAATACTACTATTTTCCTACAAAAGTTCTAGTTTTTTGCTCATTATACGGATTGTATGGAGATAGGTGACTAGAGGGTCAGGTTTTATTAAAGCTTAAAGAGTTACCTTTCAAATGAGCCACTCTGAGCCCTTGAATCACCAAGAGATTGGAGTGATAAGGGTTTTTGCAAAAGCTGATTACAAACCCTAACCACCTAGGGTTTTGGCTAAAAATGACAATATCTCCCATTTCCACCAGTGGAAAAATCTGATTTTCTAGGAAATGGGAGATTTACAAGTGTACTTTATGATTTTGGAGGTTTTAGGGCAGAAGCAGATGGTGGTCATATAGGACAAGAAAGAATGAGTTGGCATCTTCATGTGACAGCTCTGTTGCATACTGAAATTTGCAAAAATGCACACCTTGGGGGTTGAGCTAGGTTATGAAACCTTGGATTCCTTCTATTTATGATCTCATCTAACTATTGCTTGTGTTAATTTTCCATTACACTTCTTATTTCTAGTAGTTCCTTTGTGAAATAGACCTAATTGGGGCAATTAGGCCTATCATGAAATGTTGTTTTGAAGGATTGAAAAGTAATGTTAGAACTTGCCTTCTTGGGAGTATTTCAAACTCAATAAAGAGTGCTATAAATGGTGATTTTTCCTTAGGGTCCTTTGGAAGATTTTGCACTTAAGACATAATTTGGCTTTAGGAGGGCTACTAGGCCTTTGTTGCATTATTAGGATAGATTATTAGAAGTTGGGTCTAACTTGTTGTTGGGTAGTGATCCCTAGGTTTTTGCGCATGAGTTTAACCCTCTAGCATGTTGATAGCCTCAAAGTATGTGAATACATGCTTTGAGGGAGAAAAGTCAAGTTTTTTCAAACTTAGGTTGCATGTGTTAGGAGTGGTCTTTTAACCATGTTCTTATTCAAAGGTGTAGGAGTTTGGGCATGTTACTAGTCATGTTAGATTGGTAATCAGCATAACTTAGGTTTGTTTATTGTTATTCCCTTACCTCTGCATCAATTCACTCCTCCCCTCTCAGTTACACCTCTTATATTTCCAACAATAATGACTCATAGAAGTGTGCTCACATTTTAGGCATACAACCTTTACAATATTATCAAAATTTATGTGACAAAATCTTCTATGCCACAACCAACTATTGTCCACTTTAGCTACCAAACACGCCATTTTAGTAGGATTCAATAAAAAATACATTTTCTCTATATCTTGTTCTTCTTCCAATCAACTTACCATCTGTATCTTTGATAATGTAGGTCTTCTTAATGAATTGCAATTGATAACCCATGTCCACCAACTATACAACACTCTAAAAATTATGCTCCAATCCTTTAATAAAATAAACATCATAAATGTTAGTTTTACCATCAAGAGTAATGGATCCAATTCTTGTTATGTGGTAGGCTACATGTTTACTAGTTACTCTAACAATACCTCCATCATGATTCCTGAACTTGACAAACTTATTCATATTACCAATCATGTGATGTGAACAACCACTGTCAATTATCCAATCAAATTTATTTCCACTTAGGAAACTAGATCTTTTTCTTCTCTAATTTCTCTATCAAGATCATCTTCTTTAATTGCCACAAATCCCAATTCATCATCACTTTCACTTTGACATTTCTCATTAGATTATTCATCTTCATTTGCATACAAATAATTTCTATCACTTCTAGGCTTAAAATTTCCCTTATACATTTTCTCTCTTTTAGGATATTTATATGCCCAATGAGTAAATTCATCACAAGTCCAACATTTAAATATTTTTTGACCATATTTTTCTCTTTTCACAAAAGGGCTATAGCTTCCTCAATCTTCTTGTCTTCCTTGGATCTGCTATTACCGGAAAAATCTCCACATGTGCTTTCACTCCTTGTCAAATTAGGTTGAATATTGAGGGCACTAAAAGTTGTTTCAACTTTAGCTAGATCTCTAGACTATCTCAGATCTACTTTTGTAGATTCTAATCTTCCAAGAAATGTTTCTTTTGTGAAATCCTTAGTGTATGGAATTAATAGCTGAATTATCTGAGCTACTTGCTTGAATGGTGGCATCAAAATTTTCAAGATCTTCTACACTACTTCATTTTCTTCCTTGGTTCCACCAAGAGCCTGAATTCTTACAACAATTTCTAATATTCTACCAATATAGCTTCTTATAGATTCATCTTCCATCATCTTAGCATCTTGAAGTGCACATATCCAATTCTCAAATCTCATTTTTTTTGCATATGTATCACCTTCAAAAGTAGATTCTAATTCTTTCCAAATTTCATGAGATGCTTGAAGTGACTTTACCTGACTGTATTCATTCTCTAGAATAGCTAATAGTAGAGCTTCTCTAGATCTCATATTACACATAAAAAAAACTCTCTTTGCTTCAGTACATTATTCTAGTTCTTCTTCTTCCACAATTGTCTTATCACTCTTTGTTAAGAACTAATAACCTGAACTCATGCATAATAGATGAGTCTTCATATTCTCCTTCCAACTATCATAGTTGGCCCTATAAAACTAGGACTATCCTTTCTGAAAAGATTTTCCATCAATCTCTCAAAGTTTTTAATCTTATCCTTCAAGGACATGATGTTCTGATACTAATTGTTAGAATATATAGCTCACCAATATAACTGAGAGGCGGGATTAAATCAATTATCTAATTAATATCATAATTATCAACCTTATTAAACTATATTCATATGAGAAATATAATAAAACACTACAACAAGATACTCATACACAGTAACACTAGCTTTGTTAACTAGGGAAACACTTGATCAGAGGGAAAACCCTAGTAGGGATGGTTCCTAGAAGATGATGTACTAATATAAATGTTCTTTGTTAGAGGATGGACCCTGTTAGGAGTCTATCAATACATTTAGTACATATGAGTCCCTTTTAGGAGACTTTGAATCCCTATTAGAAGATTTGAACCCTGTTAGAAGTTGTGCCAACCTTGTTAGGAGTTGTGGAAGATAGTTGGACCTACTATCCAAATAGCTCCAAGGCCAAGATCAATGAACCCACTATCTAAATGATCTCTATATTATTCCTTGAAAAATAATAGAAATGAAATTTACTTCCATTCTCTTCTTTTTTCCTATCAGCTGGACCTTTGCTCCTTCTAATCTTGTAAGAATATCACAAATCTCGCATCTAATAACCTCTTGGATCACTTACTCGCATTTACCAAAAAATCTTGTTCTTTTCACACTTTGCAGTACCAATTACTATTTTACAAACAAAGAAAACATCTTTCCTTTATACCATATCTTCAAAATAATTCCTTGAGGCTTTCCCAATTAATTATATTAAGATAATTAAATAATTACAATTACAATATTATTGTTGGCTAACACTCTATACAAAACTTCACACATGCAATATGAAGGCTTGCACACTTGCTAACATCACCAATAGACTGTCCTCTATCACCACCTAATTATGCATCTTCTTATTGCATCTTGGATGTAAGATATCTAACAAACATTAGAAACCACTTTCCTAAAACTCTATCTCTGGTCTACTCTATAAATTAGGTACAACTTCTATATGTCTTTGACTTAGACTCTATGCACTGAACCACATCATCAAGACATTATGCTGAACATGTCCATAACCTTGTATCACCAAATAATTAAACCATTGTCCATGTGATCAAGATCACTATCTACTACTTATCCATCTTTATAGAAACCATACTATGTTGACATCAATGACAAACATAGTAATGAATGGAACATGTCAATACTATCCAATGCTTAGGATACTCCCCCACAGTAGTATCATTAGTATTCATACTAACAATAGAAGGGACTAATATTTGGCAACAAAATCATGTCAAGGATGAAGGTTTAATGGTGCTTTAAAATGAGGAAGATGAGTCTATTGGAGAGAAATCATAAAATACTAGGCTAGGCTAGGGAATAAGACCAATGACATTGCAATAATGGAGGGAAACATAAATTGTAGACATGACAATGCAATGAATACTTGGGTGGAAGTAATAGAGACAAAGTGAAAGTAATAAAGGCAAAATGGTTGCACCATTACACTCTCAGATTGCATTTAATTTAGTGCTATAAAAAATAAGAGTTGTGAGAAGCTTGAATACCTACCTAAGGTGTAGCTGGAGAAGAATTTTTTTGAGTATAGACTTGTTTAGTCATAGTAAAACTAAATTCCTTCTTGGATTTTAGTAAAAAATCAATTAAATATCAAGAACTCTTTCATTTTTCATGTCAATCCTAAAAATATAGAAATCCATTCTATATCAATGAGCAAGGTTCCACATCAAAGTGCTAAAGATTAAATTCAATATAATAAATGGAAAAAAAATAAGACCAAGGATCCTACGAGGAACATCACCTAGTCATTCCCAATCTCTAGTATTCCAAGTGTATGAAGGTCAAGGATTGCTAAAAATATAAGAAAAAGATATAGAATTAGGGAAGACAAAACCATCTTCAATATAATGGAAGGTGTTATTCATTATAGCATATAATACATCTAAATCTATGAATAAAAGAACAACCTCTTTCTAATTGTAACACATTTTTGTGAGCAAAAAAATCTTCAATATAGTAGAAGGTGTGATTCATTATATCGTATAGTACATCTAAATCTATGAATAAAAGAACAACCTCTTTCTAATTGTAACAAACTTTTGGAAGCAAGAAAATATAGTTGTATTATAATAATATATAATCACCAAATCTAACAATAAAATAATTTTCCTAATAATAATGTTAAACTAAAATTATAAAAATAAAACTAATTGTTTATCTCGAAAAAAGAGAATAATATATTGAATAATTAATAATACTATTAATTATTTTTAGCTAATAGATATGCTTTATTAAAAGAATAAAATATTTTGACTATCGTAATGTAATTTTGTCAAATTGATTAATATTAAAATATTTTTAACTAATAGACATTATTTATTTAAAAAAAAATTGTTTGACTATCCTAATTCAATTTTGTACCCAACTTTGAAATGGGTATTTAGTAACTTCTCAATTAAAAATACAAAGAGAGTGCTACTATATTTTTTTGGGGAGTTAAATAATGTTTCAAGTTGAATTCAATTGTATTAATTAATTTAGCAATTAGCTAATTTACATTAAAACTTGCAAGAAATAAGGTTAAAATTTATATTAAAATAAATTGATTGTCGTACAAAGTAACTCACTAAATTATAAATAGGTTTGATTAAGTTCCACATATTCTATTTAGAGTTAAATTCCTTGATAAGAAACCAATAGAAATAATGATAGAACACTCAATAAAAGCATCAATATGAGTTAGCTTAATTGACAATAATATCAATTTATTACATTTTTTTTAATTCAATGTTCATGTTTTTAACACACTTATTCCATTTTTAAAAATTCATAACTATTTGATATCATTTATTCCTCATACTTTACAAAACTTTATATTACCTTGCTCAAATTAAATGCATTAATACTTTTTCATTCAAATACTATAGGAAACATCATCCTAAATGTCTTGTGTGTTGCCAAAAAAAGAATTATGTAGAGTAAGAAATAATGCACTTATGAAATATTCATTAGTGAAGAGGGATGTCAAACATACTACTATGTACACTTTATGATTTCTTTGTAGGCAAAACCTTGTAATATAATTTTAAAGCTTCCATCCTATGTCATTCATCCCATATGGTATCCATCAATGGAACAATATGAAGGCTTCTAGCACCAAATTTGTACACATTTGCACTTGTAGAGAAAATTGCTTCCATGATTATTTGCACATGGATCACATCTAGTGTTATATCCCTCTCACATGATGAAACAAACTACTAATAAGAAGGCTTTGTAGGAAGTGGAATTATCACAACTTGAAACTATTTTCTAGTTGTCATTTTTGTAATCATTAGTGTAGAAGGTGGGGCAATCTTATTTTTGGAGGGTGTAGAACTTTCTTTTATTAGTGATGTCAATGGAGATCCCTACAGAGATAATGGACTTGGTACTATATTTTTAGGTGAGGATATAGCATAATAATTTCTTTGTAGGATTTCAAATGCATACGTGAGATTAGTGCTACATTGTGTAACAACTTACCACATGTCCCAGAAGTCACTAGCTTTATGTAGTAAAAATATTCAATAAATGTATGATAATTTATTTAGAAGGGCACAATTATAGACCACATTTACACAATATGCTATGTTAGCCTTAGTTTTGAGTCACCATATTTTAACTTTTCTTCGGCCTCCTTTGAAGCCCAAAATCATACATTGAACAAACCCTTCTTGGTCTCATATCTTATGAATATCACCAGGATTTTCATATAGAGATTAATCATGTGATCATGTCTTGAACCTCTTTGAACCTTGGTTCAAAGTAGTTCAAAGTAGTTAAACCAAAGGATTTTGATACTAGTCATTTTCTACAAAGTGGGACCTGCTAACTATAATGAAGATGTTTGTTTGAACCTCTTCAAACCTCTTTGAACATCAATTTGAATTAGTTCAAAGTAGTTCTATTACTAAAGGTTTTTGAGCACAAGTATTAATGATTCTCCAAGGATGACCGGTTCCTGAGAAATTGATTGAGATGTTAGAAATAATGATTGAAGATATTGTCTAATTTAATTTTGTTTGAAATGAAAGATTGGTTGTCATCATGATCAAAAAAGAAAATCTTTCATCTAGGAGTTAGATTATTTGTTAGAAATTGGCAATTATTTCAAGGACATATGCAAATGGTGATCATTCAATGAAGGTGTCACTTCATAGTTTCAAGCGTGCAAATCAGGCCGCAATAAAATCAACATGAATACCTCATTATGAGGTGATATTTTCACTGGTATGTCTCCTTTCCTTTTAAGGCATAAGTTTCTCATTTGATTGTTTTATCATGTGAAGAGGTGAATCAAAGGAGGAGTAGCTATAAGTGAAGAAAAGAGGTCTGGTTTTCTCTTAGCAATTTACAGGTGAGAATACAAGAAATTCCTTGTTCTTTCATCTATCTATGTTTTGAAGAACAAAGCAATTTTGGGATTTTATTTCCTTTTCTTAGAATAAGTTTGTTCTGCATTTCTTCTAGAATATTTCTAATTTAGAATGTAGGAAGCCTATCATTTTTGATACTAATTTGGAAGGTGTCAAAGTTGAGAAGTTGCAAGAAAATTTTCTTGAGCAAGCTGACGAAGTTAATGGTTTTTTAGAGATTTTAACAAGTTCTTTGATTGAAGCTACAACTTTTTCCCTTGCCCTTTTGAGTCTTGAACTACTTCAGTTGTGTATTGACCACTATGATGTGAGAACCAAGAGTATTTTGAATATATATGGGGAACTAGTGTTGTCCATCTCTAGGGAAACTATTTCATTAGTATTGTTTCTACTCAAGTGTACCTTTGCTACTTTTAGCCTTGCCTAGTCTCTAATTGAGTATCAAGAAAGTCTAGACAAATACTGTAACATGTTGGCTAGGAAGTGGATAGAGACAAATTATAAGAGTAGCTCAAGACCACTCAAAATAATCACCAAGGATCATATGAAGCCTCATGTTAATGACCTCATGGTTTAATTGCACTGGGTTAAACATTCTTTAGATGTTTTCTTCTTTGAGGATTGGATGTATAGTTAAGTAGAAATCATTCTGAAAGGAGAACATTTGTTAGATTGGGCTAAACTAATAGCTAGTTAATTGAGAAGTCAACTTAAACATGCTAAGGTGTCTAGAGAAGATTTCCACATGTCTTCTTATCTGACCTATTGCATTGCATCTATCAAAAATATTATTTTTCTCCCTCATGAAACTTGGAATGAAGATGTAACTATCTACTAGTACTATCCCCTACTCTAGAGAGATAGAGTGTTAGAAGATTTTCAAAAAATACATGATGTGCTGATAGATATAGTGCAATTAAATGTCCAAAAAGAATCGATGCCGAAGATATCCCCAAAGGCCCAAAAGATAATTCAAACTTATGGGATCTATATTATTCAATTTCCTAAGTTTACATATTTACAGATAGGGGGATTTGAAGAAGAACCAGTGAAACTACCTTGATATGCTTTAGACTATTTTATTGTAGCTAAGATTTGTAGATAGTTATTTTCAGTGATAAAAGAAAATCTACCTTAGGAAGAGTGGGAGTCTCTTTTTCCTATTAAAATTGGTTCTTTAACTTGTAGCAACATGATCAATGCCTTAGTGGTTGGAAGCAACTTGCTTAGTTTTAATTTTAGATCCTACTAGGGAAGGAGAAATTTTGATAGCAAAGGGTTTGCAACTAAAACACTTGGTTTGAAGGGTTAGTCACCCATGGTTCCACATTTAGAAGATATGTGGCAAGATTGTAATGATTAGGAAGAAGTGATAAAGAAGGATCATTCAAGATTGACACTTTTACAAATCAATTCTCTCAAATTGAAGTTTCAATTGGAAGGAGTAGTTGAGGATGGTTCAAATATTGTTGACCTACGATGAGAGGAAGCAGGTGAACTAAAAAAATTGGAGGTAGACTAGAGTAAAGGTGAAGAAGATGATATGAAATTGAGAATCAAATCTATTCTCACTTACACAGATAAATAGTTAAGAAGAAGAAACATGAAGGCTATCAATGAAAAACAAACTGAAAAGTCCCAAAAAGTGGTTTCTTTCTCTCAAACATTAACCTTTGACATTCCAATTTCATCTCATGTTGCAAGCAGAACTTTGGCCCCTAGTAAGAAGAAAAGAACACCATCTCCCAAACAAACCATGGCCCCTACAACTAGGTCCAAAACTAAATCTGATGCACTCATGTAATAGGAGATTTAGAAGGAGAAGATTGTGACTTAGGGACAAGGTCTAGGAGAGGAACTCAAGTTCTTGAATATTCCAAATGGTGATGTATAGTTAATAGAAGCTCCTAAGTCAGATCAACCTAAATTCATGAATCCTCCTAGGGGAGGTCAAGGGGTGATCACTACTTCTACTATCCCATTATGGTTGTCTAATTTAGTCAGCAAGAAATGAAATCTACAGCTTGTGTCTACACCTATTAAAGATATCATAACCAAATATGCAACCCATGATTCTAAGAGTAAAAAGATGAAGAGTGATGTACACTTGATCAAGGACCTAGTAATTGGAAAGGTAATAATAGAAGTGGATACATACAAAAGGAAATATGAATCTAGAGAAATTGACGCTAAAGGCTTTAAGATCACCACTATATAATTGGGGGCCATTACTAGAGGTATTGGTAATGATTTCTTCAAATTTTCTATAGACCACATGTTGACTCAATTAGAAAAGGATAACAAAGAGAAGAAAGAGCTAAAGGCATTGGTAATCACTATGGCTGCCTATATAGATCCACTAATGAATTTGGACACTCTTCCATTGGTTAAGACTCCCCAATTTTTTGATCCCAATTCCTCAAACAGTCAACAGTTGGTTAAGAAAATGCAAAAGGGCACATTACTCTTGGATCGAGTACAAGAATGGGTGGCATCCATAATGAAAGAAGGTAGTAAATTCATTCTTTATTTTACTACCACATATGCAGAAGGGGGGTGTTGTTAGATGAAATTCAAACCCTTGTGCTAGTATGTGAGGCTAATTAGAATCGATGCCAACCAAATTGTGTTCCAAGTTCATAAGGTTGAAAAATACACAGTGTTGAAGTTTGTGAATGAAAATCCCATGAAAGCGGTGGACTCATGCATGTTTTTCATTCTAAATAGCAATATGGGTTGGAATAAAGAGAAATATGGGTTGGAAGGAATCAATTTACAAAGGAGCCATTAAAGAAATGCAATCTATGGAAACTGAAATCGCTGAAATGCATGGTATTAACCCTATAGGAATCCTGCAATTCAAAGATGACAACATGGACTCTAAAGTCTTAACTAAAAATTTCAATGATGTTGTGATAGGGACCTATCAACAACTGCCTAATATTAATAAGTAATTATTGTCATTAATGGTAACACATGATGTACATGTTGAAAGGAAACCTCAAAAATAAGGATACTTATTTTTTGGCTATCAAAAAAATTGTCTAAGTATAGAATTTGTTTTACGGCAGTGTATTGTTTTGTTTATCACATGTTGTAGATGTCATATTATGTCAATAAAAGTTACATGGAGATAGTATACATATTGGTGATGATGTGTATAACCTCAAAAGATTGTACAGACTATATGAAATAGAGTTAATCATGTTCTAATGAAGCAGGATAGTGGAATTGAAGGAAAGAATTATTTTCATTGCAAAATAATTACTTGTCCAATTAGGGCTGATATCCTAGATGTTTACTCTAACTTGGAAATGTGAATTCTGGTCTTAGCTAACCTAGTAGTATTTTATGTGAAGGCATGATATTTATGCAAAGGACTTCTTGTGATAAGAAGTATGCAATCTTGGTGTATTAGTGCTATCTTGTAAGATTGTAAAATGAGAAAACTTTTGTGAAAGTGATATATGAAAAGTTTTATCTGGTGATTTGAGATCAATCTAAAGATCAAAGATCAGACAAGGAAGGAAAATAATTGTAAATTAACTATTTGAGCATTGAGCTCTTCTTGTAGTTGAAATTGCATATTTTGGTAGTGGGATCTTCTTGCATACATTATACTACAACTCATAACAGGGTTAGAATCTCCTAATAGGGATTCAAAGTCTCCTAATAGGGGCTAGTTATACTAAATTTTTTCATTGGTTCTCAATAGGTTCCATCCTCTAACAAGGAACATATATATAACTATATTATCAAGTGGGTATCATCCTTACCGAGGTTTTCCCTTTACTAGGGTTTCCCTAGTTAACAAAATCTGGTGTCATGAGTTATCTTTGTGTATTGTAACTGTTATTGTTTAGCATTACTTTATTACTTTGTTATGCATGGTTTAAAGTAAGTAATAATATCCAATTGGTGACTAGAGTTTGTAGATTATTGATTCACCCCCCACTCTTACTAATCCCTATTTCTAAAAATTCATATCAAAGCATAGTTACTTTGAAGAGACTTAACAACTTAATTAAGATCCCTATGGATATGGAATAGTTGATGAAGAACCTTGAAGAATCTCTTGAAAAAATTGATCTCCTTACTGAAGAAAGAGACAAGTTGAAGGATAGATATGAAGACTCCAAGGTATACATTGGTTAGTTGAAAGAAAAGATTAAACATCTGAAATCAAAGCCTAAATCTACTAAATTGGGAACTACTAATGATGGCTATTCAAAGTCGAAGATAGAGTACAAGATCTTGAAGCATAATTGAAGATTACAAATCTAAAGTTGACTTTGAGGAATGATCCTAGTAAAGCTGAATCTGATTTGAAGACTAAAAATGCAACTCTAAGAGAAAGTCTAGCAAAGAAAACATTTGAGTTTGAAACATTGAAAGAAGATCATCAAGAACTCCATAAGTATAATACTATTGTGAAAGGTGAATTGATATAGTGAAAATAACATCTTGAGAAACTTTATTCTAGCAGAGAAAAACTTGATGATTCTATGTCTATATAGAGACCTTCTTATGACAAGACTGGTCTTGGTTATTTGATTAACATGTCGACAAAGAAGACTAAGATTAGATTAGATCTAAAAGAAGAAGACAAATCCAATGATAAGATTGAATCCAGTCAATCTTCTGAGAAACCTAAAGAAATTGAGCAAATCAATGAAGTTGAAATCTTGGATGAACCAAAGCAAGTAGAGACTCCCAAGACATCCAAGTATGAATTTAGAGGTAAGTGCTTTTTATGTAATGAATAAAGTGATTGTACTAATTAGTCATTTAATCATGTTAAGGACTTTTATTGTCATAATTGTCATGGTATGGGTCATAATGCAATTGATTATAGGAAACCTAAGTATGATAATGATAGAAGAAATAGTAGAATGTCTAGAAATACTAACCCTATAGATAGAAAAACATCTAATGAAAGTACATTGAGAGAAAGAAGATCTTATGATGACAGAAGATAGATCATGTGTTATAAGTGTAACAACTTACGACACATTGCTCAAAATTTTCATGCACTTGATGATCAGAAAAATTCTAGAAGTAGACCACTTGAATGTCAGTTATATAAAAACTTCAAACACATAAAAAAGTACTATAAAATAGATAGAAACTTTAGAGATAGAAGGAACAATGGAAGAAACTTTGGAAACAAAAGGAATAATAGAAGGAACCATGAAAGGAATTTTGGATCTAATGGTGAAGAACAAAGAAAAATTATGAGTGAACTTCAAGAAGAACTTAATGAAGCATTTGTGAAAGGAACATATATCTTAGAAGAAAAGTTAGATGATGAGACAAGAAGATCAAAGTTTGTTGTTGAGTTTTATTCAATCAAGTTGAAATAAGCTTGTTCAAAGCATCCAAATTTGAGAACTTTAGTTAGAGACCAAATTAGAGGTAGCAAAGTTGGGAAAATGTGTATTCAATCATGTTTAGGTGGTGCCTAAGCTCACTTATGATTTGGAGCTCATCTAAACAAGTTATGATGAAATTCAAAGTTACTAGTACTATAGTAAAAGTTGATTTTTGTAACAAAGGATGAAAAATATATATTTTTTAGAGAATTTCAAGATGCAAAGTTTAAAAATGTTTGTCATGATGGAAGGAGGCTATAGTAAACCTTGGGTGACATCTAAAGATCAGATAGACAAGTTTGGGAAGTTATTTGATTGTAGAATGCAAATAACAATTTTTTTATATTTGTGAAGTATGCAATTAATGTAGTTTTCAAGTTGATGGTTAAATGGAGTATATAATTGAATTTTACTTCATTGCAAACACATTCAAAGTAAAGAGCATCTAGAAGTGACTTGCCAGAGTGATTTCATAGAAAACCCTATGTTTAGAAAGAGGTATTTTGTCATTTTTTGCAAAATTTGTTGAGTAAAAGATATTATTGATAAAGATCATGGATATGTCACTTGTTCATAGTGTTGAGAATGAGGATAGACTTGAGCTCAAGGTAGTTTTTATAAAACCTAGTAATAGAAACTCTAACTCTGCATTGTCTATTACTCTGAACAATGTAGTTTACTTTGAATAAATACAAAATTATTTGAACTAAAAGTTTGAGTAGATTGGTAGTGAATATATGAATAAGGATATGGAACTAGTATTTAACCACGACATGATTATGAAGCTTGGATTTGATCACTTAAAGAAATTTGATTTGTTTAAGTATAATTTCTACTACAAGCTAGATATAGATGAATGGACTCAAATCATATTGAGTAAGATACATGATGGAAAATTGTGGATGCAAGACAATGTAGTAGACATTTCTACCAACCTAATTCATGAGGTATTTGGTCTTAGCAAACAAGGCAATTGACCCATAGGAGAAAAGATGGTTAAGAAGAAAGTAGAAAGTTACACTAAGGTAGTATACAATGGAAAATCCATGGTAATTAGCTTCATCAAGCAGGATGATGTGAGATTTCTTAGCAGAATTATTGCTTATTTAGTTTGTGCAAGTTCTAAGATAGATGAACTTTTAGTAGAATTTACTTATGTATCTTACAAGATATGTGTTAAGAAAGAGAAAGCTAATTTGAGTGAAATACTAAGGATGCAACTCTTGAAAAATCTTGAAAAGATTAAGAGAATAAAGAATGGTCTATTTAGATTCCAATTACTGATAAATCACATATTCTTTCATGTGCTAAAGAGATTTCCTTACTTATTAGTAATAGATATAATGAGTAGTGATAGATGCATCATGGAAAAGATTATAGAGGTATGCAGAAGGCACCATGTAGACAAGGTATTGAACAATGGTAATTTGATTATGAGGACATTCTAAAATGAGATGAAACATAGATTTAGGATTTCACCTACAATTGTGGATAGATTCAAGGAGGACATATGTATTCTAGTTGATACAGACTATACATACATTTAAATAGTAGAACCTCGGGAAATGGTTTTGGATCCTTTGAGCTATGGGTTAAGTGATGATGTTGTAGTTAGCTACATTGACTTGTTGTTAAATTATGACAAAGATAAAGTTGAGTACAGATTTGGCACGTATATGAGATTACATAGCATGCTAATCAAGAAACCTTGGAGAAGGAATCTCATAAAAGGTTGAGTCAATCATGAAGAAGGCATTATTTGATGCTGGAATGATAGAAAGTGAATCTTAGGCCATGAGACAGACAATGAATTAAGGTGTATTAAACATACAACCCTTGTCAGTTTTAGTTGCTGAGACAACTTCAAGATAGAGATATTCCTTATGTAGTAGTATCTGATGTTCATCCCAGTGAATAGAAGGGAAAATGAGAGAGATTGGTTTAAGCAGTGTCAACAAAGACTAAGAGAGTCAAACATATGGCTATAGGACCTAGCAAGAGGTAGAAAGGATTGTTGACAATTGAATATAGTGATGATGAAGAGGTTGAGGAATAGGAAACCAAGCAAGCTGAAAAGGTGACTCCACCTAAAGAAGAAGTA
This sequence comes from Cupressus sempervirens, assembly GCA_028749045.1. NCBI lineage: Eukaryota > Viridiplantae > Streptophyta > Pinopsida > Cupressales > Cupressaceae > Cupressus > Cupressus sempervirens. The sequence continues at coordinate 629,231,057 of CM053788.1, read as the reverse complement.
GGAAAAGCTCAGCAACCATGGAAGCTGAAGATTGAGAAGATATACATAGCAATTGTAAATGAGGGAAACTTTTTTTAGATGAACAAGTTTTATGATCTATAAAATAATTTGAGAAAGACCAAATTGATATATCTACTATGAGACATATCATTGTAAATGATCTATGTATAAAGGATATCAAAAGAGTAGTAAAAAAAAAATCTGTGATAGAATCATAGAAAAGAAGACTCCAACAAGAGAAGTTTATGTTAAGGGCAATTTGTAAGATTGATGATGAAGATGAGATTAAGAGATTGATAAATAAACTTGCACCATACCTAAGGAATAAGTTGAGGCCATTCTTATTTATGGTTGGAGAGAAGGATAAGTTGAGAAAGGAAACTACAACAGCTATCAACAAGATGTTGTAAAAGTCATAGGAAGCATCTCCTCCAGCTCCTAGAACCTCATAAGTGTTAGTTAGTTGTGACACTATGAAGATTGATCAAATGAATGTTACTCTTAACATTGATGACACCAATCCACCAAGATGTTTCTCAAGGAAAAATTGAAACAATTTGAGGAAGAGAAGAGGATAATAGAAGTTGAAAAGTAGAAGATAGAGCAAGCCAAACAAAAATTGCTTGAGAAAGATAGAAAAATAAAGGAAGATGAAGATAATAGAAGGATTGTAGAAGTAAATAAAAAGAAAATAGAGGAGGAAGAAAGGAAAAGATTAGAAGAGATGAAAGAAAGAGAGGAAAAGGAAAGGAAATAAGAGGAAGAGAGGAAAGCTAAGGAAGTGGAAAAGAAATAGGAGGATGAGACTAAGCCATCTAGTTTATCTACTTTAGTCTCTCTTTCTAGTTTTTTATTGATAATGATGATTAGACTGACCATATTTCATCCTTATCCAAACTTTTATGGAAGAATAAGATAGTCAAGAGTTTGCAAAGATCACTAATGGAAGTGACTAATAGATTGCATAGTACTTTGATAGTACAACATACTAAGTCAGATCCCAAACTAAGAACACAAGCAGTGCTAAAGTCTTTTGATGAATATTTTAATAATTTTCTGAAGGTTGTAGAGGTGAAAGCTCAAATTTCCCATGATGCTAAACTATTTAGCACCATCTTCTAGAATATAAAGAATGACTTAGTCAATCTTGATACATGCATAAAAGAACTTCATAAATGTTAGTAGGAAGGGAAAAATTTGTATGTTAAGTGTACCTTATCATATAGGATTTGGACAATTAGATAGAGGTAAAGATGAATGAGTTAGAGGCTTTATCTAGCCTATCCAACACCCATCTGGCAAAGTTGATGATATTCAGAGTCAAGTTTCTAGTGGTCACATCAATATCAACAAACTAGAACTTTGGAAAGAGCTAATATTCTGGAGAACATCTAATTTTAGAGAATCCATTTCTCTAAAGTTGTCATTTGTTGAGAAGTAGCTAGAAGAATCTGTCAAGGCCAAGGACACATATACAAACTTTTTGTATTTATATATCAATGTAGTTGAGATTGCATCATATGCAATATGTGCAATTCTCACATCACTAGAGTCTACCAAAGAGACATGGAACAAAGGTATGAATAGCCTAAAGATTATTGTTGATGATTGTATGAAGATAATATTAGAATAAGGGAAGACAATAGTTTCAATAGTTTCAGACTAAATCTTGAGATTTTGACCTTTGTCATTGATGTCAAAGGGGGAGAGATTAATGTGAAAATTATATACATGTCATTTTTGGGAAAGATACAAAGGGCAGAGATACATGTGTAGTATGAAGTATATTGTAAGAGGGAGCATATATGTAAAGTTGTAATAGATGTAATATTTATTCTGATAGTTAAGATTTTGTCACTTTGTCAATTTTTTCTATATTGTTTCCATCAATGCCAAAGGGGGAAATTGTTGACAATTAGCTAATAGTAATATATGATTGTTGTCATTAATGAAAACACATGATGTACATGTTAAGAAGAAACCTCATAAATAAAGATACTTTGTATTTGGCTATCAGAAAATTGTCTAAGTATAGAATTTGGTTTACAACAATGTATTGTTTTGTTTATAACATGTTCTAGACATCACATTATGTCAAGAAAAGTTACATGGAGATAGTATACATGTTGATGATGATGTTTATAACCTCAAAATTTTGTATAGACTATACAAAATAGAGTTAATTCTGTTTTGATGAAGTAGGACAATAAAATTGAAGGAAAGAATTATTTTGATTGTAAAACAATTACTTGTCCAATTAGGGTCAACATCCTTGATGTTTACTCTAACTTGGAAAAGTGAATTGTGGTCTCAACTGACCCAATAGTATTTTATGTGAAGGTATGATATTTATTCAAAGGAATTCTTATGATAAAAGTGTGCAATCTTGGTGTATTAGTGCTATCTTGTAAGATTATGAAGTAAGAAAACTTTTGTGAAAGTGATATATGCAAAGTTTTATTTGGTGATCCAAGATTGAGATAAAGATCAAAGATCAAACAAAGAAGGAAAATAATAGTAAATTACTTGTTTGAGCAGTGAACTCTTCTTGTAGCTGAAATTGCATGTTTGGCAGTGGGTTCTTCTTGCATACATTATACTACAACCTCTAGCAGGGTTGGAATCTCCTAACAAGGATTCAAAGTCTCTTAATAAGGACTGGCTATACTAAATTTTCTCATTGACTCCTAACAAGGTCCATCCTCTAACAAAGAACATATATATTAGTATATTATCTAGTGGGTATCATCCCCATTGGGTTTTTCCCTTGGCTAGGGTCTCCTTAGTTAAAAAAAATGGTGTCATGAGTTAACTTTATGTATTGTTACTATTACTATTTAGCATTACTTTATCGCTTTGTTACACATGGTTTGAAGTAACAAATAATATCTAGTTGGTGACTAAATTTTGTAGATTACTAATTCACCCCCCTCTCAGTAATTCCTATTTCTAATAGGATAAAGGACAATGACACACTTACTTCATGAGACTTCACTACCCTAGAAAACATTGAGTTGATGTTATATCTGAACAAGAATTTCATGCCAAGACAAAGTCGTAGGATTAAAGAGATGAATTGGCAAAAGGATACTTGTAGGTCAAAGCTATTCAATCTAAAAAACTATCACTCCCATGCAATGTAGGAATTCACAAATGCCTTCAGAAGCTAGAAATTGGTCAAGAAGACTAGGATGAATAGAGAGAAGACTAGCGATGGTGTTTAGTTGGAAATAGTTACTTTCTATTTTGTTTTAAACTGCTTTCAAAACTATTTCTTGTTTTCTTAAAAGTTTCTCATTCAAAGGTTGGGCTTTAATGGAGGCCATTTCAAGTTTGTAATGAACTACAAATGCTGGAGCATTTAGCTAGTTATGGGTTAGATTTATAGTAGCCTAAATATAGTTTGATAAAGCTAGTACTTTTTAAGTTTCTTATATGGGAAAAAAAATAGACAAATAGTAATATATATAGAAGTTCTTTCTTAGACCACTCTATGCTAAAGAAAGTCTTTTTGAATATATGTCTATCATATTTTTTTTGTGCTTTAAAACTTGGTGTTTGAAGTGAGTTCAATCATGGTTACTTTGTGAGCTATGATGATTAGTTCTGTATGACATCTATTACTATTTCTTGTCGGTCATTTTCATTTATCTTTTTCCAAATTAATTTGAGCTGTTATAAAGGTTAAATTGTTAGTTAAATCTTGCTTATTGGTGGAAAGGCTATGAGCTTTCCATTAATTGATTTTCTGAATATATTGATCTTTTGAATTTATTGATAAATCATTTGTAAAGGGAGATGTACTTGTAAAATTTAGAGGGAAACAAATAACAAAATGTTTATCCGATTGTCATGAACTTTATTTAATTTTCCAAACCTTGGGCATAGATTGAATTATTTTTTTAGTAGGAAAAAACAATTTGTTCACTAACATGCCACTAGAAAAAATAATTAAATAAAATAAGAAAACTAAAAGGAAAAAAAAAGTTCTGACTTAAATATCTGCAATTAAAAATAAAGAGAGAAAAGGGAGTCTATAGCTACTTCAATGAATGAATAAAAAGTAAAGGAACTTCAAAGAATGAACAAAAAGTAAGAATAGGTTCCATTATTTAAGAATATTCTTTGTATAGGTTTAAGACATATGAAGATCAACTGACATTTCAGATTTCATAAAGTTGACTAAGAAATCATTCTAGTAAAAGGAATACATAATGTGGACTAAAATACAATAATGAGCTTATTGAGAAGCATTGTAGCTTTTCTACCATTATAAGCATATTCAAGGTTTTTATATATAATACCTTTGCTCTAGATATATTTGCAAAATCCCCTTAGACACTTGGTACACCGAATAAGCTATCTTCCTTAATTATAAGAATTCATTCATCAAGCTCTCCCCTATTATCGATTGCATCTTCATAGTCCATTTCACAAGTAGGAATGGTTTCTATTATGAATCTCTCTTCTACAAGATCTTGAAAATATTGTTAGCATGAATGTTAATGATACTACTTTGTGGGAGTATCCAAAGCATTCAAGAGTATTAACATGTTGCATTTATGACTATGTTTGTCATTGATGTCAACATAGAAATAGGATTGTGAAGATTGGCAAAGTAGAAGACATAGATCTTGGTTGTAAGAATAAGTTTTTTCTTGTCTAGTGATGTGTGGTCATGGAAATGTTCAATACAGTGTCTTGATGATGTGCTTTAATGCACAAAACATAAGTCAAAGATGTACATAAGTTGTACCTGATTTACTGAGAGCAGTTAGGAGACAGAGTGCTTAGAAAGAAGTTTTTGATGTTTGTATTATATCTTTCATCTGTGATGTAATAAGAAGATGCATAGTCACATAGTGATAGAGGATAGTTGGATGATGATACCAGTAGAGGCACAAGCCCTAGTTTCACATGTGTGAAATTATGTATAGACTATGAGCTGATAGTACTATTATAATTGGAATTACTTAATTATCTTATTATAATTAATTGGGAAAGCCTCGAGGCTAACTCAAGGAATTATTTTGAAGATATGGTATAAAGGAAATACATTTTCCTTGTTTGTAATCTATAGTGATCATTGTATGAAGTGTGAAGTGATACAAGGAGCAGAGTGTTTACTAAATGCGAGTAAGTGATCCAAGGGATTATTGTATGCGAGTCTTGTGATTTGGTTACAAGATCAAAAGGAGCATAGGTCCAATTGACAAGATAGAGGAAGAAAGTACTATTCACTTCTATTATTCTACAAGGAATAATACAGAGATCATTTGGACAGTGGGTTCATTGGTATTCCTCTTGAAGTTGTTTGTGCATCGGGTCTAGTTGTCTTCCACAACTCCTAACAAGGTTGGCACAATTGCTAAAAAGGTAGGCACAACTCCTAACAAGGTTGGAATATCCCAACATGGACTCAAAGTCTCCTAACAGGGATTGATATGTATTGAATGTTGTTATAGACTCCTAACAAGGTCCATCCTCTAAGAAGGAATATTTATATTATTACATCATCTTTTGGGTACCATCCCCACCAAGGTTTTCCCTCTAATCAAGGGTTTCCCTAGTTAACATATCTAGTTTTATTGTGTATGAGATCTTGTTGTAGTTTTTGATTATATTTCTCATATAGTTAAAGTTTAATAAGGTTGATAATTGGTATATTAGTAGTATAACTAATTTAGCCCCCACCTCCCCCCCTCTTAGTTATATTGGTGAACTATATATTATAACAATTGGTATTAGAGCATTAGGTCCTTAAAGGATAAGCTTAACAGCTTTGAGAGATGGGTAGTGAATCTTTTTAGAAATGATAGCCCTAGATTTGAATGGGTCAACTATGATAGTTAGAAGGAGAAGATGAAGACTCATCTTTTACACATGGAAAATAGTGTGAAGATGATTGTGAAAGAAGAGAAAGATTGAAGAATGTAGTGAAGTAGAAAGAGATCTGTTCATGCACAACATTAGAGTTAGATAAGATCTTCCAATAATGAATAGAGTCAGGTAAAGTTACTTCAAACATCTCATGAAATTTGGAAAGCATTAGAATCTATTTTTGAAGGTGATACACATACAATAAGAGCAAGATTAAAGAATTAGATATGTGCATTTCAAGATGCTAAAATGATGGAAGACAAATAAGTAAGAAACTATATTGGTAGGATATTAGAGATTGTTGTAGGAATCAAGTCACATCATTCAACCAAAGAAAAAGATGAGGTTGTGTGGAAGATCTTGAAAACACCACCATTCAAGCAAGTTGCTAAGATGATTCAACTTTTAATACCCTACATTAAGGAGTTTACCAGGGAAATGTTGCTTGGAAGATTAGAAGTAATAGAAGTGGATTTGATACAATTAGGAGAACTAATAAGAATTGAAACAACTTTCAATACCTTGAATGTTTGACCAAGCCTGTCTAGAGGCACAAGCACACATGAAGATTTTTCTAGTAGTAGAAGAACTAGATGTAATGAAGACAAGAAGATTGATGAAGGTATAGCACTTATTGTGAGAAAATAAAAAGATGGAAAAAATATTTTTAAATGTACAACATGTAATGGGTCTGGTCATTATGCATCTAAATATCCCAAAAGAGAGAAAAAGTATAAGTTAAAGTTTAAGCCTAGGAGAGATACAAATTTTTTGTAGGTTAATGAAGTAGAAGAATATAATGAAAAAGGTCAGAGTGAAAGTGATGATGAGCTAGGATTTGTAGCTATTAAGGAAGATGATCTTGATAGAGAAATTAGAGAAGAAAAGGCTATATTTTACCAAGTTGAAAAGAAATTTTATTGGATAATAGATAGTGGTTGTTCACATCACATGACTAGTGATATAAATAAATTTATTAAATTCAAAAATTATGATGGAGATATTTTTAGAGTTGGTACCAATGCATCTTATCATATTAACAGTTGTCAAACAAAGGGTATACATTGCAATTTACAGAAAAATACTTGCACTATCTTGGATAAGGATGGTAAGATGATTGGAACTAGAACTAGGTCCAAAGGTAATGTATTTCAATTGAACCCCACTAAAATGACTTTTTTGGTTGCTAGAGTAGGTAACACTTGGTTATGGCATAGGAGATTCTATCATATAAATTTTAATAATATTTTAAAGGTTAGTAGCATGTTTGCAATTAGAGATCTACCTAAGATAATAAAGCCTACTAGTGTAGTTTGCAAAGAATGTATTTTGACTAAGTAGAAGAAGGCATCTTTTTGCATCAAGAAGTTCACAACCATAGAGAAGGTGGAGATTGTTCACACAAATCTGAGTGGGCCCTCAACAACAAGAGGATTCTATGGTGAGAGGTATTTTATGATTTTTGTTGATGGTTTCATTAGATTGATGTGGGTAGAATTTCTTAAAGAGAAATATGAAGCTTTTGAGAAGTTTAAGATATTTAAGAATAGAGTTGACAATGAATCTGGTTTAAAGATACAGTGTTTGAGATCAAATAGAGGAGGAGAAATCACCTCTAGAGAGTTTAACATATTTTGTGAAGAGAATGGAATCAAAATCTAGTTATCTTCACCTACGACACCTAAATAGAATAGGATTGTAGAAAGAAGAAATAGATCAATAGTAGAGGCAACAAGAGCAATGTTGTTTGAGAATGATATATCTAAGAAATTTTGGAGAGCAGTCAATATGAAATTGTACACTATAAACAAAGTACAAATTTGAAAAGATATGAGTAAGATGCCTTATGAGCTATGGTTTGGTCATTCACCATCAGTTAAGTATTTTAGAATATTTGGAAGCAAGTTTTATATGAAGAGAGATGATGATGTTGGTAAGTTTGATCCAAGAAGTGTTGAAGGTATGTTTCTTGGCTATTCATTGAAAAGAAAAGCTTACAAATATTTTAATCATAGAACTAAGACAATAGTTGAGTACACACATGTAAAGATTGATGAAAAGCTTGGAACTAAGGAAAAGATGTTAGATTACAATTCAGATGAAGAAGAAGATAATTCTAGAATTGTTAGCCAAAATGATGAAGTTTTCTTTGAGAATAAAAATGATCTACAAAATGATATGTTAGTTATTGAGAAAAGAGGAGAATAGAGGTTTAAACCTAGAGATGAGATAAGGTTCAAGAGGTCAAATCCCATGCCTAACAAGAATCTAATAAAGAATCACCCTCTAGAGTAGATAATTGGAAGCAAAGACTATTAGAGTAAATAATTAATTAATTATTAATTATTTATTCTATTGCTTAAGCTTACTTAGGGTAATGTATGTAGTTGAGGTTAGTTGTTGACAACACAGGAGTTTTTTCCCTTTAGCATACTTATCTTTTCCACCTCTTGTGGATGTGTGCTTAGTTGTCAACCTTATCTCCTACCACATTCCATCTTGTTCTACAAGATTCCATTAGGCCTTTTTATTCGGTCTCTCACTCCTTGTAAATTCATTTCATTTTTCCATTTTCACATAGAAATTCTAATTTTCTATTGTGAAATATTCTTGTGTGGTATTTGCTTCAAGCTCTTTGCTCCCTAGGTTTCTCTTCAGCAAGCTATTTGCATTGCAGGTGATCTTGGCTATAGTGCCTCTCCCATTTGACTTTTGTAAGTCATCCTAATGGATGCAACCTTGATGATCTTTTGTTGTGAAGGGATCATGATTGTGACCCTGAGTGGTCTACATCGTTGAGGTGTTTGGATTTATGTTTCTGTTTCAGTTACTTTGATTATGCTTTTGTCTGATCTTTGAGATTATGATGTGATTTTTGGTTCACTGAGGTTTGTGCCAGTGGTTACCAGGATCGATGTGGTATCATGAGGTTGTTCTGTGATTACCTTAAGATGTGTGTAGAGATTGCACTATGTTCTTTTACCATGCTACACTAGACTAGGCTCCTATAGCAGTGGTTAGTCATGTTTATGACTGTGTTCGCTTATATGTTTTAAGTGCCTTATTAAATGCATTAATGATTAGAAATGGATTATTCTTGTTGGATTCTTTGGTTATGTGCTGCGGACATTTACCTTGTTATATTTCTGATTAGAGAGATATTTGTTACTCATGTTATGTTTACATTTGAGAGGACCCGAGGGTTAGATGTTACACTTTGATTCTAGTATCATAGATGTTATACTACTATGTTGTTCAGTTAATCATATTGTATGATGATGCCATTTTGAGATGATAGTATGTTTTATGATGTTATCTGGTTAACTGCTATTTGGACATACCTCTAATTTTGTTATGTGAAGGATTTAATGCTATGGTTATTTACTTCCTTCCTGTGTTGCTATGCCTTTTGTGAATGTGAGTGATGTAAATAGATTATTTTAATATAATTAAATAAATGGTTGAATTAGGTGATTTAATACATTTATTGCTTCGGCTATGTTATTATATGCAATTGCACTTGATCGTGTTGTTTAGTGTGCAGGATTTATATCCCTGGCAGTGGCACTTGGAGTTAGTGATTCAGCCATTCATATTTTACCAATGTCACCTTTGTATGGTCGACGTATCCTTAATTAAATATTTTAATTTAAACCTTTTGGTGATTATTAAATCCAAACTCATTTGCATTATGTGATTAGACCAGTAAGCGTGTCCGTGCATTTAGAGTTTCTCTTTGTCGCGAAAGTTGTTCAAGAGATTTATGTGTTTTTGGGTTTTCGAGCTTTTTAATTGATTTATTTTAATTTCTGGCAGCTTTTCCATAGATGAATTCTTATTTATAGGAATAGCCTATTTTCGTTTGGGTGGATTCGAGGTTTAACTGGATTGGCTGGTTAAATGCCCTAATTGATTATTCACCTAAAAAGTGAATAAATATCCAAAAAGGAATTTAATTCTTCACTTCTCACTTTTGAATTGGAAAGTTGGAGAGTAAAACCCAAAATCCTCTTCATGAGGATTTACTATTTTGTTCATTGTGGGAGCTACGGGCGTGGGATCGTCGCGAGGTTGGGCTTGTTGGATCTAGCTCGGAGAAACCTTAGATTGCAGCAATTTTCAGCTACTTTTGTGAGATATTTATTTTATGGTTCAGATTTTCATTTTGCCCTTTTGGCTGTGACGTAGGGCTTTCCTATTTTATTGTTTCTGCTCCATTTTTGCTTCTGTTTTTGGTAGCCGTTTGTTTGGAGGCTAAGAACTAGTGTTCCCCTCCATTTCTATATGTTAGTTCTACCTGGTTGGGTGGGTATGAAGATTTCCCTATTTTTCGGGATGAGGGTTTGGAGTTTTGCACCGTTATGCTGGCCGTTTTTGCATATAGTGTCCGATTTCATTTATTTTTGGATTTTTGGGGGGTTTTGAATCCAAAGGCCAAATGGGTTTTAATTTTGAAGTTTTCCAAATTTTTGGAATTTTTACCTCATTTTGCGTACCGCCCTGTTTTCTTGGGTTTTCTTGGCACAATGTGGGTCGTGGACCTTGATGATCTATTTGGATATCAGTCAGACTACTTTTGCACTTTTATGTTGCATTGGGATGCATGTTGCATATGTACTCCCGACGTTGTGATCGATTGAGCGATTTTATTCTTGTTATGGTTTTTGTTGGACCTTTGCTTTTGTTCCGTGAATGCTAGGATTCATGTAGAATCCATACTCTCGGATTGAGGCTAGTTGAGTGAGTTCATGATGTTTGGTCTTGTTACATCATTGAGATTCATGTAGAATCCATACTCTCGGATTGAGGCCAATTGAGTGGTTTTGTGATGTATGGTTTTATTGGCTTTGAGATTCTTGTAGAATCCGTCCTCTTGAGTTGCTTTCGATTGGGTGTTTTATTTTGCATTGTGTTCTCATTCCTATCCTTGTGTTATGATCTTCATGATGGTGGTGCACCACACATGAGGACGTATGTGTACATTTGTTGGGTGACTTGCGGGGCTCGATCTTTCATGGATTTGTCGGAAGTTATGATCATTGGAGTTGGGATGGGAGTATGCATGCCCACGGGCACTTGTCATAGGATGAGCATGGGTAGGGTAGAGTAACATATGGAGGGGGCTTCTATCCTGTAACCTGGTGACTACTTCCTGGTTGGCAGAGGAAGTTTTATATAAGTGATAATTAAATTAAAACTTTGGGTGGTAATAAATACAAGATAATGTGTGGGTTGTGCACCTTCCTCGAGCCTTTGTGGATCTGTTACTCCCTGGTGTGGAGGTTCTTTTCTCTAATTTTTGTCCTTTCTGCTTCAGGGAGTGTTTTCGTGTTTCTATGGGTGACATTTGTTCAGCATGGTGCAACACTTTAAAAAGTATCGCACGCCCATGCAAACTATGTTGTATGACACTGTAAAGTATCGCACAGCTTCTTGAGAAATGTCGTACGACACTAGAAGAGTGTCGCACGCCTTCTTGAGAAATATCGTACGATGCTAGAAAGTGTCGCATGCCTTCTTGAGAAATATCGTACGATACTGGAAGAGTGTCGCATGCCTGAAAGAGAAGTATCACCCTCCCTTAGTAAAAAGTGTTGCAAGATTTTTGTGAAAAACCTGTGCGTGCCATTAGCAGGCACTTTTCTTCATACTTAAGATATATTTTAATATATGCAACAAATCGTTTAAGATAGGTTTCAGACCTCTCAGAGATAAGTTATGGATTCTAGGAAATTTCAGGGCTTCAGAAATCTAGACTTAGCCAATTTTCAGGGCTTTAGGATTTCAGGCTTAGCCAAATTTTGGGATTTTGCATTTTACCCCAGCTTGATGTTTTGTTGATGAGTGGTCATTTCTTGTGCCCTCATATTGTTGTGGTGGTTGTTGGCTTTTGTTTGGGTGTGTCAGTTGGGTAGTGGCATTCAGAGATTCATTGGTTGCCGGGATTGTGTTGAAGTCTTCTGTTGTGATCTTTGTGATCCCTGTATGATGTTGTCTTGTGCATTCATACTTGTAAAAAAAATTTATCTTGGCTTGATTTGAATCCTTGTTTCCAAGGATCTCTGAGCGGGGCATTACATTGACACATTATCGGAGTCAGATTCTCAACTCCTACATGGTATCAGAGCCTCCCTATTGCTTCTTGTTCGAAGGACTTTTGAAGCCATAATTTGGAGTCACAAACCCTAGTTTGTTTGTGCAATTTTTTTTCAAATCGGGGGTAGACCAAATTTTTGGAGTATTTTTAGCCCAAACGAACATTGCCATTGGATCCAAAAGGCCATTTATAGCTAAGTTTCATATGAAACTTTTTGTTTTTGACTTCAAGCATTTTTTTGGAAATTTTTTTAGCCTCCCACGGTTGCCATATGGACGAATTTGCAAAAAATAAAATAAAAAAATAAAAATAAGAGCACTGCCATAGCAATGCTAAAATGCCACCCAGTGGCAACCGAACAGCCTCTGCCAGCTGCCAGAACCCCACTCCATCGGCAGCTCTGACCCGCACCACCACTGCAGGACAATGCCACTGTGACTTTGCCCCAGCTCAACCAAGGAGCCACCACCGCTTTGCCAAAGGAAGCGGCGCCATCGAGTTTACCTCCTAGGCACCACCACCACTAGAAATTTCCACTGTTTAGCCACCCAATAGTCACTCTGATAGGTGACATCATTTTATGAACTGCTAATGTCTTTTTTTGGCAATATACAATGCTGACATCATCTCTCGGGCATCTTACATCACCTTTTCAAGAACTTGTGCTAACATCATTTTCTGTCTTGTTGATGTTATTACCCCACAGGCTGGCATCATCTTTTTGGCCACTGATGTCATCATACCAGAAATTGACATCATCTTTTGGTGAGATCCTTGTGACACGCATATGGGCATCAAATTTAACCTAGTGCCTGTAATTTTCCAGCAAGGTGCAATTTTGGAGCAACAGTCAATTTTTTGGCTATAACTTGAGCATACAGAGGTCTTTTTTCAATCCGAAAGAAGTGTTGAAAAGCTGACTTAGAGATGGAGAAATTGGTGCTAGTTTCATAAGATTCTAAGTTTGTTTGAGCTCCCATTTTTAGTGTCAAAGTAGAGGCTTGTGTTTCCTTCTATTCTGCATCAATAAATCTAGGTTCTTTTTCAATTTTTTGCTTTCTATAGTTGTTTTTGTGGTATTTGAGAGATATTCTTGTATGTTTGTGAGGAGGGTGTCTTTCTTTTCTATAATTTACTTCAGTAAAGACCTTTTTACTTCTATCTTCTTCTTTCTCCCAATGGCAGATCCATCTGTGACCCGTCTCACACCACACAACTACCAGACCTGGAAGGCACAAATGACTAGGCTTCTCATGTCAAGAGGTCTATGGTCTTGTCTAGATGAGAATCAGCTAGTTCTCATGCACCCTTTTAAGGTTCTTTAGCATAGGAACAAGATGGATGAAGCCATCAGACTGATTACACTCAACATTTCAGACACTTTGTTATTTCACCTGGATGGTTTGACTACTCCACGAGCTTATTGGCAAAAATTTCAGACTTTGTTTGGATAGATGAATGAGTTCAAAGCATTTCAGTTGGATGCAAAATTGACTTCTTTGTCACCAAGCAACTTTCCCATCATTAAGGACTTTCTGATGAATTTCAAATCGCTACGTGCAATTTTATAGGGATGTGGGAAGAACAAAACTGATAATGAGTGCATATTTTTGATACTCTCAAAGTTGAAGGGGCTATATTAGGTTTTTTCTTCTACTTTCTACTCCACCATGGATGCCCTTGGAGACAGACATAGGATGCCTACATTTGAGATGTTTTGTGATAGGTTGATTAGGGAACAGGCAAAGATCCAATAGGTGGATGGCTCTGGCTCTTCCAACCAAGCATTGGTTGCTCAAAATTCTAAGGAGAAATCAAAGAAGAAAGGAAAATTAAAGAAATACACATCAAAATATGATCCTAAGCCTCCAGCTAATTCTCCAACAAACCCTCCCAAGGGTAAAGATTCTTCAAAGTCAGGTGAGTCTACCTCCAAGACCAAGAAGAAATCGAGTGAGAACTGCAACTTTTGTGGGAAAGGTGGACATTCAGTTTCTAGGTGTTGGAAATGATTAGAGGCTTTAGAGGAAGCCATGAAGGGGCATCACATTTCAGCTCCTCAGTCTTCATCTCCACCTACAGGCAAAGGTTATGCTCTTTCTACACAAGCTATGACTTCAGTGCCTTTATGGATTCTTGATTCTGGGGCTTCTCCCCACTTAACAAACACTCCTAAGTTGCTTACTTCACTTGCTCCTTGTGCCACCACATAGATTGCAGTTAGGAACTCTTGACAACTTTTTTTTTTGGGATCTGGCACTGTTGCTTTGGCCGGGGGCTCTCTATAGGATGTACTTTGTGTTCTTAATATTTTGATGAACCTTCTATCTATCTATCAAATTTTCCACTCTGGCTCTGGGAAGACAGTCAAGTTCTCACCACATGATGTGGTTATTTGAGACTTGCATGATCCAAAGATGATTGTGGCTACTGAGAGTGTTGACTCTGCATCTCGCCTCTATAGATTTGATGGATTTGAGTCTTCAGATGACACAGGTTCATGTTTAGTTGCACATGCAGATTCAGTAAGCAGACTTTGGCATGAAAATTTTGGGCATGTCAATTACAGATATCTTCAGCAGATGAGCACATAGGCAGTTGTTCTTGGGCTTTCCCATATTTCCTATCCAGATGGTGTTTGTTAAGGATGTGCACTTGGCAAGCAACATAGGAATTCTTTTCCACATGGACGAGCCACTCATGCTTTAGCACCTTTGGAGTTGATTCATAGTGACCTCATGTCATTTCCTACTCCTTTTTTGAGTGCTAGATATGTGCTTACATTCATTGATGACTTCTCTAGACGCACATGGGTGTACTTTCTTAAGTACAAGTCTGATGCCTTTGACTCATTTCGAGTTTTCAATGCATTTGTAGAGAAGTAGTCTGGACTTTCTATTCAGTGCATACACACAGATAATGGGGGGAAGTATGTGAACTAGGCTTTCAGAGATTTCTTTTCTGAGCATGGTCTTTAACATTAGCTTTCAGTGCCCTACACTCCTCAATAGAATGGTGTGGCCGAGAGAAAGAACAACACCCTTTGGAAGATGAAAAATTGCATGATTTAGTCTATGTCCATGGATTCATGTTTTTGGGCAGAGGCAGTCAATTGCACTAATTACATTCAGAATCAGATGCCTTACAAGGCACTTTGACATATGACTCCTAAGGAGGCTTGGTCCCATGCCAAGCTTGATGTGTCATCATTCAGAGTTTTTGGGAGTACAACATATGCATTTGTACTTGACGCTCAGAGGAAAGCAATGGAATTGAAGAGCTGACCACTAATTTTTGTTGGCTACTGCAAGGATGTAAAGGCTTATAGGTTATTTGATCCTACTTCCAGAGAGGTCCTATTTCAACGGGATGTCCAATTTGATGAGAGCCCTCCTGTAGTTCATTCCTCATCTCCAGTGCCTCCTCCAGCTCCCACTACTCCCTCTTCATCTCCACTTTGTTTCATAGATGATGAGGATGATGATTGTGGAACATCAACATACCAAGCACATTGAGTTGCATATGCATTTCATCTGTTAGTTGATTCAAGATGGTGTTATTGCATTGGAGTACATTCCTATTGCCGGTCAGGTTGCAGACATCTTCACTAAACCTTTTGCATCACCTCACTTTCTTCAGCTATGGTTAATGCTTGGGGTTACAAAAGTTGTCCTTGGGGGGATTGGTTGAGGCCATCCTTCCTTCACTTCATATTTTTTTTCAGCATGTTGTTTTTACCTCTTTTTGGGGGAGAGTTTTTCCCAAGTGGTTTTTCTCTATTTTCCCATTTTACAGAGGTTGTTTTTTCTTGCATTGTACTTGGGTACCTAAAATGGACTCATTTTTGGGACCCATTTTGCATTTTTTTCTTTGTTTTGTGAGCTTAAGGAATTCCCCTAAGTTGCACTTAAAGGGGGGTGTTAGAGAAAATAATTAATTAATTATTAATTATTTGTTTTATTGCTTAAGCTTACTTAGGTTAATGCATGTAGTTGAGGTTAGTTGTTGATAACACGAGAGTTTGTTCCCTTTAGCATACTTATCTTTTCCACCTCTTGTGGATGTGTGCTTAGTTGTCAACCTTATCTCCTACCACATTCCAGCTTGTTCTACAAGCTTCCATGAGGCCTTTTTATTTGATCTCTCACTCATTGTAAATTCATTCCATCTTTCCATTTTCACATAGAAATTCTAATTTCCTATTATGAAATATTGTTGTGCAGTATTTGCTTCAAGCTCTTTGCTCCCTAGGTTTCTCTTGAGCAAGCTATTTGCATTGCAGGTGATCTTGGTGCATTATCGGAGTCAAATTCTCAACTCCTACAAACACAATAGTGTGATGAAAAGAAACTGAGTTAATTAAGCGATGTGTTGGACTTCTCAAGTTGAACCTAAAAGTAGAGATGAAGCATGTAAACATGATAATTGGATTCAAGCAATTAAGGAGGAATTAGATCAGATTGTGATGAATGAAACATGGGAGTTAGTTCCTAGAGCTGAAGATAAGAATGTGATAGGAACCAAATGGGTATTTAGAAACAAGATGAATGAGCAATGTAGAGTTGTGAGGAACAAGGATAGACTTGTATGCAAGGGATAGTCATAGAAAGAAGACATAGACTATGAGGAGACTTATGCCCCTATAGCTAGAATGGAAGCAGTAGGAATGTTCTTGACTTATACAACAAATAAAAAGTTCAAAGTATGAACTAGATGGATGTTAAATCAGCTTTCTTGAATGGAGAACTTGAAGAAGAGGTATATATTGAGCAGCCTAAAGGTTTTCCTCTAACAAAAGAAAAAGATATGATATGTAGACTAAAAACATTTCTATATGGTCTAAAGCAAGCGCCTAGAACTTGGCATCCAAGGTTGGACAACTATTTGGAAAAGCATGTATTTTCTAAAGGTATGATAGATAGTAACTTATATTTGAAAGAAATTGAGAATGGTTTGCTTTTAAAAGTAAAAAAAAAATTATGACATCATATTTGGAAGTAATGATGAAGCAAATGATAAATTTTCTAAAGAAATGATGAATGTGTTTGAAATGAGAATGATAGGAGAAATGGAGTTTTTCCTAGGATTGTAGATTGTGTAGAACAATGATCGTATGTTCACCTCATAAGCTAAGTATTTGAAAGATTGGTTGAAAAGGTTTGGATTGGAAACTTTTAAGCCTATTAATAGACTTATGATAATTGGTCAAAAGTTATCTAGCAAAGATGAGACACCTATAGTTGAGCAAAAGAAGTACAAATCCATGATTAGAGTTTTGCAATATTTGACTCACACTAGACCAAATATAAAACATATAGTTGGGATTGTAGCTAGATTTTAAGCTAATCCTAAGTAGTATCATTATGCAATAGTAAATAATATATTCAGGTATTTGAAAGGAGATATGAATATGGAATTTGGTATGATAGATTGAGTGATTTCACTCTATGTGCATATACTAATGTAGATTGGGCAGACAATATGAATGATAGAAAGAGCACTTTTTGTGGAGAATTTTTCCTTGGAGGAAGATTGGTTTCTTGGTTAAGAAAGAAACAATCATGTATTTATTAGAGTACTATTGAGGTAGAGTATGTTTCAGCAACAAAAAAAATGTAATCAAGTTATGTGGATGAAAAAAATATTGAAGGATATCATAATTGAGTTTGTAGAACCTATTATCATTTACTATGATAACACAAGTACAATGAATATGTATACAAATCCTATATAGCATTCTAGGAGTAAACATATATCTATTAAGTATCATGTGTTGAGATAGAAAGAAACCAAAAAATGGATAAGATTAGAGTATGTATGTAGTAAAGATCATATTGTAGATATTGTTATGAAACCTTTACCTAAAGATACATTTGAATACTTGAGAGGTATGCTTGGGATTATGCCCCTACCTACTTATGAGTAGATGATGTAGTAAATGCATTAGTATAGTGGTACAAAACACTATTGTTAGACTAGACTAAATGCTAATGCTTCCCATATGGCAGAGTATCTATGATGAGCTGAGTCACTAAAGACTCTTGGTATTTGGTCTTAAGAAGTGTCTTTGGACACTTGAGTTGGTTGAAGACTTGAAGCAATAAATTGACATAATGAGGACTTTGTCATTGATGTCAATGGGGGAGAGAATATACATGGAAAACATCTCTTAAGTATGTATGGGGAGAGTGCATAGAAATTGCTACTTTATTAGGGACATTAAGAAAGATTCATGTAAAGAAGTAGGAGGAATATACCTATGGGGGAGATATGTAGCATGAGGAATTCTGATGTATGGTGAGTTGTTTAGTGTGAATAATTGTTACTAATACTAAAGAAGAAGAAGAATAGAGAAGTGTTCTAGAGGTTTTCATATTTGATTAATGAAGAGGATTTGAGAAGATGAGTACATAAACAACAACAACATAGTACTATTTTGGTGTTTGTGGAACTTAGATATTTTTCATCTATGTTTCCATCAATGACAAAGGGGGATATTTTTAGGATGAATATTGATGATATTACTTTGGGGGAGTATCCTTCACATTGGAGAGCATTGACATGTTGCATTTATGACTGTGTTTATCATTGATGTCAACATAACAATAAGTCTATGAAGACTGGTAGATTAGCAGACAAAGATCTTGGTTGTATGTACAAGGTTTTTCTTGTTTTGTGATGTGATCATGGACATGTTCAGTACAATGTCATATTGATGTGGTTTAATGTGCAACACATAAATTGAAGATGTATAGAAGTTGAACCTGATTTACTAAGATCAGTTCAGAGATAGAGTGCTTCAAAATAAGTTTCCAATGGTTGTATTATATCTTTCATCTATGATGAAATAAGAAGATGCATGGTCAAATAGTGATATAGGACACTTGGATGATGACATTAGCAGATGCACAAGCCCTAGTATTGTATGTGTGGCATTTTTTATAGACTATGAGACAACAATGCTATTGTAATTGTAATTAATTAATTATCTTATTATAATTAATTGGGAAAGCCTCAAGGTTGACTCAAGAAATTATTTTGAAGACCTAGTATAAAGTAAAGATATTTTACTTTTTTTAATGTGTAGTGATTTTTATATGAAGTGTGAAGTGCAAAAAGCTAAAGAGTGTTTACTGAATGTGAGTAAGAAATCCAAGGGATTATTGGATGTAAGTTTTGTGATCTAGTTACAAGATCAGAAGGAGAAAAAGTATATTTGATAGGACATAAGAAGGAAGTACTATTCATTTCTATTATTCTACAAGGACTAATAAAAGGATCATTTGGATAGTGGGTTCATTGGTATTTCCCTTGAAGTTGTTTGGGTAGTGGTTTCAAGTATCTTCCACAACTCCTAACAAGGTTGGCAAAACTCCTAATAGGGTTGGAATCTCCTAACATAGATTCAAAGTCTCCTAACAGGGTTTGATATGTACTTAATATTTTTATAGACTCCTAACAAGGTCTATCCTCTAACAAGGAATATTTATATTACTATATCATCTTGTGGGTACCATCCCCACTGAGGTTTTCCCTTTGATTAAGGGTTTCTGTAGTTAACATATCTAGTGTTATTTTGTATGACAATCTTGTTGTGGTTTATGATTATGTTGCTCATATGGTTAAAGTTTAATAAGTTTGATAATTATGATATTAGTAGTATAACCAATTCAACCTCCCCTACACCTGTCTCACTTATATTGGTGGACTATATATTCTAACAAATATGCCAAACCATCTGAAAGATCCTAAGCAACATAACATAACTCATTATTAAAATTCCATTCAATCATATGAAGAAAATAAAATGAAAGAGTAAATCACCACCTGTATCAACATCCTTCAACTCTTTAGTGTGGAATTATAAAGGAGGGCATGTTTTGTTTTTCAAAATATCAACTATGAGGACATTAGCCTTGTCAATTATTTTTAGTTAGTCCTCTTCTGATGTGTGATAGATATTGCATAGACATGATATCATATCATCTCTTTAACCACCTTTTCTAATAGATAGAATGGATATCTTAGTATAAATGGGGTAAATCCTAAACAAGAATCAGACAAGAAGCTGAAAATAATAAACAACAACTTATTAGAATCATTTGAGTAAAATGCACAAGGTAATAGCAAAGTGCATAGAATCATTAAAAGAAAAAATATTGCATTATATAGGAACATACAAAATTAGAATAGCCTATCATCTAAACAATCTACCCATTAAGAGAAAAATGGGGCTATAAACCAAGTCAAATATGAAACTGATTACCCTAAACACACATTTTCACAAACCAACAATAATAACAAATAAATCCACCTTGTAAACCTACCAGTATTGATAACAAAAAAATTGTACAAGTCACTAGGTCTTTGAAGCAGCTAAAATCATAGATTCTAAGTGCTATGAACAACATTTAGAAAAATCTAAAATAGTTTAAAATAGGCCCCATCCCACTTGAAACAAACTTAGAACTATTAGTGATTGTATCTTGAGTGTTATCCTTTTATGAAAAGAAATCTTAGTACATTCATTTGTAATACCTAAAAGAAATGACACAAAAGTTCAATGACATAATAATTATAGGTAGCATTGGACATTTCTCATTCGATGATAAATCTCAAAACATAAGGGAACATGCATGAAAAAAATCACATTAGTCTTCATCTCACACACTATAAGACAACAAAGAAAGGCAAGACATAAAGGTGTAAGAGCATTTTTTTAAAAATCTTTGATGTATAATGCATGTTATGATGCAATAAACCTAGATCTTGTTAGCCTCTTTCCTCTATGGGGAATGCTCTTGTCTTAGTGTAGGAAAAAAATACCATGCAGTATAAACACATCGCATTCACCAGCTTTAGCTATTTGTGCTTCCCTTTTTGCTCATAATTTCATAGTTTTCTATAGGCAATTTTTTCATGATTTGTAGGATTTTTAGTAAAAATACTTGGGGAAGTTTTAATTTGGCTGTTGATGTGTAGAGTTTGTGAGGTAGAAATTTGGTTTTAGGGCGTTGATTTAGGTTTTGAGACAAAATTTAAATATAAAAAGGTTATGAAGGATTTGTGTCAGATGTTGAAAGAATTTTGATTTTTAGATGTTTAAATTGGGTTCAGATTTAAGTATTTTATGCTAATTGGTTTGATGGTTTTGTTTAAGGTCTAAAAGAAAAATTGTAAAAAGTGGTTTTGAAAATGTTTCCTTGAAATTGTGAGTCAAATCTTATCTTTGAAGAATTTTTATTTAAGTTTTTAGGTATTTTGAATTATTATCAGGGCAAATAATTTAATAAGTGCATTTGGATGGTTTACTTGAAATTTCAATATTACAAGTTTTTTATTTGAAATGGTTTTACAATGAAATGATGTTTATGTGAATGAATTTTATGAGGATTATAGGTTATTAGTCAGATTTCTGATAAATTTATTTATAGGTTCATTCTATTGGTGTGCTAAAGAAACCATCAAATTAGCATTTTTCAAATGCGATTTTGGTCTCCTATATTATTTGGTTGTGCCATATACAAAGTGGTTATTTTTTTTTTAAGCTTTCTTATTGTATGGCCCTATAATTAATGTTGATTTATGAAGTATGGTGGAGGTGGAGGCCCCACCATATGATGGAAGTGAAGTTTGACCATATGGTTGAGGTGAACTCACTATATAGAAAATATGTTGTACCTACGTATATCATATGTAGTTCAGTGTACTCGGTGTATTGAGTGAAGGTGGCATTATAAAAATCACAAAGTCCATCATGTAGTATGAGGTATATCTACATATGGTGAAATATATTTATGAGATTAATTAGTGTTGTTGCATGTATGTTGAAGGAGGTGTGTAAAGTCATCTCGATATGGTGAAGCAATACAAAGAAATTGGTACAAGTGACAGAGGGCTGAAGGGAGTGATCCCTTGCCAAAGGGAGTTTCAGAGGTTGAAGGGAGTAATCTAATGCTAAAGGGATTTCCAACTAGATGAGTTACTATTAGGTGGATAAATGACCATTGGGTCTATCAAGGTTATCAGTAACTCTTTTTGTTCTGTGGTAGTTAATGCACCAGATTCCATAATGAATTGTAGAGTGTATATATGTTTGTGGGATTCATTGGGGCTAAAATGGTAAAATTCAAGTTTATTGTAATACAATATGAGCCTATGAGCCTATCTAGAAACCAAAGTTTATTGTATGTAAATTTTTTACCATAATACACAGTTCCTCGGGGGATTTTGGGTGGTGGGTTTTTCCTGAAAGGTTATCCCATGTTAAATCTAGTCTATGTTTATCTTGGGTTAATTTATTTTTCAAAGTTCTCATTTTTGTTGTGAATCTCAACGTTATAAGGTAGATTTATAATATTTTACATATCTCCTGTGAATTATAATTTGGAAGACATTTTCTACAAGTAGCTTTCCTAGCAAATGGTATTAGAGCTTGGGTTATCCCTATCAGGTAGAGTTTCTTTTTGCATCAATTTGCTTCTAATGGGAGTTTGGAAAGTGTTTATCTAGTAATTGAGATGGTAGGTACAGGGAGAGTAGAGATTCAAAAGTTAAATGGCACAAAATTTGAGCTGTGGAAACTTGAAGATATATTGGTTTTATGAGATCTGTAGATTGCTATGTCTAGTAACAAGCCTTTAGGCATGAAGAAAGAAGACTAGGATCTAGTAGATTAAAAGGCTAGAGGACTTATAATGCTATGTCTTGTAAATTTTTTTCTATTGAATGTTCATGAGAAGAAAACTACACATTGTTTATGGAAGAAGTTGGGAGATATTTATTAGGGAAATCCTTGGTAAACAAGCTCTTCTTGAGAATGAAGTTGTACTCTTTGAAGATGGATAGAGGAATGGCTATGGTAGATCATTTAAACATGTTCAATATGGTGATTATATAACTGACATATTTTTGTGTATATTTTAGTGAAGAAGAGTGTTGCATGCTACTACTATGCTCATTGCTTGATTCATGGTATCATCTTGTGATGGCCATTGGAAGTACTACCACCCCATTAAAAATGGATGAAGTGATTATTGCACTTCTATTAGAGAAGATCTAGAGGAAATATTCTAAGGTGGCTAATGTAGCTCTCATTTTTCAAGGTAGAGTGAAGGAGAAAAACAAGAAGGACATGTAGCCTAAATGTTCTGGGAAGAAGTCCAAAGAAAAGCATTGGAACTGCAAGAAGATTAGTCATATTCAAAAGGATTACAAAGAGAAGAAGAAGAAGAAGAAAATGGAGAGTTTTTTTGATTTTGATTCTCCTCAGAATGATGATGAAGTGCAAGCAGTACTACTTTGGCTAATCGGTCATCTAATGGTAACTAGTTAGAGTAATTCAATTTTCATGTGGAAGATGTTTGTCATAATGTCATGTGTGACTTGGCACTACCATACCATGTGAGTTCTTGGTAGTGATGTAGATGCCACATGTAACTTGACATCATAGTTTAGTGAAATTTGTTGGAAATGATGAAGTAATTGATCTTCATTAGTATTATAGATGTTAAAGGCACATTATTCTAATGTTGTAGATAGATTTTTCACATTTTTTGAAGAACTATTTGGAGATGTTAATCTTCATGTGACTGAAGATGTTGAAATCTTAAGGGCTCAATAGAGTCTTTGATAAGGGTGTGGTTTATTTTTTCATTTAATGTGTTATGATATATTTAAATGGAGCATGTTATCTCTTCATTTGAGATTGTTTAGGTCATGTTGTCATGTTTATGTTCTTGAGGCCAAGGTTGGAACTTTGACATTGATATTGGTTTTGTTTCTTTGTATTGAGTATATTAATCATTTTTTGGATACTTCATGATATACAATGTTGCATTTAGAGTTGGCATTAGTTGATCAATTATAAGTGCTTATAAATACTTAGAGAAGATGGTGATGTGTTCTCTTGTGATTAGAGATGTGTTTGTTGGAATGGTCAGTGTAGGAAGTCTTTGAGGCATTCATTTGATATGGACTAAGGAGAGTTTTCTTATTTGATTCTTGGTTGGAGACTTGGATATCTTGGTGAGAATACTCATCTTGGTCTTAACTTCATACTTCATAAAGTGGGAGATTGTTGAGTAATGAAGTATGGTGGGGGTCCCACCATATGGTGGAAGTGAAGTCTAATCATATGGTGGAGGTGAACTCACCATATAGAAAATTTGTAGTACCTACCTACATCATATGGAGTACATTGTGCTTGGTGTACTCAGTGAAGGTAACGTATGAATCACAAAGTCTATCATGCAGTGTGATACATATCTACATATGGTAAAATATATTTAAGATATTAATTGATGGTGTTGTATGTATGTTGAAGGTGGTGTGTAGAGTCATCTTGGTATAGTGAAGGCGTGCAAAAAATTTGGTATGAGTGGCCAACAGAAAAAGGAAGTATCTAAGGCCGTGATGCAGAAGAGAATGATCCCATGTCGAAGAGAGTTTCAAAGGTCTAAGGGGGTGATCTGATATTGAAGGGACCGAAAACTAGAGGAGTGACCATCAAATGGATGAGTGACCATTTAGACTATCACTGTTGTCAATAATTGTTTTGGTTCTATGACAGTTAATGCACTAGATTTCATAACAAATTATAGAGTGTATAAATGTCTATGTGATTCGTTGGAGCTGAAATGATAAAATTTAGGTTGATTGTAATAGAATTTGAGCCCATGAGCCTATCCAAAAACTAGAGCTTTTTGTATGTAATTATTTTACTATAATAAAATGTTTCTTGGGGATTTTTTGGTGGTGGCTTTTTCCCATATGCATTTCCCATGTTAAATCTAGTCTTTGTTTATCTTGTGTGTGTTTATTTTTCAATGTTATCATTTTTTTGTGCATCTCAATTTTCTAAGGTATATTTACAATCTTTTATATTTCCCTTGTAAATTAGTATTTGGAAGGCATTTTCCACAAGTACCTTTCCTAACAATTAAGTGGAAACTTCTGGTGTAGAGTACCTCCCTTTTTGGTTTAATGTTGGCTTAGACAATTTTTAGGGTTTGTTAGGAGGCTTAGTGTAAGTCTAATAAGGTCCAATGGTCTATGGATAAAAAACTTGTCCTATTTTTTTTGTAAGGGAAAAAGTTTCTCATAGGATCAAAATGTTGTCACATATTGTCAAATGGGTCAAAAGTTGTTCATAGGGTCAAAATATTGTCAAATGTTGTCAAATGGGTCAAAAGTTGCTAAGATTGAGCAAGTACGGTACTTGGTCTCCTATAGGGTCTCAAGGGTCTTAACAAAGGCTCTAGGATAGATCTAGGAGCACCCACTTGCCCAAAACACCCAAAAAGAAAGAAATACTAAAAGTTGCTAACAACTTTCAAAAGTTGCTAACAACTTTCAAAAGTTGCTCAAACAACTTTTGCAAACTTTGTAAGAAAGTTGCAAATGACGAAATTGACAGTTGTAACCACCCATGCTCGAGTATTTGAGAATAGGATGAATATTTTTGAAGTTTAGAATGAGAATCAATTGCAGACTATGTTGGCTCCTAATTTTACAGAATTTCAATTACCTTTTACAATGTTAGAAACCTAGGAATTAACTAGAAACCATAATGGGTAATCTGAATGACAAAATAAAAGGACCAACTAACAAGAACTTGAAATCTTTTCCAGTTTGAACTCTACAAGATTTAGGTAGGTTTACCTTAAGAATTCACTCTCAATTCCTTAACAATCAATTTTCTCAACATGAACTTCAAAAATAATAGACAAATTAGCCCTCTTTCTTCTAATTCAATGGTGGTAAAGAGATGATAACTAGCTAATTTAGAAAACCCTAAATCCGATGAATCGAGTGTAGGCTAACATTTTAGACTTGAATAATAAAACATAAATAGATTGATTGATATATATATATATATATATATATATATATATATATATATATATATATATATATATATATATATATATATATATATATATATATATATATATATATATATATATATATATATATATATGTATGTATGTATGTATGTATGTATATATCTATGTATATATGTACACATATATATGTATGTATATATATGTATATATGTACATATATATATGTATGTATATACATATATATGTATATATATATATGTATGTATATACATATATGTATATATATATATATATATATATATATAGGTACATATGTATGTATATACATACATACATATATATATGTACATACATACATACATACATACATACATACATACATATACATATATATATATATATATATATATATATATATATATATATATATATATATATATATATATATATATATATATGCAAAGCATTGTAATTAGATCAATTTGCAAGGGTGACTAGTGCATTATCCATTGGGCTATAACTCATAGAGATCACACACCAACTTCTAGATATTATCTTGACACTTTGTGAAAAGATTTGTTAATGTTTATTCCCAAGTCTCATATTAATAATATCCAGAAGTTGGTGTGTGATCTCTATGAATTATAGCCCAATGGATAAGGCACTAGTCACCCTTGCAAATTGATATGATTACATTGCTTTGCATAATACTATATATATAAATATATATGTATGTATGTATGTATGTATATATATACATATCTATATATATGTATATATACACATATCTATATATATGTATACATACACATATCTATATATATGTATACATACACATTTCTATATATATGTATACATACACATATCTATATATGTACATATATCTATGTACATATATACATACACATATCTATATATGTACATATATCTATGTACATATATATATGTACATAGATATATGTACATATATAGATATGTGTATGTATACATATATATAGATATGTGTATGTATACATATATATACATATACATATATATATGTATATATATACACATACATACATATATATATGTATGTATATATATATATATATATACATACATACATATATATATGTATGTATGTATATATATACATACATACATACATACATATATATATATATATAAATATATATATATATATATATATGTGTATGTATGTATGTATATATATACATACATACATATATATATGTATGTATGTATATATATACATACATACATACACATATATATATATATATACATACATACATACATATATATATATGTATGTATATATACATACATAGATATATATATATATATGTATGTATGTATGTATATATATATATATGTATGTATGTATGTATATATATACATATAGATATGTATACATACATACATACATATATATATATATGTATGTATGTATATATATACATACATACATACATATATATATATATATATGTATGTATGTATATATACATATCTATATATATATATATACATATATATATATATATATATATATATATATATATATATATATATATATATATGTATATATATATATATATATATATATATATATGTATGTATGTATGTATATATATATATATACAAAGCATTGTAATTAGATCAATTTGCAAGGGTGACTAGTGCCTTATCCATTGGGCTATAACTCATAGAGATCACACACAAACTTCTGAATATTATCTTGACACTTTGTACAAAGATTTGTCAATGTTTATTCCCAAGTCTCATACTAATAATATCTTTACTCAAAACCATATTGTTCTTTCAACTTACATCAAGCATTTACATAGTCCATTAGATTATTAGCAAAATAAATTTGAAATATAATTCAAAATGAATTATAACTAAAACTTAATAAGCTTTTCTATTAAATCTATGAGAATAAGATAGAGACAAGAAAAGAGACAAGATCTAGGATGAAAACTAGGTTTCTTTATTTATATTAATTTCTTCGAAAATGTGTAGAATTCAATGATTATCTCTATCATAAAATTAAAAAAATAGACTAGCAACTATTCATTTTCATATTTAAGTTTAGAACAAAGCTACAACATGTATGGACTAACTCAGAATTTAAAAAACTAATGTAATCATAAGAACCTAGACCATTCTCTAGCCTCGGGAACTCCCTTATATAGTGTGAGTTGCAAAAAGATTTAGGCTTTGAGGGAGAAGGACAACTACCCTTAAAAAAAAGAGGTACAAAATGGACCAAACTATCACCATCACAAATACACGAGAGGATTGACTTAGTTTTGGCAATTTCTTGTGCATCCATTGTACCTAATGATTGATTTTACTCTTTTTGTTGTTCCTTAGGTTGTGGGACCACATGTTCCACCTCTATTATTCCTATCTCAAACACTTGGGTGTCTATTGCATCTTGTTGATCATTCTCCACACGATGAGTCTGAACAACTTGAACAAATTGATCAATTGGTTGATCTTTTTCCTTATCATTAGTTTGAACTACTTGATCAACTAGCTTTATGTCCTTTGTGGTTGTTTTTTATATAAAAACACTTCTTGGGAAGCCACCTATAACAATTGTGAAGTTGAGGAATAATCTACCATCCACTTGTTGAAAATTGTGTCATCTAGCCAATTGAAGCTCTCTCTCTCTCTCTCTCTCTCTCTCTCCCTCTCCCTCCCTCCCTCCCTCCTCAATAATATATTCCTAATCTTTTTATTTCAACTAAAGATTCATGGAAGGAATCAAAAAATATTTGTACTTGCACTATAACTTCAATAGTTCTAGAAAACCAAATGTAATTCTCTTTATTTACCACTTCATTCATCCTAATTCTTATGAGATGCTTTAATTAATTCCCCCAGTCTTCCTTATCTTTTATATGGTCTAAACCCTTTAGAAAATGGGGAAGAAGATCAAAATTTTTACTGAAATATTTTAAAAAACACAATTTCAATTTTCTCTACAACATATCTTTGTTATGGTAAAAAATTAGTAGATCATGTGCTTGAACAAAAAAAATTTCAACCTGATAATCAAAATTGTTGATGATAAGGAAACATAAAGAAGTGATAGCATCATCTCTACTCATCCACTTATTCAAAATTTGTCTTATGGTGGCTTCACTATTGTTCAATTGTTTCCATATATCCATTGATTTTGAGAACTCCAGATGAAAAACAAGTCAATTGACTATATCTACTAGATACAAAATTGTGTCTAGATTATTATGTCCTCATGTTGAATGCACAATTCTACATGTAATGACTAGATCTTTTCTTTTTCCTTGTTGACCTCATCAAATATGTAGAATTTTGGTTGATGATGTGTACTCAGAATCTCCACAATAGGACCAAAGGGTGGTAGTGAAATAGGTGAAGCTACAGTTCTAACCTAACTAGATTGCCTACCCTTTTTCCTTTTTCCTAATTTCCTCTCCATATTTGCAGTTGCATTTTATAGTTGATAAATTTTTATTCCTCTTTTGTCATAAGCCTCTAGCACCTTGTCAAATTTCTCATTTAGCTCTAGGAATTTTCTCTTGTCTTTGGAAGCTACTACTACCCCAAAATTAGATACTTGTTCATTTGTGCTACCTACTCACTATCCACTTCTTCCACTCTGAGGGCCATCAAACTCCCAGTGTGTTCAAAATCTAAAATTTCTTGGGCCCTTGACATATCTCTCTTTAGAATGGACTACCTAACCAAGGATTTAAGATCATCACTATACTTTACCCATTTATGGGTTTGTTTTATTCCTTCATCAATTCTAAATTTTGCTTCCTTCTCTTTCCTCACTGCATGAAAAATCATTGCATTTGCAATGACCCTTTCTAGTATTATCGTAACTCTCAAATATTTTAGTAACTTTCATCCCCCTTTAGGGGTTATCTAATTAAATTCTTGCATTAGATTGTCCTTGACGTCTTCCTTGATGTTAGAGTCTTGTCTAGTAGGTTGCTCTATTTTTATCTTCTTGCACTTCACCTCAAAAGTTCCAATGTTACTTCTCTATAAAAATTTGATAAAGGCCCTAGACTTTAAAAAAATTTCCTCATCCAAAAACTTCCTTGTTGCTTTGTCCATAATAGGATCAATCTCCTTCCCCTTGAAATATTCTATAGTGAGGACTAGGAGTGGCATGGGAAGCCCTTCAGGTGCTCCCTCCACCACCTCTGATGGAGTTACCACAATTTCACCTTGACCTCCCATTTTCTTTAGTTGTTCCCTTAGGAAATCTTCATTTTCAATATGAATGGGAGTCTATGAAGGGGAGTACTCCTCAACACTAGATGAATAACCTTGCGCTAATTTCTACCTTTTAGTAGTTGGTGCTAAGGGAGGGCTTTTTGAAAGTGGCCTCTTATACAAAGGAATTAGATGTATTTTTACATTCCTCTAGCCACAACATTCCCACCTTCCTTTACAAGATGTATTGCACTGGGCTTATAATTGCCCTATCTGCTAGCCTTTTCTCAATCTCTACAGCTTGGTCTAGGTAGGCTTGTATCAAAATTCTTTTTTTTCTCATTAAGGGTTTGCATGAACCCAACAAAATTTGCCATAAGTTTATTAATTTTATCTCCCCAATATTTAATATTAGTAAGGAGATCATATTTCTTATCTAATGCATTAATAAAATCTAGAACCCTACTATATACTTTCCATTTCTCCTTCTTTACTTCTTGTTCTTGTAAAGAAAATTCATTTCTTATTATATTCTCAAGAATGTAAATGAAATGCTCATAAAATTTATCTTTGGTTCTATCCTTAAACATATCATAAAAATCTTATGGGTCAATAAAACATGGATGAGACTGAGCCATTTGGTATTTATCTAGAAACTTACCTAAATTTTTACATGCTCCCTTGGTGAGTACAAAATTATGGATAACTGTGAAGTTTGGGAAAATTGTGCTTCTAGACCTACCCATCAACTTGTTTTCTTCTAGTCTTCCTATTTGCCATAGAAATTCTATAATTCTAAATTTCAAAGGCACTTGATAAGGAATGACATCTAGTTTTCCCTATAAACCATATACTTGAAAAATAATGAATACAAAGTAAGGGATAATATCCCCCCAGTTATGGCCCACTTTCATACCCTTGGCATGATCCTTAGGCCTGATCAGCTCTAGTAAGGGATGGGGCATCCTAGGGTTATTTCTAGTAAGTAAAATTCTCAAATTTGAGGTAAAATACTTCTCAAAATGAACAAAACTAGCATCTATAACTTCCTAAGTCATGCCACCACTCCACAACTAAATTGGTAATTTCTCTCCATCATTTTCCAACTCTAGCTTCATCTCCTTAGAGAAAGGAAAGACTCCTTTATATAGACACATATACATCAGCAATGAATACCAAAAAGAAGGCTTCTCAACATTGGCCTTACTAATGCCAGTTAGTCCATTATGGATTTCTTCTATAAGATATGATGCAAAATCAAAGATAGAGCTCATGCCATACTGCAATGTTTGAACAATAATGAAAACTAGGGATCCTTGGATATGATCTTGCTCATCCATACCAAAAATTCCATAGTGGGAGAACTAGAGTGTATATTTCATAGGATTCAAATATTTCCTTACCAATGGCTTAGGGGTATGAGTGTCACTAGTGGTAGATTCCCTATGCTTACAAAATGCTCTTATAGTTACCTTCCCTGAAGGTATACCATCTAAGAATCATACCATTCTTGCAAATTGTCTAGGTCAATTTTTTCATGTAACACATAGGGTTTAACATAAAGAAATCTCTAATTGTTTTAGGTGTGACCCTAAAATGGTTTTTTGCTACATGATTCTTCACAACCCTTAATACTGAATCATATATCCTTGCTAGCATTGTTAGCAAGTCATCATTGAAGAATACACCAGGAACAATCAACTTCCCAATATCAAATTGCCATACATTACTTAACAAATTATCATGTTTCCTCATTTATAACCATTTTCTAAACAATTCCAAACCACTAGCAGAGTTTGGGCATATCTCAACCAATTTTCTTTGTGATATAGATCCTCACTAATTGACAATCTAGGGTTTTTGGGAACCAACTATTTTACCTTAGCTACTTCATTAGTAGAGAAAAGAAATTTTTCCAAAAGTCATCATGCACATTTCTTTGTTGGTAATCTACCTTTGTGGAAAGATCCCTTTGTGGAGGCATTTTATCGATAAAATCAAGATAGTAAATTCTTTAGAAAGCAAAAGTTCTAGGAACTAACTCGTGAATTTCTTACTTCAGCAACACAATTTTTTTGCAACAATTCTTTGTGTTAGAAAATCAAAATATGGGCTCTAGTTCTCTACACTTCAAAATATCTTTCACTTTGTAACTGATTAAGGATTGAATTGTAGATTTTATTTAGATTTCCTTTGCAAAAATTTTCTTTGATACACCATTAATACTTCTGTAAGTAAATTTACAACAAAGAATATAACTATTTACACATAACCCATAATAGATCTAAAATAAATATGCAATTTAAATCCACATGCAAGAGAATATAAAACACACTCACAAAAATTGTGACACAAGATATACCCTGAGAAACTCTCATTGAGGAAAAAAAACCTAGCCTCCAAAAGCATCCATCACCATGTATTATTCAACAAAAGCACCATTGTAATACAACTATGGAAGCCTTCAAAGTCATATCCAAAACCAAGTAATCCATGTAAACAAGCATGAATCAACACATCCCATGTCATACTTTCAACCTTCACAAATGCTCCCTTGGCTAACCTATCAAGCCTTGTCCCACTTAACTCTTTACCTTTTTTCCTTTTGTCTTGTCTCTACAACTACCCTTGTGGCTGCATATATAGTAGCAAGTCCCACAAAACCACCAAGTGGTATTACATAAACCATATGCTACCTAACTCATTGACCCCACATTTAATATTAAAAATTTAATTATTTTTTCCAATATTAAATAATTACATGAAATATTATCACAATGTTACAATACAACTCATCAAGTATATCCTATGGAAATTTTTACATATTGCACATCTATTTAGGTGCAACATTGCATAATAAAAAAAATACAATATAACAATATTATGCAATGTGTGCAACACCCATTATCTCAACAATCTCCTACTTGTTGTATTCATTGCATAGGGTCAATATATAGCCACATAAATGAACAAGGGAACAATCCCTCCTAGCACATCCACCATCATAGATCAAAGTACACAAAGTGCTTCATCTTGGTAGCTACAACAAAATTAAAGTATCTAGCATGTAAAATATGAATGATTTCACCTCCTATTATGCCATTGCCAATAAACATACGTAGAAGCCATCCAAAGAGAAAGCCACCCAATGCATCACATTAGAAGATCATAAAATCCTATACCAATTGAAATGCCAAGCACAAAATACTTAATCCATAGGTAATGACATGTATCTATAGTTTTCAAAATATCCATAGCTAAAATAACACCCAAAACAAGTGCTAACCCATGCAACTATCCATACCTTCAAAGGTATAACAATTGAATCTCACATCACCAACATATCCAATCTATAAGCTACAATCATAAGGCTTAAGAGAAATACCTGCCATATATATACCAAGAAGCTCCCACTATAAAAGATAATGTCAAATCTATAACCAATCCACTTACACCATCTCAAAGAAGTGAATCCATGCAGTATCAAGGATATTCGTAATACATTAACCAATAACTTGCAAGAACAACTCTCATAACAAATCACCAACAGTCTTCCAAGCTCTCCACAACCAATAGAGGAAAAAACTAGTGATCATAATCTCTAACCAGTCTCAAATCCAATACAAGAAAAACCTAACATTTAGGAAGATAATCAATGTTAAACCATCTCTCAAATGAACCCTCCAAAACTAACTCATGTACCATAGCTCAAGATCCATATCCATGAAAGACAAGCATAAACATAATGCACCTAAGAGAAACAATGAGATATACCTCTCAAGTAGAAAACCACTGAGTAGACCAAGAGTGGGGAATGATAATGCTTATCAAGATATCCAAGTCTCCAACCAAGACTCAACTAAGAAAAATCTCCTCTGAAATCCATATCAGGTGAATGCCCCTCAGACTTCCTGCTGAAACCAAATAATTATCCCAACAAATGATTCTCTAATCTAAGAGATATTAGCATCACCACCATCTCTAAGTATCCATGAGAACCTATAACCAATCAATCCATGCCAACTCCAAATGCAACATATAAATATCATGAAGTGTACAACTTAAGATCAATGTACTCAATACCAAGAAACTAAACCAAGATAATTGTCAAAGTTCCAACCATGGCCCGAGGAACATAAACATGAAAACATGATCTAACCATCTCAATCAAAGAGATAACATGCTCCATTTGAACATAATCTAACATGTTAGAACTCTAAATGTGTATCAAGAGTATACCATGACATAAAAATAAAACCAACCTAACTCCAAGGATAACATGTTGAATGAAAGCATAATGCACATCTTTACCAAGAACCCCATTATCCCTCAAGATGTAACCATCTCCACACACAATGAAGAAAACCATCTTCACATATCATGAAGAACCATATCTACACACCATGAAGATAAAAAATAACCCCATGAGTCCTCAAGATCAACCATCTTCACACACCATGTAGATAACCAAGTGCACCATGAAAATATTATAGATGCTTTTGCAACAACATGTTCTAAGACAAATCTCCAACGTCTACAAACACTCAATAAATATATCAATGCTAAAAAAAACTCCCACTCAACTATGGTACGAAGTCACCTATGGCATCATAAAATCTATCCCCTACATGAAGATCCTCTAGATCTATACACATAACCAAAGTGTCAATACCAAGTGAAACTAAGATCTCCAAACCAAGAAAATACAAATCAAACTAAGAATTAATCTTGCACTACCACCTCATCACTAGCATGAGCTCCTATTAATCTATGTATCCAAGTTATCCATGACATCAAGATAAAAAAATTATCCTCTAACCATGAGAATCAACCAAGGAATCAAACTATCAAAGAACTCAAAGTGCGCATCATGAGCTCCTCAAAAGAAACTAAATAACCATGATCCTCAACCAAGAAGATATGCCACCATAACCAAATTAGGAATCCAAACCAATGAACATTAAGGATGTACCTATATAACTAATCATGTCATGACAAAATCCATGGCACCATGATCACATCCATGAATTGAGCATCTAACTCTCAATATGTCCAACTTGTTAGCATAAAATAATCAACCACAATCTTTCACCATGACTATATTTGGTAACAACATCTTATCCCTTCTACATGAAGAAAAATTAGAAAATCATTTGACTTAGGATATAAATAACCCAAATCCAAGCCATCAATCTGAATATGCATCAGTAATGAAAGATCAATGGGCAAAGACAACCCATAACAACTTGTAGACCCAACAAGCCATCATACATATCCAAACCAAACACTGATAACCATATCATCATGGAACAAATCTAAAATATGAACTAAACATACAATGACATCAAATCCAAATCTCCAAAACATACAATGTCATAAACTCACAATACTACCATAATCAATATATACAATAAAATATTTAGATTAATATATCACCAAATAAACAATGCTAGACCTACACCAAATTTGAACCAATGTGTAGAGCTCTCTAAGAGCTTTTTGTTGACTACTTGAAGTCCAAAATCTAACTCTATATGCCCAAGTTATGCCCTAATCTATTCTAAAAAACTAACATCTGACTTTTGGGCTCTCAAAACTCAAAAAAATTTCAAAATCATAAATGAAAACCTAAACCATGTTTTAGTGCTTTGAATTATCTTTCCCACGCCTATAAGAAGTATAAAATTTGATATGGTGAGAGAAAGTTATGGTCATTTTACTAAGATAGACTTTTTACCATTTTCAATGTGATTTTTTTTTGTGACAAAAATTCTAACAGGATTAAATTTGATGGCCATCATGGGCTAAAACTAAAAAACTCTTTTATTTCCTCTAAACATGGCCAAGCTAGAGCATATTACATATCAAAATTTATGAAAACATTGACCTAGATCCAATGGTGAGGTTTGTTTTTACCCAGGAGGTCATTTTTTCAAGCTCCTCCTAAAGCCCTCATTTAAATGAAATATCCAAAAAAACCTTTTGTCCAAAAATTTCACATACCTGAAATCTACCAATATCCCATCATAACAACAAATCCACAACCCTTAGATCTACAATAAAAAAATTGTATATCTTGCACTTTCTTTTATCCTCTCATGCATTCCCATGGATTCAATCTAGGGTTATAACAAACCCTAGCTCAGATACCACTTGTAAGAAAACTTTCAAAAAATAATATAACCATTTCCACATAACCCATAATAGATCTAAAATAAACATGCAATTGAAATCCACATGCAAGAGAATAGACAACTTACCCACAAAAATTGTGGCACAAGATATACCCTAGGAACCCTCATTGAGGGAAGAAACCCAACCTCCAAAAGCATCCATCGCCATGTATTATTCAATAAAAAAACTATTACAATTCAACCATGGAAGCCTTCAAAGTCATAGCCACAACTAAGAAATCCATATGAAGAGCCATGAATCCACACATCCCATGCCATGCTTCCAACCATCATAAATGCTCCCTTGGCTAACCTATCAAGCCTTGTTTCACTCGATTCTTTCATGTTTTTCCTTCTATATTGTCTCTACAATTACCCTTGTGGTTGCTTATATAGTAGCAAGTCCCACAAAATGACCAAGTGGTATTACATAATTCATGTGCTACCTAACCCATTGATCCCATATTTAATATTGTAAATTTAATTCTTTTCCTTAATATTAAATAATTATATAAAATATTATCACAATGTTACAATACAACTCATTAAGTATATCCCATGGGAATCTTTC
This sequence comes from Cupressus sempervirens, assembly GCA_028749045.1. Lineage (NCBI taxonomy): Eukaryota > Viridiplantae > Streptophyta > Pinopsida > Cupressales > Cupressaceae > Cupressus > Cupressus sempervirens. Next base: position 629,194,265 of record CM053788.1, on the reverse strand, counting down.
TATGTTGCACATCCATCTATGTGCAACATTACATAATAAAATAAAATAATTTAATATAACAATATTATGCAATGTGTGCAACACCTATTATCTCAACAACTTCAATAGTCAAATTGTGTATGTTACGCCTAAATTTTGAAAATTGTGTAAGGCCCACCCTCATATCCTATAAATCTTAAGGAATGAATGTGATTAGGAGATAAATTTAGTCATGATTGACATTTTTGCTATTAATAAGGATTTATGAGATTCTTTTGGAGACTGATCTAGATTTTAGATTATCATAATGTCGATACTCTATCTAATAAAAATAGGTCAATATCACATGAAACTGAGATTCAAAATGTTCAAATTAAGAACTTGGCCACCAGACACTGGGGATGATCTACTAGGCAACTAAGAAAGATAAAAGAACATTTATTCTACTAAGAACAACTTTGAGCATAGGTTATGATGACTATAAGACATATGGATATGGTTGGAAATTGGTTCTAACTTATTATGACATAATTATTGAAACATTCTATCAGTTTGAGGGTTAACCCTAGGAAATCACACAAATCGTTCATAAGGTGATAAAGGGATATTGTTAGGAATGTCACTATACCTAACTTGATTAAAAGGTACTAGTTACCTAGTCTGCACATGAGCAATTTTCACTTAGGACATATATGTTAAGATTCATTTTATATGTTTTCATGATTTACTAAAGAGGATTTAGAGTTTCATTGAAAGAGTTGGGGGAATGATAAAGAGTTATATTGAGAAAGATCATTGTTGACACACATTTTTGATATTTCAATGTTTTGAATATTTTATGAAGATTATTAGATGGAAGTTGATTGTAAATGTTATACAAATTATGTGATATTAAATTATTTTGTATTATTTGCATTTGTTGTATATTATTTTATTGAGCTACTGATGTTTAAGTTGAGTATGCAAGAAGAGGAACCATTAAAACCTTAACGGGAAAACAAGGTACAGACACATGTTAAATGACTCTACCAAGGTGAATATTTGTAAGATTCATGAACCTCGTTGTGATGTGCTTATTTTGTAAATGTGAGATGTGTGTGTGTGTGGTATGTTTTTCATGTGTAGATTTTGAATGTATCATGTGTGACATTTTAGTGTATTCTGTGGGTGTCACTTGACACTCGCGCTTGTTATGAGAAATGACATGTTATTCGTCAATGGATCATGTGGCCACCTTATTCCATGATAAATACCTCCATTAAAGAATTTAATTATTGTCTTAGTTAAGAGAGGACAAGGTTGTCACTTGGAATAAAAAAAATGGAAATTGGAATTACCTAGCTTTAGGAGGGTCATAAAGTAACTTTAGAGAAAATTGTGATTAAAATTAACCCTACCCATGTTAGTACTATAGGTTAGGGGGTTATTAATGACCTCTATGGTGTCTAGTGGACCTAGGAGACCCCATGAAAATGGCATTCTTCATTGAATCCGAAAATAAGAGGGTTATAAATAGAGGCAAGGCTAAAATTGAAACTCACTTGGCAACTCTCTACTTTTAGAGACTAATAGGATTTGAAGAAATGAGAGGGAGCTCTACTGCAAGTATTCATTGCCTTGCTTGGAGGAAGGTTGGTAACATGATCCATGAAGTCTCTTCATTTTGCATGTAGGTTAGAAATGGTGTGTTCATGATGGGATTGTGGTGCCTTGTGGTGTATTTGTGAATAGAATCTTGTTGTATGTTGCATGTGGTAGTGTTGTGGGAGTCTTTCTTGAATTTTTTGTTACATGTTATATGTTTTTTAAATTGGGTGTGAGGCATCACTCAGCCTTGGGAGGGAAGAGATGCCTGGGGTGAAGGGGTTAGTTGCACTCACTCATGAAGTTGAGGAATTCTCCCTTGTGTAGAGATGGTTGTATATGTTTTATGGAATGAAAATTATTTTGCTCACTTGCATCTTGGGAGGTATAAGGTGGTATGAAGAAGGGAAGATTCTGATTGCCTCAAAAGGGCATTTTGTTTTTGAAAAGATGTGAAAATTGTGAATGATGGTTATGAAATCCTCCTCATGATGAGAGCCCACCTTCACCCATTCCTTGATTCAGTTGTCAAATCTTTATGCATAACCTTGGATGGGATGTGTTGTGATGTCTTGTGTTAAATCTTGTCTCATTTTTGTGTATGTTCATGGCATAGGAATGTGATGAGTGCAACCATTTATGCCTTGTTTCCCTGAGCTCGGTGGGTGGCCTCCTTGAGGCCTAGGTTGGGAAGTGAGCCTCCATGGTTCCCATTTTGTCTTTCTTCTTTTTGTAGATTATCATTTGAAGAATTGAGAGCTTAATGATCATGAAGTTCATTATTGCATAGATGAGAAATCCTTTTTGGTTGGTGTTGAAATGGAGAAGTGAACCCTGCCTTATAATGAATATTTATTGTATTGTGATGTATTGCTAGTGGTCTTATGCAGTTGCCAATTAGAAGGATTTTGAGATATCTTGTTGTGAGTTTCTTCATTGTGTATTTTGAGAGATGGTTTCAACCACCTTGTGAGTGTTTGCTATTATGTTGATATTGGTTGTAGTTTTATCACTACTTAAATATGGTATGTGTTGAAGAAATGAATTTTGTATCATGGTATTTCTTTAAGATTGAATAGAATATTATCACCTTGATATTCTTATTTGCTCAGTTGTTATAAGATTAGTTTAAATACATTAATGTTCAATTTTATGTTCATTCGGTTGTAATAGTTAGTTGATGGATATGTAAATGGATTAAACTATACAATATAGATGATATTGAGGATCATGGGAAAAGCTAACTTGGAATCCATATAAGATCTATATAAATGTTTGTTGAAATTGCAAAAAAAGAAGAAGTATGGTGCACTTGCTAAATTAGAATAGAGAGCCTAATGAATAATAAAATGTTACACTAATGTCAATTGAATCTAAATCATCCTAAGGTTGCATAAAAATGACTTAGACAATAAGATAACACAACAAGCCTGTAGATGCAATTCTACTCTTTGGAAAAAGTATGGGAAACTAATAAAAATTATCCTCTCATAGAGCAGATAATTAAATATTAATAATAGGATGGCATGATATCTTATTTATATTAAAATAAACATATATCCAATCATAAAAATGATAGGAGCTCAAGTTGCATATAAATATATAAATGTTGACTCACATCTCTCTCTTAGAAAACAGCTAGGAGCATTTATGTATTTTCAGGCTCCAAAAACAATTTGTGTTGAGACAAAAAAAAAAATTAATTCAAAACTTTGGATGGGGAGGAGTCACATCCTCACCTACCCCTTCCTATCGATTCATAAGGGAAAACATGATTTGTTAAAAGTCCAATTAAACTATTCATAATTTTATGTGAAATAAAGGCTCCTTCTCCTAGGGTGTTGTCAGCATGTCAGCCTATTAAATCGACCCCCTTTCACTCTAAATCCCATGATGTCATAGAAAATCATGGGAAACAAGAGAAAAGATGGGGTGACCATGTAGGGAGGTAGGTGGAGGGTTTAATGTTTCAAAAAAAAAAACAAAGACTTCTACATACTCCCTTTATTCAAAAGCATGCTTTTCTCCCTCATAGGCACCTAGTCCTAGGCTTAGGAAATAAGAATAATTAAGTACTCCCCCCACTCATGCCTCAAAAAGAAGACATGGTACGTGCAACAAGGAAATCAAATAATTAAAAAACTTAGGTAAATTTAAGAGTTTTCCAAGCTATGTCTGAGGAAATAGAAATAGGATAGGATTAATGATAATATAAGAACTATTAAAATAAGATAAAGGATATCTTAGATAACTAACCACAAGAAGGGGAGAAGGTTATGTTAAACTAATGAAGTGTTATTTTATTATGTTATAGGAAATTGTATTCTTAGCTTTTTAGTTATTTTGGGTTTACATGATTATGGGTTGGGTAATGTTTAGGGATGTACCATCTTTGTTAAAAGGTTATAAGAAAGGGATTGTAAATTGAATTTCATTTTGATGAACATATACATTGGAAAGAAGATTATAGTAATGGCGTACTTTGGATTTGTAAAAGGATTATACTGTACTAGATAAATTTAAGAGGTATACCTATAGATGTGTTACTTAAACATTGTTTATTTCCAATATATGTGGATCATAGATATCTTAAGAAAGTAATAGATTCATTTAAAAGGTTACACTATTTGTTTAAGATGGTTAGGATATGATGAAAGTATTTTATTTAATAGTTAATCGGACATTACCACAAGCATGGTAGACTTTAGTTTAGTATTAAACATTAATAATGTTAACAATAGGAAGGAAAGTGTATAATGGATGGAAGTATAGATGTTCTAAATTAGTAATAATAAAATAAATAAATTTTAAATCAAAATAAAATAAAATGATATAGAGACTTAACATAGTTAGAAAACTTAAATATAATTGATCCAACATCTTCTTGTTTCAATCTTGGAACTTCCACTACTACAATGACACAATCTTTGGACCTCCCTTACATAATATGGGTGTCTCAGATAGGGTGCAAAAGATTATGAGTTCTCAACCCTTACACCCTGCATAGTCTTGTTATTAGTCTTAGCAACTAGGCATCAATCCTCGAGTAGAACTCGAAATCTAGTTTCGAGTGGACAATTTACTACCACTAACTTCTTGGTTTGATTGTGCTTTTACCATCACTCTATTCGTCAAAAGATATATATATAATATAAATATTACAAAAAAAAAAAAAAAATTGTGCATTTTGCCTTGTAAAATTGTATTTTTACCTCGTAGAACTATGGGCATGACAAATTGGTCATTAATCTGGTGATGAAGGGTACACCATGCTTACCAACTCACAACCAAGGAAATAAAATTATGGAGACAAAGAGAAGATAAAATGCTTCACGAAGCATTCTTTTATTATACTTGAAAATTCTTACAACATCAACAATATGATATCATATATCTGACTTCTTCCAAAAGAAGTTAACAAATACTTCAACATAAGAGAACTCCCAAATAAGAGCTTCCACAAGAAGAGTCCTCATACCAAGATCTTCCACCAAGAGAACTTTAACTTCCAATCTTGCTTACAAGAGATTACACCATGAGAGCTTCACTACAAGAGCTTATACTTGAAGAGCTTGATTACAAATGCTCATGAGCCTTTCTTATATAGGCACTTACCACCCAAGAAATTACAAACACAACCAATGTGGGATAAAAGGTAAATACAACTACCTCAAAACAAATATTAAATTCCCACCCAAATATAGCTAAGCACCACATGTGGCCCAATTAGAAAATTAAATTTCCTTTGTGGATCACAACAAATATCAAATTGCAGTGATTTAAGGAACTTTCCACTAACTTCTAAGATGCCACCTACACACCTTGATAAATAGAAATTCCTCTTTTTTTTCGCTTTTTAGTTTTTAAAAAAATTATTTTCCTCTAATTTTTGTCACTTTCTCTTTCCTCAAGTTTTTTTCTTTTTTCTTAATTTTAATTTTTGATCATACCCTCTTTTTTCATGATGCAAGATGCTCTTGCATTAGATACTCATGGTAGCAAAATTTTTGTCAATATGAAATCACAAATGAAGCAACTAAAAATGACAAATTTTTTCCTTCTCTTCCAACACCTTTCTGGAACAAGTATCTAATGTCGATATATATCCTTCTTTCTTCTTTTCCAACACCTAGCTGGAACAAGTGTCTACTGCTGAAAATACTCCTCTGCAATGAGCTCTGTCCTAGTATAACTCTCATCCTCCTCCAATCTTGTTGAATAATCACACATGTAATAAACTCAACAAAACCATGTCAATCTTTGCATACCAAACATAAATAACAAGATCCTCATGTAAACCATCATCAATATCTTTCAAATCATCTCAAATTTAGCATCCCATGGGTGATAAACACTTACCTCTTTCACATATTCATCTCCACTTGCTTATTTCATGTTGTCAACAATGCATGTAATTGCTTCACTTGCTTGATCTCCAACTAATGCACTATAGTCTTCCTCCATTGCTGTAGTTTTTAAATCATCTTGATCTACTTCAGGCTCATGAATCTTGTCATCTTGATGCTCTTCCTCTTCTTTTTCACCTTCTTCAACTCCAAGTTCACAAATATATATATCTTCATCCTCTTTATCTTCCTTTGTATCACATGTGTGATACTTTACTAGATTTTCTTTCCTTTCCACATCCAAAGAGTTGTCAATATCTCTTTTCTAGTAATGCTCTCTTGTCTTCCGCAACTCTACTTCTAATTCATTCACTTGCTTTTACAAATCAAAGAATGAAACTCATAATGCCTCTTGATTTCTTGCTCTAATTTTTCTCAAGTCTAGAAATCTACAAAATCTATCCAATTGCAAAAGAAAACTTATCCTTTCTCTTCTCCATAATCATGTCTTCAAAAGACAAAATTAACTCAACACAAGCACCTCATGGAAACTACCTCATAGTCATTAATATGTCTACAAAATTAAGAACTTCATGAAAAACTTCACCCAACCCAAGGTCTTGGTGCAAACTGCCTCACATTTAGTGATCTGTCAATGTGCTTAGGAACCCCTACTATGATACCATTTGATTAAGGGTGCACCACCCTTACAAACTGACAACCAAGAACATAAAAATATGGAGACAGAGAAGACAACATAATTTAAAAAGCATGCTTTTATTATAGTTGAAAATTCTTACAACATCAACTTGATATGACATCATATATATGAATTCTTCCATAAGAAGTTTACAAATGCTTCAGCATAAGAGAACTCCCAAATAAGAGCTTCCACAAGTAGAGTCTTCAAACCAAGAGCTTCCACCAAGAAAATTTTTACCTCCAAGCTTGGTTACAAGAGATTACACCATGAGAGTTGTACTATAACAGGTACACTTGAAGAGCTTGATTACAAATGATCATAAGCCTTTCTTATTTAGGAACTTACCACCCAAGATATCACAAACATAACCAATGTGGAATAAAAGGTAAATACATCTACCTTAAAAAATATTAAATTACCACCCAAATACAACTAAGTACCACCATGTGGCCCAATTAGAAAATTACATTTCCTTTGTGGATCACAAAAAAATTAAATGAATGATTTAAGGAACTTTCCAAAAACTTCTAAGATGCCACCTACACACCTCAATAAATGGAAATTCCTCATTTTCTCCTTTTTTCTATTTTTTTAAATTAAATTTTTTATCATACCTCCTTTTACCATGGTGTAAGATGATCCTGCATCATCTAGGCATGATCTAATGGGCCTATTTTAAACTTAAAAATTGCACTATTTTTTGGCAAGTTGGACACATATCAAGACCTCGTATCCTTGCTTTGGCTAAAATTCAAGCACTTTCACTTTGTGATAATACAACCACTATTGATCCTTTTTCATCCTATGATCATGGAAGATTTGAGTTGAGGCTACATTCCTTTTTAGAACTTGGGCCCATTGAGAGATGTGTCACCTCCTCACATTCTCGCTTTAGTTAAAAACCATGCATCTTCATCTTGCAAGAATACAATGTCCATTGATCTTTATAAAACAAACAATTAAGATATCTACTCATAGTTGTATGCATAGTGTGGCCTACATGAATACATGGTAGTTTCTCACTTTATTACTTTGGTTAAACTTCAAACAACTTTATATTGTGAGAATGTGACAATCATCCATCAACTAAAGATCTGATAGCTTTGAGAGATCGATGTCTTTTGTTACAATGAACACATACGACAAATCAAAACATGCCACCTAGTACCATTTGCTGATAGAAACCTTTGAAAACTTGAAAACTAAGTCTAGTACCACAAATTTCACATGTCAACATATCTCAACCTTGCTTTTGTTAAAACTTGAGTACTTCCTTTTTGTGATATTATGATGATCATTGATCTCCATCTTAATCCAAAGTTGAAAAGATGCTCACTTTCATATTGTTTGAACATGAGGAGGGCCCATAAGGACACTTGTTAGTTTTTTGTATCTTCACATTTTTTAAACAATGAGAATCTTGGATTTGCAAGGATATGATGTCTATTGGGATAAAAGGAGATCAAAGACTATCATGAAACAACTAACTTCTACATTTCCTCAAGTCCTACTAGATTGGTGTTATGTCATTTCTTGCTCACTTTAGTTAAACTCCTCACATCTTGAAATTGCGAGAATGCATCAACCGTTGATTTAGGAATAGATCAATGGTTCAAAAAAAACTTACCAAAATAGTTTTAATTAGGGAAAAATAATATGCAAGCTAACCATGACCTAACCTTTGGTTAAGAATGAGCTACAAGCTAGAGAAAAATAAAAGTTTTGCAAAAGAAATAAAAAAATTCCAAAAAAATATTAGAATAAGAATTTTGAAAGGTATTAGGGATTTTTCAAATCTCCCACCCCAAATGTTTTTTAAAAGATGTGGACTAAAATTCCAAACCTAGGGTAAAAAGAGTCAATAAGGCACATCAACTAAGTTATTTTTAGGGCACAATTGATAATGAAGAATAGAAAACCTAATTTCTTCATGTAAAATCTTGGGTCTTTATAATGAATTTTACATATTTCTCTTAGGTGAAAAACCAAGCCAACAAACCACATGTGTGAGAAAATTATACGAACATTTTTTGAGTTTTCCTTGCATTTACTATGGTTTTAAACTCTTGAATGGTTGTGTATAGATTGGGTTGCATGCTCTAACTTCATGACAATGTAGAGTATTTTTTTATCTTTCCTTATCATATTCAAATTTTATTCCATGTTGTGAGGTTAAAGAGTTATACTATAAAATAAGTGTATGTGTCTATAATCTTCATTTGTAGAGTTGTAGTCACTAAAATGGCTCTAACCTAAGCATCCATGGTTGATAATCAATGAAAATTAGTGGGATTCTAGGTTAGGTTTTGTACATAGATTTTTTGTTTTTATTTTCATTAGTGTAACTAATCTCCTAATTTTGGAGTGATGCCCTAGGCTGACTGCTTGGAGTAGGTGAGCAAGGATAGTGAGAAGATGTCTTTAAAGACCACACCCATGTTCATATATGATAGATTCAATGGCTTGGATGGGATCCCTATAATTTTTCCTTGAAGGAACAAGTGGTTTCAAGGTTTGGTATGAAGTTTGAAGACTTCTAGGAAGCATTTTGTTGAGACTATTCTAGAGCCCTAAAACAGAGCCTAGAAACTAGGGCCTGAGAGAAATTAGGGTTGTGAGTGGTTTGAAGGTCTATAATTTGGGATTCTTGAAGTGATAGTCGATATATTGTAGAATCATGTGGTCTTCTATAGGTTTTTGTGGAATAATTTGTTTTAAATGACCACAACAATGAAAATAGACCTAATGCAAATTAGGCCTAATTATCCCTACTTGTGGGTAGTGATAGCAAAGTGGTTTCTAACATGTCCAGAAGTATTTAAAAGGGATATAAGGGACTAGGAGGTAAAAAATACACTAGTGAGGACCTAATATGTGTTTGGAAAATTTCTAAGGGTTTGGAGATCTAGGGGAAGGAACAAGGTAAGAAAAGGCTAGTAGGACTAGTCCCTAAAGAATTTAGTTTTGCTCTTGCATCAACTCAACTATACCTAGAAGGCAAGTTGGACTAAGGGTCTTGGAGACCAAGGTTTGTGGAGAGGACATAGAAGGAAGGAACAATTGGATGTTTCAAATGGCTAAACTCTAATTGGAAGAAGATAAACACTATCTAACCTAGACTCTCTGCATCAGAGCCTAAACTATGATAAATTTGGTGTATGTATGAAGAGGAGGAGAGTCAAGAGGTTGAAAACATGCTACCAAAGACAATGAGAAAGGGTTCCATAGTGGACTTAGTCCAAGACCTATTAGAAAAGGCCAATCTAACATGATCAAAGAGTAAAAGGAGAGTCATGGAATGGGGAGAAGAAAGTCAAGAAGAAGATGGAAGTTAGACAAGAGATACATCTTACAAAGGCAAAGGAGTGGAGTTGGAAAAGGACCATAAAGTGTTATTGCATGCCTTAAGATCTATAAATAAAGATAGTATGGAACACATTCCTTACTCTAGTGAGAGTTTAAATGTAGAAGAGATGCTAGATTGGCTAGAGGCAATAGATAATCAATTTGAGTATAAAGAAGTGTTAGAGGAGAAGAGAGTCACTTATGCCAAGGTTAGGCTAAAGGGTCAACACTAGTTTGGTGGAATATGATGCAAGATGGTAGGGTAAAAACTGAGAAGAAGAAAATAGTCTCTTGAGATAGGATAATAATCAGGTTGAGGGTATAATTTTTTCCCAATGATTATGAGATACGTATGTATCAAAAGTTACAAAATAAAAGGCAGAGGAAGTTGATAGTAAGTTCTTACATTGAGGAATTCAACAAGATGAGTCTAAATTGAAGGAGACATGAGGAGGAAGTAGAAAGGGTAGCTAGGTATCTCAATTGATTAAGGAAAGGCATCCAAGATGAGATTAGTATGATGGCCCTAGATAGTACGCACAAGTGCTTTGAATTTGCATTGAGAGAAGAGAAGGATAGAAGGAGACATGATTCTCAACAAATAGGAAAAGGCAATAGGAGATTCATAGGTAGGGGTAGCTTTGGAAGAGGAAAAAACCCAAGTAGGCCAGAAGAAGCTCAGTCTACAAAACCAATGGAGGCAATCATATTAAAGGTACATTTCATATGGGAGGATACATAGGAAGAGGACTTCCTAGAGGTAGGTTTCAGTCACAAGGCAGAGGTAATTCATTTTTCATAGGTAGATGCAACAATTGTAACCAAGTGGGCCATACCATGGGTAGATGTCTTGAAAATAGTTCTACCTCATCCATGTGAGAAAGAAGAACTTAGTTAGTCCAAGAAGAGGACACACAAAGTGTCACTTCACTAACCTCCAAGGTAGGGCCAATATTGGATGGATAAAATCTTATGTTGAGAAGGACACTATTGAAAGTTCTTAGTGTTGTAGAGCCACCTCAAAAGAAGATCTTTTTCAAAACTACTTTTAGGTCACATGGGATGATCTGCAAGATGATAGTGGATTCTATCTCCATAGAGAATATAGTGTCAATAAAGATGGTGGATGAGCTAAAGCTTAGAAGGATACCCCACACCACACCCTACAAGGTGTCATGGTGCAGCAAGGGTGAAAAAATAGTGATGGATGAAAAAAATTTAGTGGAGTTTAAAATAGGAGAGTATAAAGAAAAATTTATATGTGATGTAATGCCTATGGGTTCCTATCACCTCTTATTATGACATCCATGGAAATAATATGTAAAGACCATTCATGATGGCGGGAGAATAGTTATGTGATCACTAAACAAGGTAAGAAGTTTCAAATGAATCCTTTAACATAACCTAATGAAAAGAAACATGTGGGGTATAGTGTGATGCATTTGAGTGGAAAGAAGTTCCTTATGGTCATGAAGAAGGAAAAGGGGGTTTCTTGTGTAGTGATAGCGAAGCCAAGAGAAGAGACTAAGGAGAAAGTCAATATGCCTCAAGAAGTGAAACAAATGTTGGAGAAGTATCATGAGATAGTAGATAATGGACTATCAAGTGATTTTCCACCTATGAGAGATGTGAGTCATCAAATAAACCTAATACTAGGAGTTAATCTACCCAACAAGGCAACCTATAAAATAAATCTAAGTAAAAATTTAGAAATTGCTAAGAAAATACAAGACTTTCTAGAGAAAGGACTTATAAAGAACATCTTCATTCCTTGTGTTGTGCCCATTGTCCTTGCACCCAAGAAGGATGGAAGATGGAGGATGTGTACTAAATCTAGGGCTATTAACAAAATAAAAATTAGGTACATAATTCCCATACCCTGAATTAAGGATTTGTTGGATAATTTTGGGGGTTTTAAATTCTATTTCTCCAAGGTGAATATGAAAACAAGATAGCATCAAATTAGAGTTAGGCTTGGTGATGAATAGAAGATATCCTCAAGACAAATGAATGGTTGTATGAATGGCTTGTAATACCCTTTGGCTTAACAAATGCACCTAGCACATTCATAAGCTCATGAATGAGGTGCCACCGGGCTTCATTGATAAATTTGTAATTATTTATCTAGATGAAATTTTGATTTTTAGTAGGTCTAAGGAGAAGTACATGAAGTACTTGGAGATTTTCTTGAGAAGGATACACCAAGAAAAGTTTATGATCAACCAAGAAAAATGTGATTTTTTGAAAACTAAACTAGTCTATCTTAGATTTATTGTTTCTAATCAATGCATAAAGATGGATCTTGATAATGTTAGGACTATATTGGAATGGCCACCACCTAGATCCATAGGGGATGTCAAATTTTTTAATATATTGGCTTCTTACTATAGGATGTTTGTGTTAAATTTTAGTCATGTGTGTACACCAATCCAAAACACCATTAAAGGGGGGATTAAATACTAATTCAAGTGGACAAAAGTTGTAGGTAAAATCTTTGAGATGTTGAAGGAAAAAATAGTAGAAATACCTACTCTTAGGTACCCTAACTTTAATAAAGTATTTGTGGTGGAGTGTGATCTTAGTAAGCTATCCATTGGGCTAGTGTTCAGTCAAGAGGGAGACCCTGTGACATTCTTCTTAGAAAAGTTAAATGAAGCCAAGCAAAATTACTCCACCTATGATTGGGAGTTGTATGCAATAGTTGAAGCACTAAAATAGTGGAGATGTTATCTCCTACCAAGGGAATTTATAGTTTACACAAATAATCATGCCCTTAGCTTCTTGAATTGGCAAGAGAAGTTGAAACAAAGATAGCTCAAGAGGGTAGAGTACTTTCAAGCATACACCTTTGTCATAAGACACACGAAAGTGTTAGGAAAAAGGTTGTAGATTCTCTAAGTAGGAGAGTGTTAGCTATTTAGGAAATAAAATTGCAAAATGTGAGAATGAGTGACCATAAAGACCTTTACAAGGAAGACAAAGATTTTGAGGATGTCTATGAAGCATATGAGAAGTTCAAACAGAGCTTTAGAGTGGATTTTACTAACTATATGGTGTAGGAAGGACTATTTTTCAAGGGGAACTTTCTGTGTATACCACACAAATCCATAAGGGAGAAAATAATCAAGGAAAAACACCAAGGTAGTTTGGGAGGCCACTTTGGAGTGAACAAGACACTTGAGAAAGTGAAAATGCATTACTATTGTCCTAAACTCTAGTCAGATGTTAGAAAATTTGTGGAGCACCGAACCGCCTCATAATAGGTGTTCCATAGTCATGCGCTAGGCCTAGCTTAGGAATAATCTATTCAAGCTAAGGACTACTTTTCCCCTACAATGAGGTGCATTTAGATTGTCAACCCGGGGACGTATACTTGAAATGGTTGGCACAGTATATGCACTAGGTATCTTGATGAATCATTATGCTTGTGCTGCAGGAAAGTAAAAATGAAAAGGAAGGAAACTACACTATTGTTGTGGAAAGGAAACTACTGAATCTATGAATGTTGAAAAAATAATGACAAGATAACAAAGATTCCATCTTGAATCATCCATTAGACTATTCTCGTAGATGCTGCAGGAATGTTCATGAAGTGTGATGCTACAGGAAGGAATGAACTAGCTATGTCTTACTTAAAATACTGCTAATGCTTAGTAAAATGAATCTATTCTATCCTAATCTAATCCACCTTCCAAGTGGGCCCCCTTGGTTGGCTTCTCTAATCTACCAACATAGGATAGAAACTAAAGAGAACTATTTCATTTCATTAATCAGTCATTACATAATTCAGAATTGTAAAACACAACTGCAACAAACTGTGAACCAGTGTTCTCTCGATAAAACTTATCAAAACCAAAAAATAAAAACTAAGAACTTTGAACTTTGAACACAGGAGCTAATCCCAACATATATAGGGAATCTACTCTTTATTACATAATAGAAAAGTAACTATCCTAAGTTAAGTCCGCAAGAGAGAATATAGGAGAACAACTGAAAGCGAAAAGGAAGGATAACAGAATTGAGGAGGGAGCAATGAAGTCGCAGCATCCACTTGTTACAACATAAATGCAGAGAAGGTAATGGCTCATAAAAACTCCTCCTTATTCACTGCCATGTTTCCTGGAGTGGTTATAACTTCCTTTTCGTGGTTGTTCCTTGATGCTCATTTCTCCTTGAATGCTGTCGGCAATGAACTTCTGAATTCTTCTGCTCATCCTTTAATCCTTATCATCAGGTTAGTTATGATATACGACATATTTGAAAATAAACATCCATCAAACTAAATTCAAGCATAAGAACGCACATTTGGATATTTATATGAAATACTACAGATTAGATATAATTTAGGCAAAGGATGACATTGTTTTTCTACCCCATAAATCATCAAAGGTTTATCAAACATAGGCTTATAAGTGTTAAAACAAGGATGAACAGAGTATCATAAAGTATCTTAAACATAACCAAATAAAGGAATTTTTTAGACTCATCAAGCACTATTAGATATGAAAAAGGGCCAAGGGACATAGTAGCAGCACTAGATTGTACCAACCTCTATCCATAACATAGAGACCTTGGGAGTGCCTAAGCATGGATTTTGTTTTGGGACTGCCTAAGACACCAAGAGGACATGATAGTGTGTTTGTAGTTGTGGATAGTAATAGAAAGATGACACACTTCATCCCTTGTAGAAAAACCAATGATGCTTCACACATTGCAGGAGCTTTCTTCAGGAACATTATAAGAATCCATGGTTTTCCACTCAACATAGTGAGTGATAGGGATAGTAATTTTATGGGCCACTTCTGGATAACCCTTTGGAAAATGTTAGGAATAAATTGGTCTTTCTCTTAAGCCTATCACCCTTAGTCAGATGGAAAAACTAAGGTAGTAAAAAGGTCTTTAGGCAACCTATTAAGGTTCTTAATTAACATGGACAATCATGGCATCACATTATTAGGCAAGAAGAATATGCATACAATGACTCCATCAATACGAGCGCTGTGAAGAGCCCATTTGAGATAGTTTATTGGGTTACTCCTAGAGGGATCATGGAGTTGAGATGCCTCAGCTTGTAGGATAGAAGGAGTACTCTAGGAGAATCCTTTGCAAAGTAGATGAAGGAACTTCATGACCAAGTTAAGAAGACCTTATAATACCAAGTTGAGAAATAAAAAATGAGGGTAGATAAGAAAAGGAGGGACCTAAAATTCAAGGTGGGAGATTTGGTACTTGCCTACCTTAGAAAGGAGAGACTTCCAAAGGGAATGCCAACCAAGCTATTGATGAAGAAGATAGGCCCATCGAAGATCTTGCACAATTATGGTAACAATGCATATCAGGTGGAGTTACCTCCTAATTTGGGCATCTCACCCATCTTATTGTGTGTGATTTATTTCCCTATAAGGGTTTTCCTTCTAATTACTAGTCGAAAAACTCTTTCAAACTTGGGAGAAGATGATTGGGTAAGAACCCACTCCTCATCCTCTATAATTGGAAAATATAGTGGACTCCAAGGTGATTAAGAAGACTAGGAAGAACACCTAAAAAAAATACTTGGTAAAATGGAAAGGATTTCCAGATGCTGAAGCCACTTGGATGACTTAGGCAGAAATACTAAAGCATGGAGTCACCATTGAAGACCTCCTAACTCAAGGGACTTCAATTCTATGTCCCAGGGGAGTATGGTACAAAACACCTCCCTTTTTTGTTTAATGTTTACTTAGATGTTGTTTATGGTTACTTAGGAGTCTTTGTGTGAGTCTAATAAGGTCTAATGGTCTTTGGATCAAAAACTTGTCATAATTTGTTTGTAAGGAAAAAAGTTTCTCATAGGGTAAATTTTTTGTCAAATTTGTCAAGTGGGTCCAAAATTTCTAAGATCGAGAAACTAGGGTACTTGATCTCCTATAGGGTCTTAAGGGTCTTGAATAAGGCCCTAGGATAGATGTAGGAGTACCCACTTTCCCAAAACACCCAAAAATCAAAAAATGTTAAAAGTTGTTGACAACTTTCAAAAGTTGCTCAAGCAACATTTGCAAGAAAGATGAAAATTAAGAAATGGGTGGTTATAACCATCCATGCTCAATTATTTGAGCATGGGAGGAAGATTTTTGGAGTTTAGAATGAGAATCTATTGTAGACCATACATGTGAGAAGACTATACAAACATTTTTTGAATTTTCCCTTGCATTTACTATGTTTTTGCACTCTTGTATAGTTGTGTATGGATTGGGCTGCATGATCTAACTTCATAGAAATGTAGATTTTTGTTTTAGGTTTCCTTTTCATATTTAATTTTGATTCCAAGTTTCAAGGAAAAAGGGTTATACTATAATATAAATGTCTAGATCTACAATCTTCATTTGTAGAGTTGTAGTCACTAAAATGGTTCTAACCTAAGCATCTGTGGTTGAAAATGAATGAAACTTAGTGGAATTGTAGGTTAGGTTTTGTAAATATAGATATTTTTTCCATTTTTATTCGTACAACTTATCTCCTATTTTTTGAGTGATGCCCTAGGCTAACTGCTTGGAGTAGGTGAGTCAAGACAGTGCAAAGATATCTTTGAAGAGCACACCCATGATCCTATATGGCATATTCAATAGCTTGGATGGAAGATCTAGAATGTCTCCTTGAAGGAACAAGTTTTTTCAAGGGTTGGTGTGAATTTTGAATACTTCTGGGAAGTATTTTGTTGAGACTGGTCTAGAGGCCTAAAAGATAGCCTAGATACTAGGGCCTGAGAGCAATTAGGATTGTGGGTAATTTGAAGCTTTGTAATTTGGGATTCTTGAAGTGCTAGGCGATAGTTTTTTGAATCATATGGTCTTGCATAGGGTTGTGTGGAATTTTTTTTTGAAAATTTGGACAAACCAAAAAAAATAGGCTTAATGCAAATTAGGCCTAATTAGCCTTACTTGTGGGTAGCAATAACAAAGTGGATGCCAACATGTTCAAAAGTGTTTGAAAGGGATAGAAAGGACTAGGAGGTAAAAAAGATTTTAGTAAGGACCTAAGATGTGTGTGGGAAAGGTCCTAAGAAAAGGTTTGGAATTCTAGGGGAAAGAACAAGGTAAGTAAGGGCTAGTAGGACTAGTCCCTAAACAAGTTGGTTTTGTTCTTGCATCAACGCAACTATACCTAGGAGACCAAGGTTGGTGGAGAGGACATAGAAGGAAGGAATCATTGGATGGTTGAAAGTGCTAAACCCTAATTGGAAGAAGATAAAAACTATAACCCTAGACCCTCTTCATCAACTTCCTAGGCCAAAGTTCTAGGAATCACTTCCTTTGTGATTATGATTAATTTATGAAAATGCTTTTGATTTATAGAGAAACAAAATGCAACCCAAATAAGGTCTAAATATTTTGCATGTACCCTTGAATGATTTTTGCATGAATTTTTATATAAAAAATGTTGTTTTTATTATTGTTAATTTAGTAAATTTTTTTCCATTATTTATACAACTTGTATATTTGTTTGAGTGTTCCGTTGGTTTATTTCTATTTTGAATCTACTCAATTTTAATTTATTTGGATGAAAACTAACCTATCTATATCTATTACAATTTGATGTGCCATAGAATTATCATTTCTTTGGTTATAGTCATATTATAGCTCTAATGATGACCACAACTATCTCTACCAAATTTTGGTGTCTATTTTTTTCATGTCCTAATTCCCTTAATGCTTCATATTCCTTTCTATTTCTCTCTTGTTGGACAAGGTAGGAATGTAATTCAAATAATTCAAGCTCATCATGGATTAAAATTATCTCGCTAAGTTTTTTCTGAATGTTCATCTCAATCCTAATTCATAGTGGTTCTTGAAAATCCTAGTGCCTAATCTAGAAGCAAGAAAAAATGTACATGGGTATCAAAAATTGGAAACCAATCACTTGGCAATACTGTAGGAAATTAGATAGGAGGACACTATGAATTTAAGGAACTATGTAAGATATAAATGGGCATTGCATACTGCAAATTCATCTGAGTACAATATAATACACGATCTAGAAAAGGAGTAAATCAAAGTGGTTCTTGAGGCATGCATGTTGAATGTGCCTCTGTGTGTGGATAGTGAGCTTAGCCAAGGCCTGGTCATCATAAGCATACATGATTTTCTCAAGGCCTAGAAAATTGTGTTTCCAAAACTCATGTTAGAATCTCAAGGGTTCTATTGACTACACAACAATCAAGCCTCAAACTTCAAACTTGTCAATAAATTGTAATATTTTTAATTTTTATTAGAAAAAAAAAGAATCAATTAATCTAAAACATTAAAGGGTAACCAACATTGCATAAATTTCTAATTGAATGAGGTATTTTTTCAATAGGCCTTCTTTATTTTGTATTCACTAGTTTCTTGTATAATCCTTATTTGCCTTATTTGCCTTATATTGAACAACAATCTCATTTTCATCTCCAACTAAGAAGTTATGTACCCGATCAATCTTATTCTTTGAGCCTAAACAAAGTAAATACATTCTAGTATAAGGTACAACCTCTATTAGGCTAGGTCCCACAGGCACCCGCTTCCTTAAAAATAGTGTGGGTGTTGCTAAGAGATGTTTTAGGAGTATTTAAAAAGGGAAGCGGTCAAATATATTTATATTGAATCAGCTTTAAAAATATTTAGCTCCTAAATTCAAGGAAGTTATTTGTCTCGTGAATTTTAAAAATTAAATTAAATTTGTTCATAAATTTGTTTGGATGGAATTTCAGGCTGAAAATTTGTGGCTCCAATTTTGTAGGAAAATATTCCAATAAAAGCTTTATCCCTCCCTAAAAATATTAAACCTTTATCCCCCATAAAAATTATCATGGAGCTATCCACTACACAAATATAGAGCCCAAGCCCCTCCCATGGGACCCTGCCTTAGTCATGAAAAATAGTGTGGCCAAAAAATTCAATAGATTTTACTGATTGTGGAAACAAAATGAATATTATAATAAGATAATAAAGTATGGGTCCCTCAATAATATCCATTTTTATATTGGTATGAGTTTAATATTTTTCTAAAATCTTTGGTCTTTATATTGTGCCCAAATAATAAAGACTAAGCCTATGGGACCAAATTATTAATTAAATGAATTAAACATATTAACTATATTTAATTGAATTAGTTTTTATGTCTAAGTGTTCATTGAAAATGTAGTTAAGGAATTAATTGGTGATTTATTCAAAACTGTAACACATATAAATTTAAGATTTTTTAAACTTAATTTAGTTTCATAGTCTAATAAATTTTAGGATTTCTAGTTTAATATAACAATATAATATTTATAATTCTTAGAGAGAATTAGAAAATGATATACTAATAAAATTTATTTTTATATAAAATAATTTAAAAATAGTATACTAGATTATCTTTATTGGTGTAATTTTTCAAAATATAAAGTTTCTAAAATAAATAATTCTTTGATTTCTATGTTGAAGGCAAAAATTAAATTATTAGTACCTTGAAATTATTAATAATTTGAACACATACTGCAATTAAAAGTACCATTATTCTTATCTACCTCCTAACCCTACTTAAAATCTCTCCTAGAGTTTTTGTTTATATTAGCATAAGAGTAATAACCCTCTCAATTGATGGAAATGGATAGATATTAAACCAAAACTAAAATAAAATTATATCTGGCTAAGTTTCATACCACCTATGTTGTTGACCAAATTTTAAAAAAAGACTTCTTGAACTTTTTTTCCTTTTTCCCTTTTTTGGTTATTTTGGTGAAAAGAAACAAATTTAACTATCTCTCTTGAGCTTAGTTATTACATTTTCTTAATGGAAATGAGAGTTCTCCATCATGTCTTTGGTGTAGGGCACCTAAACTCTTGTTTTGGGCCTATTTCTGGGTTGGTTTGTGTTGTGATTCTTTTGTGGCTTGTTTTGACTCTAGCCAAGTCAAGGTGGTGTCTTGGTGTGCTTAGACCAAGTTTGTTTGGGCTAAGTATTGATTAGGTGTGCTAATAAATACTAAATGGTCAAAGTGGGTCAAAGTTTGTACAATTCATTGAGAAGTGGGATATGACTCAACTAGGTCCTAAATAGTGGTTTTGTATCTTTTTTAGGGGTTTGGACCTTATACAATGCAGAGTTGGTAGATTATTGTTCAATTTGCCAAAACTTTCCTAAAAGTTGAGTTGAATTGCCAAAAAGTTGCTAGGAGGAGTCTAGGTGTCAAAAATGGGTATCTTGTTTATCTAGAAGCCATTGTGTGCCTAAAACTATTCAATGAACCATTTTGGTTCCACCTAGAAGTCTCATACATGAGCAAAGAAAATAACTATCAAAGCTCCAAAGTTATCAACAACTTCTAAAAGTTGTTTGACAACATCTTGTGCAATTTTTCTTAAATTGGCATTAAAATGTGGGTAAATGGTTTGAATAACACAAAAAGTTCTTGGAGGGGTCCTATAAGACATGGAAGAAGCAAGATCAATAGGTTGGATGTTGGAAGAAATTTTTTTGCAATGGAAGATAGACATTTTTGTGGCATTTTTAAAACAATTTATGGTTTATCTCATATAGTATTTAGAAAATGGATTGAATATGAAAGTTTTACTTTGGATTTAGTTAGTTCATGTGTATACAATATTTTTCTTAATTTAAATCTTCTCTATGTGTTCATTGAACTAGGTTTTAAAAATTGTTTTTGAATCACTGTGTGTGTTGGTCTTGCTGAGGCAGTCCACACAAAATTGGCTTTCCCAGGAGTTCCCACCATGTAATCATCATAGAAATGAGGGAAATGGGAGAGGAAACATTTACATATTTTATTATAAATCTTGGGCACTAAAACTAAAGTTAACTATTTTTTCGATGAAGCCTTAGGCAAAATTTGGATGCTTGGGTAGGGCATTGATTGGAAAAGTTCAGGGTTTGAATGTAAATGATAGTTCAAAAAAAATTTAAAAAAGGTAGAGGGGTGATAAATGAAGATTATTACCATAGGAAGCCTCCAAATAATAAAATTTGATGCCCCTTTGAAGTGAACCTAGTTTATGCAACAAGTTCTTGCTTGAAACCCTTATAACAACGCTAAATTCTTGCTTTCCATTGTACGGATGCCATGAGGAACTAAAACCTTGAAAATCCTTGAGGTCTTCCAAAAATGTACTAAGATATCAATTTTTTTTACCACATTATTAAAGTTAATTTTGATATATAGCTTCATTTTCCTAACTAGAGGCTTGATTAACTAGGTCTATTTTGGGTAGTTTTAGCCTTAGAGACAAAATGGGTATTGAAAGCTTGCCAAGAAGAATACTAGGAGCCTAGAAAAGGTCAAATACAACTTGTGGGAACTTCCATCCCAATAGGAATAAGATATATACCATTTGGTAGAAAAATGGTGTGTGAAGGTGCCTAGGAAGAGTACCTTAAGAAGAAGCATTTGAACAATTCATTGGCCTTACCCTTGTAAGAAGTTGTGGGAGGATAGATTAAGGATACTCTAGAGGTTATAGATAAAGTTAGAAACCTACCTTATGTTACATCATATTGGTATCAAAGCCTAGTCATTTGTGAATAGTGGGTAGATGTTAAAACCTCAAGAATCCATTAGAGAGTCAACCATGGTGACCAATGTAGAGCTAGCTAAAGAGATGGGTGAGAAAAAGAGAAGAATAGAGTTCTAGAAGAAGTATTGGAAGAAATGAAGGAAAAGTTAGAGAAATTTGTTGATGCAACTAAGAAGAACTAAGAAGGTGAAAGTAGTGGCAAAGGAAAGCTAGATGAAGAAGACCTTATCCTTGAACTTGACCCTCCTATCAATGAAGAACCATTTTTTAAAGCTATTAAAGCCTTGGGAAGAAAGGCCCTAGAAGGTGTTCCCTTGTTTAGTGGGAAGATGGACCCTAAATTAGTGATGGATTGGATAGAAGGGATATCAAACCATTTTAAATGTGAAGGCATTTTTGAAGCACAAAAGGTCAAGGTGGACAAATCAAGACTAAGAGGAGTAGCCATAAAATGGTGGAACTACATCCAAGAAGAAAGGGAGAAGTTAGTAAAGTAGCCTATAGAAAATTAGAAAGAAATAGTGAGTAAAATGAAGGAACAATATTTTCCTAAGGATTATTAAATTCAATTGGACAAGAAAAGACATAATATGAAACAAAAAGACATGGACATAGCCACATATGTAGAGTAGTTTTAGAAGTTATGTCTAAGATCAAGAGTATAAGAGGATGAAGCTATCAAGGTGGCTAGGTACATAGGTGGTCTTAAATGGGGTATTCAAGAAGAGATAAGTTTGTGGAATCCTACAATAGTACATAATTATTGTCAACTTGCCTTGAAGGTAGCAGAAAAGAAAAAAAGAGGCTAGATTCAAGTCAAAGAGGTAGAGGTAAGGGAAGATATGAAAGAGGTAGAAGCTATGTAGGAAGGGGGTTAGAGTATAAACCCTAAGGAGACACTAAAAGTACTGATCAACAAGAGGGAAGTTTAGGAAGAGGAAACTACAATAGGGATAGAGGTGCTAACACCAAAATGAGAGGAAGAAGAAGTAGCCAAGGAAAAGGCTCGTCCTACTTTTATACTATGAAATTCTATCATTGTAAACAATTGGGACATCCTGCACATAGGTATCCCAAGAAGAGTTCAGCTATCGAAGGAAGCTTAAAAAGATTGAATTATTTCTAAGAAGAGTCTAGTAGCAACAATAAATATTCTAAAGTACCCCTAGAATTAGATGAAGGAGAGAACCTCATGATAAAGAGGACATTGATCAAAGAGCCGATTAAAGAGGAACTGGCCCAAAGTAGAGCTCTCTTTAGGATCAGATGAATTTTTTTGGGGAAGATATGTAGAGTGGTCATATATTCAGGTTCAACTAAAAATATCATTAGTGAAGAGGTAGTCAGCAAATTAAAGTTGAAGAGGATCCTTCATACAAATCCCTGCAAGGACACTTGGCTCAACACGACAAAAAGTATACTTATTGGAGAACAAGCATCGGTGGAGTTCACTATAGGGAAGTATAAAGATAGGGTCCTATATGACATTCTTCCCATGGATGCATGTCACCTTCTACTTGGAAGGCCATGGAAATTTTATAGCTAAGCTATACATGATGGCACAAAGAACTCTTATTCATTCAAGAAAAATGGAGTAACATTTAAGATCCAATCCTTTCTATAAGAAGGAGAAATGAAGTCTACAGCAAGTATGCTCATGGTTGGAGTTGAGTTTCTAAGTACCCTAGAAGAAGGAGAGGGAGTTTTATTTTCCTTGGTGTTGAAGCCCAAAGAAGAATCCACTTGTAAGAAAATAGAGATACCTAGTGAGGTGCAAGAATTTCTTAGCAAGTATAAAGATATAGTGAGCGATGGGAAACTAGCCTCCCTACCTCTTAAAAGACTTGTTAGCCCTCAAGTAGACTTTATCCCAGGAGCCACCCTACCTAATAAATTTTCCTATAAGATGACCCCACAAAAAAATGTAGAAATTGCTAAATAAATCCAACAACTCCTAGACCAAGGAGTGATTAGGAAAAATATTAGCCCTTGCGTAGTCCCTACTATATAGCACCCAAAAAGGGGGGAACTTGGAGACTATGCACTGATTCTAGAGCAATTAATAGAATCACCATTAGGTATAGGTTTCTAATACAAAGAATTGAGGATCTAATGGATTATTTAGGAGGCTAGGGAAAAATAATTCACCAAAATTGACTTGAAAAGTGGCTACCATCAAATAAGGATCAATGAAGGGGATAAGTGGACAACAACATTCAAGACTATTGAAGGTCTATATGAGTGGATTTTCATGCCATTTTATTTTTCTAATACTCCATCAACCTTTACGAGACTCGTGAATGAGGTCTTGGAATATTGTATTGGTAAGTTTATTGTTGTCTATTTAGATGACATTTTAATTTGTAGTAAAACCAAAGAGGAACATTTAAACCATTTGCAAATTATTTTTGATGAATAGTCATTTCCTTATATTAAAAAAAATACAATAAAGTTACATATTCAAAAAAGAAGAATTAATTTCAAGAAATTACATGATGAAAAGATAAAGATCAATTTGGAGAAGTGTGACTTTATGAAGTAGGAGCTATATTACCATGGTGTTTTTTTGTCTTAAGGAAATCTTAAGAGGGATCAAGAGAAAGTAGATGCCATCCTAAGTTGGCCTACTCCAAGAACTTCATTAGAGGTTAGAAGCTTCCACGGTTTAGCTCAATAATATAAGAAGTTCATCAAAAACTTTAGTGGGATATGTGCACCTATACTAGATACCATCAAGGGTGGTATAGAGAAAAAGTTTCTTTGGACTCTACAAGTTGATTAAGGATTTCAAAAATTAAAGAGGAAAATTTCTGAATTTCCTACATTGGTGCTCCCTAGTTTTGATAAACTTTTTTAAGTGGCATGTGATGCTAGAAATGTAGCTATTGGGGTTGTTCTAAGACAAGAAGGCAGACCAATGGCCTTCAATAGTGAAAAGCTAAATGATGCTAAGAGGAAGTACTCGTCCTATGATTGAGAGTTGTATGCTCTAGTCCAAGCCTTAAGGAAGTGGAGGCCCTACTTGCTCCCTAAGGAATTTGTGGTGTATTATAATAATAAAGCTCTCATCTTTCTAAAATCTCAAGACAAATTGAGTAGAAAACACATGAAGTGGGTAGAGTATCTACAAGATTATACCTTCATATTCAAGCATAAGAAAGGAGTGCATAACAAAGTTGTTGGTGCTTTGAGTAGAAGAATCCCCACAATACAAGAAATTCAACTCCAAAGGATAGGGAATGATAGCTTCAAGACACTTTATGCTAATTATGAGGACTTCCTTCATATTTACAAGGAATGCAAAGAGTTTAAGACTAGTTTTCATGAAGAATTTTAAGATTATAAATAATCTTTTGTTTAATGGAAGATAACTTTGTGTCCCTAGATGGTCTATGAGGGAGAATTTAATTCTAGAAAAATGTAATAGGGTACTAAATGGAGACTTTGGAGTCAACAAGACTCACGAACTAGCACTAGGTTCTACTATTGGCCTAGAATGACTAAGGACATCAAGTAGTATGTGGAGAGTTGCATTGTGTGCCAAAAAGCCAAAGGGACATCCTCTAATGTTGGACTTTATCAACCACTCCTAGTCCCTAGTAGACCATGGGAATGTCTTAGCATGGATTTTGTTGTTGGTCTACCTAAGACAAAGCAAGGATATGACAATATTTATGTAATTGTGGACTAGTTTAGTAAGATGGTCCATTTTGTGCCTTTCAAAATAACTCATGATGCTTCTCACATTGCTCATCTCTTCTTCAAGGAAGTGGTTAGGATCCATGGCCTACCTCTGAGTAAATTGTTTCAGACTAGGATGTGAAGTTTATGAGTCATTTTTGGAAGACATTGTGGCATAAGATGGGAAAAAATCTATCCTTTGGATCTACCTACCATCCAAAAACTAATGGTCCAATAGAGGTCATTAATAAAAGCCCTGGAAACTTCTTGAGGTGCCTTACTAAGGAGTATGGTCAAATATGGGGCCAACTCATTAGCCAAGCTGAGTATGCTTATAATGACACAATCAATAGGTCTATTGGAAAGAGCCCCTTTTAGGTGGTTTATGGCTTACATCCTAGAGGTGTATGTGAACTAAGGAAACTGAAACGTGGAGCACAAGGTAGTGGGTATGCTAAAGATTTTGCACAATTCTTTCAAGAGGTTCATTAGATAGTTCGGAAGACACTTCTTGACAATAATACAAATCTGAAAGCAAAGCTGGATGCCTCGAAAAGAGATGCTGAATTTTTGTTTGGATACTTTGTGATGGTGCACTTAAACTGTCCTAAAGAATTATCCTAAAGCTTCACTAAGTTTGGCAACTTTTTTTAAAAAAAAAATGAAAGTTAAACTACAACATACATATAGTAACAGAAGCAATAAAATCATTCAACTGAAAGGTAAACATAAACATACAAAACATGTTACATTCTTCAAGGATCCCTTAATGTTGAATCTCATCTAACATAACTAATTATGTTTCCATCTAATACTACATCCACATGAAATTATAATGAAAAGTCCAACATTCATAAACTACATTTTCGAATGCTCAATCATCCACTGCACATGTCACAAGGTATGAAAGGCTTAAAAGAATATACATCTGTGTAAATAAAGTACATCATCATACTAACTCTAATCCATGATGCAATAACATAAATGAAACCACAAATCATACATGATACATCATCATAGGATATAACCATAAATTACAAACATAACTAACTAAGTGCACGGTTCCTCCCAACCATAAATAGCATCATTAGACCATCGTGGGTCCTAGCCATCCCTCCATGTGTAACATCCCAAGTCATCAAAGAGATCATCGGTACTATCATAATAGGAATGTCACTCCTATAACATACTACATCATATGCAAAAAATAAATCTAACATGCAAAGTAAAGCATAATATAACATCGTCTAACATATGCAAATCATCAATATAAGAAACATACCAGTAAATACATCCATCATAGGGTATATCATCTATCATAATGATAAAATAATAGAATGAAGATAAATACCAACCAAGAATGCTCCAATCATGGTGTCTACGGATGGATCTCAAATGGTAAGAGTGAAAAAGCACTACCACCCGACTGCGTGGGACTTAAATGGCTCACTCCCATCGTGCTGAGGAGATAGTCTCAAGTCCCAAATAGGTTATCAAATCACATAGCACAAATACTCTCTAAGTCCAAGAATCCTAAAATTATACTAACTCCAAGGTTCCAACACAAAATTGACATCTAATCCTAGAGGCACACAAAGACATGTAGGAAACCTACTATGCAAGTGGGAAAGTGTCATTGCACGGATCACACTAGAGTTACCTTGGCAGTCTCTCAATAGATCTCGATCCCCTAGTGATCCTTGTGCGGCCACTAGTATCCTCTCATATAGATGAGGAATACTACAGAATGCAAGGTCACAACCAAGCATTCTCTCTACTCCCATCCTATTCTATACTAGCACTCGAGGCATGGGCAAGAACATATAATTATCTTATTAGGTTCATTTAATCCCCATTTAGTGTAAATGTTTTCACTTATTAAAACAACTTACAATGAGTTACCCTGTAGCCTCTTAGGGCCCTGACCCCCATTGTAAGCCACTTCCCGACACTACAAGTAGATAACCTACCCTAAGCTAATGGAATCATAAATCACAAAATCACCATAGTCCTATACAAGTGACTGGGAAAATGCCAAAAGATAATCCACAATAGGAGCATCAAATCTCCATGAGAAAATGAAAAGCATCCATAGATAATCATGACCACAACAGTTCTCTATTGGCTGCTGAAGGTATCCTTGATAATCACAATAATTATTGGTTCTTAACAAGCAATCAAAAAGTATCTCAAAATAATACTGATCGGAGACTCCAAAATGGTTGAGTCAAAACATGTCACAACATGACATCATCAAGAAATAAATCAACACTTCAGTCCCATCATGGTGACTAGAAAGTAATCCAAGGATAACTGATTGACGACTCAAAAATGGTTAAGTCAAGTGTCTCAGATACATATAACTCAGCTTCACTCAAGAAGACTAGAAAGCAATAACAATCAGTAAATACAAACATCTCATAGAGCATACCATCACATTACCATGGTTGGGTTTATAAAGAATAGAGATCAAAAGACATCATCATGACATCACAATCATAACCCCCAAGCCTCTAGTAGACATCCTATAACTGGTCAACCACTAGTCAAGCCAAAACCCAAAATAGATATCATAGAGAAAACACAAATTCAAGCACATGTTTTAGTTTGCTAAAATTACATGGTGGAGGTCTTAGCTTTCGTTTGCAAGTATACTTCAAGTGTATAAGTTTCTTCATTACAAGTCAACCCTTTTATCTCTTTGAATTAACCATAGAATTATCCCTCCATTATTTTAAAATAATTCAGAAGATAATTATTTACTTGTATAAATCATTGCACTACCACCCATCGACTTTTAATAAAATCATTCACATTATTTTACTAGAATCAATGTTTAATTCAATAAAATTTCCTTATTATTTAATTCCTCCAAAAATAATTAAAGGATGAGTAACCATCTATAATTCAAAATTATTAAAATATTGTCCTTTGATTTCCAAGAGACCAATATTACAATAATTTTCAAAATTTGAATTAAACAACTTCTATCATTAATTAATCTTAATTAAATAACATTTAATTAAATTAATTAATAAAGTATATAATTTGTAGTTTGCAATTCTAGATCATTTCAATTAAAACTTAATTGCATATAGATTGGGGCCATTTCTTAGATTAAATAAAAGCCTAATTACCCTTCTTGACTTAATCAACTCTCCAAAAACATTCTAGAGGCAAGCTACTTATTTAAATCATTGAACTAGTTCCCATTAACTTATAATAAAATCATTGCATTATTTTGCTAACAACAATGTCACTAATAATTAAATATAACTTCCTTAAGAAGCGTCCCCCGTTATACGAGTCATTAGGATAAGACTTATTAATAACCAAATAAATAATTTATAATTTCCTTTAAGCACCTCAAAGACAAACCTTTGTCTAAAATAATCTTTGATGATTCTAAATTTAATAATTGCCAACTTCATTAATCACAATTTCATTCATGATTCAAATATTATATAACTCCATTAGCCAATTGATCATGATTGAAATTGTATTAAGTTATTTAACAATTATCTAATTAATTATTAAATCTTCAAACCAAATCCTTCTTTAATGATCGTTCTCTAGATTTGCCTAATTGATCCTTCTAATAGGTTTGTCTATAGGCATCTGAAGCCCTAGTCCACTAGATTTCCTCAGATCTACTCATATGAAAATTTCTTATACAGATTTTAACTACCCACAACATAATGCATTCAACCAAGATAAGAAAATTCTCAGAAAGTATTCAAAAGACACGAAGAAGACAGGAAGTACAAGAAGCGAAACATCATAAGCAAAATCACAAGTGTCTACCTGGACACTGATGCTAAATCCCTTCTCCTTAGAATTTGCAGAGCAAGATCCTTCCTTCTTCAATGTTCCCGGGTCCTCCAAACATGCTCTTTCTTTCTCCAATGTTCCTAGGTCCTCCAAAACATGCTTCCTAAGCTTCTAGGAGTGCCTGAATATAAAGAATTCTCAAGAAGCACCTAGAATGTCTCTAGAAACAACCAGAAGGTGTTGACAACTAAGCATGAGTTTTTTCCAACCTTTTAGATGAGTCACAAGGTTGTAGACACCATGTGCTTAATTTGTGGGCTAACTCCTGTGTTGTTGACAGCACATGCATAATTAGAGTGCAAACTCTTATGTTGTCTACATGACAACTCACGAGAGTTCGCATACTCCTATGTGAATGAATATTAAAATAATGCACATTAATTAATTTAATATTCACTTTACTCTTTTCAATTTAATTAATTAATTTATTTTAAATCTCATACACTCACTTTAATAACTCCTCTTGTTTTATCTTAATATATTTATATTTTAATCACATGCACACATCATGCAATCTAGAATCTTTTAATATCTTTTCCAGTTTTAAATTTATTTTTGAAACTTAATTGATAAAATATTTACTAACTTAAATAATAATAATATTATTTAACATTTATTTAAAAATGAACTCTGAATATATTTATTAAATTAAATAAATATTATCACATTCCAAATTTAAACTTATAAATTTCATCTCCAAATTTAATTATTTTATTAATTAATTTCCTAATTAATTAAATAAAATAAATATTAAAATATCATATTAATTTTCCATTAAATTAAACCATTAATTAAATCTTTTAATTAGGCTTAATTAATAGAAAATACACCAAAGACTCATAAAATAAAATACGAAAAACCCATTATAGCAAAACACATACAAAATCAAACCAAAAGGGTTAATATCATGAATTACGTCATCTGACACATTTAGAGGGTACTCAACTCAGATACTTGTCCTAATTTCCAATTAGGACAAATGGCTTAAGGGGTTGGGATTTGGACTTGAGAATTTATCTCCCCTCTCTTACCATTGAGATAATGTGATAGGGTATGCTCATCTTGGCAATTCAGGGAAGTTGATACTTGGTACCTACAACCTGCATAAAAACTATGCATATATATATATATATATATATATATATATATATATATATATATATATATATGCTAAGCTAAACAGACAATGGTAGGAAGTGGTGCATCATGTAGATCCTGACTAGCAGGTGACTACGACTCCCTTCCTTAACCACATTAGAAATGCCATCCAATAAGAGAAAAAATACACACACCATACACATGCAAGTATCCATAAGAAAACACATGTGCTAATAAACCATCTAACTAATCAATAACTGAAAATAATGTAATAATCATCATGTATACATGTAATGTAGAGTCTAAGTAATCACATCATATATTAACTGAATCTGAAATGATATATGATAATCTCAAAATAATGTTACCAACAATCATCATCATTAAACTGTCCTAAAAGAGTTTGACAACAATAGCAAAATGCAAACTAGGGAAGGCACTACATAGACAAGCAAAGATTGCAGAAAGGGATCCCACATAAGCTACAAATGAAAAGGTTGGGTCCTTGCCAAATCCTTACCAAGTATGGAAACAATGCATACAAGGTAGATCTTCCCGTAGATCTAGGATTATCTCCTATTTTAAATGTTGCAGACTTGGTCTTTTATAAAAAGAAAATCTCTGATAATATTCAACATCTCCACACCTACAAGAAACTAAGATTCTAGACTCAAGATTCTACAAGAAGACTAGAAAGAAAGATTACCTAGAACACTTGGTGTAGCAGTTAGGTAAGGATGATGTTAAGGCTACATGGGTGCAAGAATCAAACTTCAAAAAGGTAGGTATTGATCCCACCTTACTCAACCTAAGGATGAGCTGACTTCTTTTTGTTTGGGGGAGTACGGTAGAGGGAACCTAAACTCTTGTTTTGGGGTTATTTTTTGGTTGGTTTGTGTTGTGGTCATTTTGTGGCTTGTTTTGACTCTAGCAAAGTCAAGGTGGTGTGTTTGTGTGCTTCAACCAAGTTGGTTTGGGCTAAGCCTTGTTTGGGTGTGCTAATAAAAACTAAATGGTCAAAGTGAGTCAAAGTTTGTACAAGTCATTGGGAAGTGGGATATGACTCAACTAGGTCCTAAATAATGATTTTGTGTCTTATTTAGGGTTTTGGACCTCATGCAATGCAAAGTTGGTAGATTATTGTTGAAATTGCCAAAAGTTTCCTAAAAGTTGCTAAATTGCCAAAAAGTTGCTAGGAGGAGTCTAGGTCTCAAAAAGGGGTGACTTGTTGGTCTAGAAGCTATGGTGTGCCTAAAAAATTCAATGAACCATTTTGTTTCCACCTAGAAGGCTCAAACATGAGCAAAGCAAAAAAAATGCTAAAGTTGCAAATTTATCATCACCTTTGAAAAGTTGCTTGACAACGTTTGTGCATTTTTTCTTGAGTTGGCATGGAAAGGTAGGTATATGGTTGGAATAACTCAATCAACACCTGGAGGGGTCCCATAATACTTGGAAGAAGAAATATCAACAAGTTGGATTTTGGTGAAAATTTGTTTGTATTGGAATACAAACATTTCTGTGGTATTTTTCCTTGAACAGTTTGTGGTTTTTTCCATACAAAACTAAGAAAATGGATTCAATGTGGAAATTTTACTTTTTATTTAGTTAGTTCATGTGTATACAATACATTTTTTTTCATTCACTGTTTCTCTAAGTGTTCATTGAACTAAGTTTTAGAAATTGCTTTTGAATCACTCTGTGTGCTGGTCTTGCCTAGGTAGTCCATACAAAGATGACACTCCCATGAGTTCCCACCATGGAATCATCATATAAATTAGGGAAATAGGATAGGACATATTGTACATACTATATTATAAATCTTGGGC
This sequence comes from Cupressus sempervirens, assembly GCA_028749045.1. Taxonomy (NCBI): domain Eukaryota; kingdom Viridiplantae; phylum Streptophyta; class Pinopsida; order Cupressales; family Cupressaceae; genus Cupressus; species Cupressus sempervirens. The sequence continues at coordinate 629,162,344 of CM053788.1, read as the reverse complement.
CCTACAAATTAAGTTAACTATTTTTCCAATTAAGCCCTAGGCAAGATTTGGATGTTTTGCTAGGGAAATACACTGCTGATTAGAGAAGGTAGAGGGGTGAGAAATGAAGTTTTCTACTAGAGGATGCCTCCCAATTATCAAATTTGATTCCCCTTTGAAGTGGCCCTAGATGATGCAGCAAGTTCTTGCTTGAAACCCTTAAGACAAGGCTAAATTCTTGCTTTCCATTGTGAGATGCCATGAGGAACTAAAATCTTGAAAACCCTTGAGGTCTTCCAAAATGATACTCAAATATAAAATTTATTTGCCACCTTATTAAAAAGAATTTTTAGAAATAGCTTGATTTTCCAAACAAGAGGCCTAATTAACTAGGTCTGTTTTTGGTAGTTTTAGCCTTATAGATGAAATGGGTATTGAAACCTTGCTAAGAAGGATACCATGAGCCTAGGGAAGGTCAAATCCAAACTGTGGGGGCTCTCATCCCAACAAGAAGAAGATATAAGCCATTTGGTTGAAAAATGGTGTATGGAGGTGCCTAGGAAGAGTACCTTAAAGAGGAGCATTTGAATAATTCATTGGTGTTACCTTGGTAGGAGGTTGTGCAAGGATAGATTAAGGATCCTCTAGAGGTTAGGGTTAAGCAAGGAACCCTAGTAGGCTAAATTTAAGCCTAAGCAAGTCCTAGAAGTTAGAGCTAAAGTTAGCAACCTACCTTGTGTTACACCAGTCTTTCACTTTGTAAATCAATTTACAAATCATTTACGACTGTATCTTGAGTGTTATCCTTTTATAAAAAGAAATCCTGATACAGTGGCATGTAATACCTAGAAGGAATGATACAAAATTTCAATGACATAATTAATATAGGTAGTATTGGACATTTCTTGTGCAATGATAAAACTCAAAACATAAGGGAATGAGCATGAAAAAAATTGCATTAGTCTTCATCTCACACACTGTAAAACAACAAAGAAAGACAAGTGCCACATAGTGGCTTAGTACTTGCCTTTAATAGTATTAGTTTTAATTTTGATATAAATTTAGTTGTAGTTTCATTATATATTTATTATATGTATCAAATATACTAATGTGTACTTTCATAATTTTTAATAATCATATTCAATATTTTTCAAATATATTTTATATCTAATTGATTTTGTAGAATCATGTAGTTGTGGCAAATTGTTCAAATTAAGAAGCATCAATTTCTGTAACCAACACATTAATTCACATAAGATTCACACATTATAATACATAAGAAATTTTATGTGACAATATATTGTTAAATATAACAATTGAAAAAAATACATTTTGTGTACTATGCTATATAATTTGATAAAAATGTATTCAATTTTATTTTATACTATATTATTTTAATTTTTTAAAATAGAATATTAAAATTTAAATAATGATAATTGAAAGAACTATTTAATAAATATTAGTAGTGGATGAATGAAATAAATAAAATATAATTTTTTTTAATATACTAAAATATTATAAATCTTTCAAACAATAGTTGAAGAATTGGAGGGTATAACACTTATCTAAGAGTTGTAATAAATAATTAAATTAAATGATTAAAATATTAAAAAAATTATTTCAATGTATTTCTTTATAATCAAAAAAACTATTTATAATAGTTCTAAAAAATAAAAAATATAAATAATTGATTATATCATTATAATATGTATTTTCTATTCTAAAATTCATATACAATAATTGAAGTGTTCAAAAAACACTTTGAACAAAATAGATAACAAAAGTGCTAAAAATTAGGAATAAGAGAAACAATAAAAAAATATTTATAGAAAATATGGAATGAAATGAATTTTTATTGGTAGAGTAGAAGTAATTTAATAACAAGTTAACGTGAGTAATCCAAAAAATGACATAATAGTACTTAGCCTACTGACAAGTACTAATAAGACATAAAGGTGTAAGAAAATCTTTTATCTTTGATGTGTAATGCATGTTATGATGCAATAAACCTAGATCTTGTTAGCCTCTTTGATGTGTAATGCATGTTACGATGCAATAAGCTTGGATCCTATTAGCCTCTTTCCTCTATGGGGAATGCTTTTGTCTTAGCACGGGAAAATAATACATTCCCATCTATTAACGTTATTGTTAAGAACTGCCCATCATATATATTGTATTAAAAATTTGGGAGACCCAAATGACATCTATCCTGCCTATTATATGTTAATTGTCCAAGTTCAATTTTTTACCAAATTTTTGTGTTTGAAAATAAAAAGACTACCCGAAAAAGGTTTTTGACCAATGAAAAATTTAGAATAAATTGTGTTTAATAGAAATTAATGAAAAGAGGATAATTTGGTAGAAATGTTTTCAGTTTTAGCCATTTTAGATTACGGTAAAAATAGGTTTTGAAGGGACCCTGAAACCCTTTTACATCCTCAAAAAAGGAAAAAACAATCCATCCAACAGGAAAGAGCCCATAAACCTACTGAAAAGTAGCATCAAAATCAGGTTTTATAGGGACTTGAAACCACTAAAAAAGTCCAGATAAAATACACAAGTTTTACAAGGACTTGGAACCAACAGTACAAGTTAAAAACTAAAATCCAAAAAATAGGACCAAACATAGGAACCAGAAGAACTAGCCAGCAAACAGGACCCGCATAGGAACCCGACTAGAGAAGTAGACCCAGGAAACTATTGCAATTTCGTAATCATCTTCATAGCCTCCCTACCAATCTTAGCGGTGTCCTGGATGGAGTTAGCAGCCGAAGAAGAAGCAAAAATCAAATCTTTTTTCCTCGAACTCTATGTTTTCCTCTTGCTTGGACCCTCCGAAGATATGGTTCCTTCATTAACTCTTTTACCCAAATTCATCGCAGCTGCATAGATGCTAGAGGTAACTTGCTCCATTTTTGTTCCACTTTCCCTGATAAGCAGTCTAAGATTCTGCTCATAATCCTTTATTTTTTTTGGGATATCTCCCATTTGCCCCTCCATGTGTTGAATAATAGCCTGGTCAGCCTCCTAGTTATGTTGCAAGGTATCCATTTTTTTCTTCAGCCCCATTATTTCATTATATAACTAGGAATCAACCTGAAGGAAGGAGTCAACTTTTTGTTTAGCAGAGTGAAGGAAGTAGAGTTTGGTTTCCCTCACCGGGGAGTCACCTGCATCATCAGCAGTGGTGTGTGGAACAGGGCCATCTTTATCAATATGAATCCCCCCATCCAACGGCTCCACCTCACTAGGGTCCACATGAATATGGTGGCTCTGGCCCTCCTTATTATGTCCCTCAGTCTCCTTAAGAGGAGTGGAAGCTTTCCCCATGTTTTCAGTTTTAACCATTTTTTAAAGGTAAGATGAATTAAAAAAAGTCACTTGAAAACTTAACTATAATCCTAACCTAAAGAAAAATAGGGATTAATAAAAAATATTAAATATCTATAATATAAATGCTACATATTTAACAATGCATGCATAAATTTCTAATTCTCTTTATGCATATAATTTCAAAACTCTACTAAGTTAGATACATGTATATAATTTGAACATTATTTGACATTATTCATTGACTATATGCATTTGAATAATAATAAGGATGATGGATGTTGGACGTCACCAACATGAGGAGGGAGCAGGGACACAATAAATGCAATATAAAATTGTTTAATGATGCAGTTACTATAGTCCAACATTCTCGAGTATCATGGCCATTCGCTTGATTATTGATTACCTAGAAATATAATGTTGACAGATATCTAAACCTGAATCTGTGGGCATAGTTCTCCAAAACCACCATGTAGCACATCCAAATCTGACATTTATATTTTATGGGATCTCCTTCACTGCATGCCACCTGATCCTATCTCTGCAAATACTCAAGTACAAAGTAGTCAATGTCTCCATTGTTGTTATCTCTAACATTGTTGAAAACATACAGAGGAAAAATCCCCCGCAAATAAAACCATTTCTACAGTGTTACAACTTGGCATTCACTAAAGGTGGCAGGCAGTGAAATCGAATTGGAAGGAAGCTCATGATGCATATGACTATGATAGAGCTATTTTAAGGTGCTCTTTCTTCCACGACCCTAATATGGAGAATCATGGAGATAGGGCCTTTTTTTGGTGGGGTTTTCATCGATTTTGCCTATAAGAGTCCGCTCTTGGATTAACCAAATCTATCTCATGTTTTTGGTTTCTAGATCCTTCCTCTTATATGTGATAGAGTACAATGTGAATCCCATTTAACCCAGTTCCAAAATGTGGGTGTAGTAGTTTATCAAGTTACAGTATGTGTATGTCTGTGTCTTCTTTCTAGCATTTGTGTTCATAGCCATTTCTTTTTAAGTGACATGTCTTGATCTTGTTGCTTCCTGGGGTTTAGAAAGATATCATGGTTTTAGAAAGATAGTGTGAATATTAGGTTTGAATCATAAATTATAGATTTAGTCACCACTTGATTATGAGTTTCTTTTTTGGGGGGTTGACTAAAAGATTTTTTTAGATATATGTTAGATCATATAATAATATAATTTGAATAATTATGATGTTTAAAATATAATAAAATGAAATAATTTATTTAATAATCTTTAATTTTAAATTTTAACACAATGGTAAATTGTGAGCATCTTATCGAAGAGGTAAATATAATTAATCTTAGGCAAGAGCTTACAACGCAATGGTAAATATAATTAATCTTGACTTCAGCCTCTTACCTATCAAAAAAATTTTTTAATTTTTTTATTCTACTCATATTATTTGTAAAATATATACAATTTAAAACTAAAAAAAAAATGTTTATAGAAGACATGTGAGAAAGAATACCAATCACAATATTTTTAAAATCAAGAATACATATTTGGATATTAATCATAAATCAAAGTACTAGATATCATATCTTTAAAAAAAAAAGGTGAACATAAATTGAATATTCTTTGTAAAAGATATACAATTTAAGGCTAACAAAAAATGTTTATAGAAGACATGTGAGAAAGAATACCAATCACAATATTTTTAAAATCAAGAATAAATATTTGGATATTAATCATAAATCAAAGTACTAGATATCATATCTTTAAAAAAAAAGGTGAACACAAATTGAGGTAAATTAGATGTTTTTAAATTAATTCATTAAAGGAGAATGCTAGAAATTTGTTGTTGTAATTAATGTAAGCCTTAAGTGGGTGGGGAGATGATGAATTTGATTATTTTAATATAAATATATTAAGGGGACTGTTTGAAATTTATGGTTGTAAGTAATGTAATTATCTCTCTAGTTATTACTAACTATATTTTAATATATTACAAAAATCACTTGCAAATTCTAGAAAAAAAACATCCTTACATTATAGTGAGGATATATCAATATTTTCTCTCTATGAGAAACAATGAATTGCTCCATAGGAAGGATGACACATGGTTAATTTTGATGGAGCACTGAAAGAGACGTTGCAATAAGTGGTTCAAGTTGCATTGTGTGTCATCATAATGGAAAGGTGACTTTAAATAATAATGTAGAACTTGGAGTAGTCTTGGTAGATTTAAATTATAGACAAGTGCCACATAGTGGCTTAGCACTTGCCTTTAGTTTTTATATAAATCTAATTTTAATTTAATAAATTTTTTATAGTATGTTCAAAAAAATTATAAATATAATTATTGATATATTATAAATAAATTATAATATGAACATAATAATATTTTCATAATAATAACATAAACTCATGTTGGAAATGAGAATAGAGTAATTGAGAGGGGGAGGGGGTGAATCAGTTACTCCAAAAACTTTCACAGTCCTTAAGATGTCTGAATATCTCCTTGATCTAATTAATATGAAATGCTAAAACTTGATAATGCAGCAAATGAAAAATATTAAGAACTGATATGTTATCATGCACAAAGCAATTTAGCAATTAAGAACACAAGAGATACTAGATTTAACGTGGAAACCCAATATGGGAAAAACCACCAATGCAACTAGATACTATTTTTCACTCTTCTGAAGTGAGCCCTGTTAGGAGCCAACCCTGTTAAAGGTTACAAAAACACACTGTTAGGTGTGATCCTGTTAAAGGATTTAATCACCTTGTTAGGAGTGGCCTTGCTAGAGGTCTTTAGAACAATTCAACTGAACTGTCACCTTGTTAGAGGATTTATTGAATGACTGTTAAACCAACTCTGTTAAGAGATTTTGAATTCACTGTTACAATGGTTAGAAAGCAACAATGAAGTGACCTGATATAAAGTACAACTTATCTTTTCTGATTACAGATCTTTGTTATGCTTGGCTAGATCCTCACTGATCAAATGCAACTTTACAGCTCCTTTAACACATCTGATGCTTCATCAGACTTTGCTCAACATTCACCTTATCATTTCATACTATAATTCGCATTCATAACTTCTTTTTCACAATCTCACACTTTAATTCATAACTTGAATGACCATATATACCTTTCAGATTATCTTAGTCGGCTTGACTCACTGACTAAACAAACAATTACAACAGTCGGCTAGAAGTAATTAATTTGCAAATCTCTATACTGGCCAACCCTGCACGGTAAACTTTGTTTAGAAAAATAATTCTTGTGTTAACCGACTGAGCTCTGTTAATACAGCAAACTCTGTGACAATCCTTCAATAGCCAGGAGAACTTGGTAAGTATTGAGTTTCCTAAGAAGATCGAGTGAGCTCAGTGAAAACTATTCTTTTGGAGATCGAGTGAAGCTCAGTTAACACTGACTTCTCCATAATTCCTTTGATGAATGAGTGAGCTTGGTGGAAACTTCCCTTTGGAGACCGAGTGAAGCTTGGTTAACACTGACTTCCTCATTTCCTTCATTGATCGAGTGAGCTCGGTGATCACTGTCTTTCACCTTTCCTTTGTTGACCGAGTTAGCTCAGTTAACACTGTCTTCCACATTTCTTTTGATGACTGAGTGAGCTCGGTTGTCATTGTAGATTGCATTGCAGACTATCTAAGCTTGGTGAATTTGAGACTAATGACTGATATGACATTTTGTGTGACATCAAGGACAATATTATCAACAACTCATATTTCTTAACAAATTATATAATATAATTTTTTTTTTAATAGTATTTTTGAATCACAAAAATTATATTATAAGAAAATACAATATTAAAATATTAAAATCTAAATTAAAAATATTCAAAAAATTATTAAACATTAATGAATGACATTAGTTTAATAAAAATCAGTTTAAAAAAGATTAGTTTTAAAATCTATTAAAGTTAAAAGTCTTGCATCTATAATATCCAATGTAATAGTTTGATAAGTAAATTTGAAGAATGATTCTTTCAAACACATAGAAAACATAGATTTCAATCACTGGTTAAAGTATAAAATTCAAAATGTATCAATAAAACTAAAATTTACCAATAGTTTGAAACTTAAAAAATTAATTAGAATGATATGGAAGCAATTGATAAGTACAGGAGTTTAAGAATGCCCATGTTAATTGTGGACTAAATGAGTTGGTTGATTCATTGGTCAGTCTAGTAGTAAAATAATCAAAGCTTATGCCACAATATGCTAACACAATAAGTATTGTACAAAGTCCCAAATTTTTTTTTATTTTATCAATTGTACATTCTAATAGGCATGAAGTGACTAGGGCTCCTCAATATTGATTATGAATATGGAGGATTTTGGGAAGTACTTATGAGCATTACATAAAAAGTCAATTTGTATACATCTTATGACCCTTTAGAGGATAAAAATGTCTCATCTTCATTAGAGTTTGGTAACAAGTAGAGATAGGCAACAATGGGCCCAACTCTATATCTAGAGTATAAGAAATGGGAAATAGTTTCTCTTGGGTGCTAATTGAAAAGAGGTTTGATTAAATATTTATGGTAAACCACTTCCTTCTAATTCATGTGCTAAAAGTGGTTATGAGAGAAGAGTTTCTTAGGTTTTATCACACACCTAGAGTTAAACTAGACATATTAGCTATGTTTTTAGTAACATTATTGGATGCACGTACCAATTTGTTACATAAAATATTTATATGCAGATGTTATTTAGAAGAAATAGATGAGTTTTTTGAGAATATCAACAATGATAAGTGAAATTGGTTAACTAAAGACTATTATATAATTAGACAATAGGGAAATACTATATTATTAGACAATAGGAAAAGGAGGTGTTAAAAACCAATTGGTTGACTCACAAACCCTTCTCTTCATAGTAGATAGAAGATTGTGGTAGAATGGATTGTGTTGAATTCTTTTACTTTTGGACTTCATTTCAGAAAATGGTGTTGCTAGTTGCAAAACCGTCTTGTTATAAATTATTAGATACTAGGGGAAGGAGGTGTTGAAAACTAGTTGATTTCCTCATCAAACCCTTCTCTTCTAACTAGAAAGAAAATTATGGTAGAATGGAGTGCGTTAGTAGGACATAGCAATAGTCAAATTTGAAGCAAGCTCTCACAATAGTGAAGATTTAATTAAAAATAGAAAAGGAAAAATAATAATATATTATTAATTATAATTTGAATGCTGCATATTTTGCAACATAGCCTTAACTTCTTCTTTTTTGTCCTGATGGGTTTCCTCCCACTTTCTTCTAGGAATTCTAGGACATTGTCATATATGATGTCATCCATGTTGCTTGTGACTTTGTTAGGATAGGAAAGGAACTTAACTAGACCTTGATTATTCTCATTCCTAAGATAAAGGACCCTCAGAGACTGGAAGACTTTAGACCCATCAGCCTTTGTAACAAAATTTATAAGGTTCTTGCTAACTTTATGGTGAATTGCATCAAGCCACTCCTAGAAAAATTCATTGGCCCCTTTCAGAATGGCTTAAAGCCTAGGAGGTAGACTCTTGATGTGGTTATAACCACCCATGAGGTTATACACTCTATGGAAAGGTCTAAAATCCCAAGTGTGGCACTTAAATTGGATATTTCCAAAGCTTATGATAAGATTAGGCATGAATTCTTCTTTTCTATTCTTTAACAAACTTGGCTTTAATGAGAAGGGTAATAGCACTTAAAAATATATTATCAAATCTATTACTTTCTCGGTGATCATTAATAGAACCCATGGAAAATTCTTTTATTCCTCCCAAGATCTTCACCAAGATGACCCCTTATCTCTCTACCTTTTTATTATTGTAGCGGAAGTGCTAAGCATAAATTTAATTTCTTTGACTAACTCTAAAAGAATTATGGGTATTAAACCTGCCTCTTGGTGCCAACCAAAAATCATAATAGTTTGTGGAAGATACCTTCTCCATATCTCCTCCATCCATGAAGCTAGAGAATGGAAAGACATCCTAAATCGGTATGCGGTAGTCTTTGATCAATGCATAAATTACCAAAAAGGAAAAGTCTTTTTATTTAACACTATTTCCAATTTGAGAGAAAAGATGATAGGTATTCTTGGCTGCCAAGAGGCATCCCTCCCAGATACTTATCTTGATCTACCACTTACAATAAAGGAAGTCGCCAATCATTTTTAGAATGGTCTAGTTGAACTCTTCCAAAAAGGGTTGTGGGCTGGAAAGGAAAAATCTTAAGTAATGCTTGGAAACTCCATCTTCTCTTTGCCTCCCTGTAGGGCATCCTAATGTATTTCCTATCCATTTTCAAAATCTTGAGTAGGTTTAGAAACATTATTGACAAAATCTAATGAAACTTCTTATGGTCTGACACTAAAGAGAAGTCAAGAATGAATTTGGTTAACTAGGAGAATTTTTGTTCACCAAAAGCTCTTGGAGATATGAATTTAAGAGGAATAGGACACTTGAATAAGGCTCTATTAACCAAAATCACCTAGAAATTGGTGAAATCCTAAGGTAGCTAGAGTAACATCATCAAGGCTAAATATCTTAGAAGATTGTCACCCCACCAATTCCCCTGGGCATTGGATCTCCCCTAGGGCTCCAAGATCTAGAACAATGTTGTTAAAACTAGAATGATCTTAAAAAGGGGGTGTCATGGAGAATGATATTTCTATTGACTTCTAGGAGGATCAATGGATTCATCATAACCTCTGGGTGAGAAGTGTACTAGATTGTATGGCCCTCAGATTCAAAACTTCATTACCCCTAAAAGAAAATGGGCTACTTTCCAGAACCTTGAACTTGTGGAGTTGGGGCTTTCTCAAGAGCTACAGGACCTTCTCCACACCTATAGGATCCCCCTTGCTTCAGTTGAGGACTCCTTAGTTTGGAAAATCACACCCTCAGGGGAGTTTACAATCAAATCTTCTTATCTCTATTGTATGGGGTCAGGGAGGTGGCCCAGGCTGATTAGAGAAAAGCTTGACACCCTTAGATCTTACCAAAGATAAACTACTTTTGGTGCACAACTTTTCATGGGTTGATTCTCACTATTGATAACCTCAAGCGTAGAGGGTGTTAGCTCCCTAACTACTATATTTTATGCCTCCAAGATGTGAAATCTATTCCACACTTGCTTATCCATTGCCCCTTTTCCATGATTGTGTAGAGGGAAGTACTTTCCCTATGGGAAGTTTAGTAGCATATGGAGAGTGAATTGAAATGAATTTATTCATTGGAACAGTTTGATTGTTCACCCATAACTCAGAAACTTGTGGTTGACTATCACCCGATATGTTACATGGCATATCTAGAAGGAAAGGAACAATATGATCTTTTAGGGAGCAAGCCACTACAAAGTTTGTGGGCATCCAAGTAGATTATCAAGCTTATAAAAGAATGCAGTGGGATCTAGCATTGGGCAGTCTAGATATGAAATGGGCTTTGGCTTGGAATGTTGACTCAATCATGGCACAATTTGACAATTCAAAAGTCTTGGCTAGAATGAAGATAGTATGGCACCCACCCCCTATGTTTTGGTTTAAACTAAACTTCAATGGTTCGGCAATGATGAGCTACATTGCAACAGGTGGTGTCCTTCATAACAATATGGGAATTATGGCAGTTTCCTATATTATAAACTACGAAGAAGGCTCTAACAATGAAGCTGAAGCTTTGGTGCTCCTGTGGGGATTGAGAATTGTGAGAGCTCAGAGAATCAATAAATTGTCCATTGAGGGGGATTCTATGCTTATCATTAAGGCTACTAAGCAAGAGGGCCAATAGAACTAGTTAATTAAAGTCTTAATCAATGAAATCTGAAGGTTGATGGAAGATTAGAGTGAGATCCAAGTGGTGCACATATATTAGGAAGGGAATGGTGTGGTGGATGAGCTCATCAAATTTTGCCATGGTGTATGAGATTAGTGGAATGAGATGACATCAAATTGTTTCCATCATCAACACAAGTGGTGATGGAAAGGGAGTGTACTTTCAATAATGCCTTATGAATAATCAAAATAGGTGGCAATCTTTCATTTTACTACATGGATGTTAGGAAAAAGAACTTCATAAAAGGCTTATTTGGAAAGATTGTATGATGATATACATTAATGTTTTGACTATTTTGACTATCGTGAGTATTTATTAGTGTCAAAAAAGGACATAGAGGGTGGATTTAGTGAGATGTAGAGAATGGCCTACTAATAATCAAAATGACAAGTAGCTGAATTCTTGCACAAACTATAGTTGATGTCAGCAATTTATAGATGAAAAGAGATCGCTCACATGTACTATGGAGGTTGGATTTTTGTTTTTTAGGAAACCCTAGGAAGTTATGATGATTATGCAATGCCTTTTCATTTTTATCATTGGGGCTTTTCATTTTATATTTGGTAACTATTGTCATACTTGCAACAAGGCTATGTCATCTAAAGATTTGGTGGGTGATTTTGATGAAGGCATGGGCATTAGTGACGGCATTGGACTAGTGGGTGTGGAGGAAGGTATCCATAGTAGTGAGGTGGCAATGGTTTACTTGTAGGAAGGTAACCTCTTATTGTATATGGATGGTATGGTGAAGCGCGAAGAGATTGTCTTGATGTAGTTCTTCTAGACATGGTAGGGCATAAAGGTGACTATCAATGGTATGGGATTTGAGATATCCAAGGAAACCATTGTGAGGGCTGAATAATTTACTATGAAAGGAAAGAAATGGCTGATGCAGGCTAAGGTTAATGAGGAAGCTAGTTTGCAAAAAAAATTCAAACTCAAGGAGGAACCAACGTGAACGCGTGAAGGGTTTTCACGTGATGTCCTTTGTAAGCCTTGGGACACCATTTGCTATGTAATTATGTAGTATATCACCTTGGAGGAACAATTTTAGATAATTAATTATTACCACTTCCCTATTATGAATCACTTCAGGAATCTTGACCATATTTCCTTCCCATTTCTGTTATTGCATTTGTTGGAAGATTATATTTAAAAGGCTAGGAGGAAACCTAGCCCAAAACCTACCTCTCTTGGTTAACCCCCTAGTCTCCATCACCCCCCAAGTATCCTTGGATCTAGCCTTAGCCACAAGAAATTTAAGAAAACCCCTGGCGAAGAAGTCAAAATTGATCCTGAGGTTAAAATCAATCTCATAGAGTCAGATTCAGATACTAGGAAGAGTACAAAGAGTACTAGGAGAACTAGTAAACGTCTACAATTAGAAAAACTTATGTCCCCCCTCAAGCATGATTCCACCTCTAAGTCTTATGATGGTGATGTCAAATCTGAAGAAAAGAAGAGACTGCCTTAGGAAAACAAGCCTATCCCTAGCCTTCTTAGCCTTTCCCATATCTCTGACACCCTAGGGGCTACCTTGGCTAAAAGTAGGGGGGGGGGGGGGGGGGGGGGCGGTGTGGGGGGTATCACTTCCCCTAGGAAAGAAACCAAAAAAGATGTTGGGAAGAAAGGGAAGCACAACTATAGTAAGGCCATACTAGAAAGGCTAGAGTAGTTTATGAAGGACCTTGCTAACAACCAAATTGGTATCTACCTGAGATTCTAAACCTTGGTGGAGTTTCCACCAAGGTCATGCACTCCACGACCACAACCAAGCTGAGGAGGAGAAGGACCTGGGAAAAGCTACCAAGACCACCCATTCCATCTATGGGTTTCTAGTGGAGGCTAGCTAAAGACCATCCTAGAGAAACCAATTAAGGTGGAGGAGGAGGATGCTAACAAGTATATTCTTGAGGAAAAGAAGGAGGACAAGCATGGGTAGGAAGCGGGTAGCTAGCCTTGGTTTTGGTGCTTTTTTGTGTTATTTTTTGTGCTCAAAACTATAAACTTGGTACCCCATGAGGTTTTAGTTTTTATGCTTATGTTGGTTAATAGCAAAGTTTTTATTAGGTGCTACTGTCCTATTTTACAATCTTTTTTGTACATTAGATTAAGGACTAATAGTCAATTATGCTATGGACATTTTTTTTTTTGAAGTTTAAGGATGGCATAAGGAAGATATCTGGGAGGTTACCTCTAGCTGATTCTTCAAATTTTGTGTGTTTTAGGGTCAGCCCCTATCTTTATTGGTTGCTATCTAATACTTTAAAAATACATAATGGAATTTCAAGAAAACACACAAAATAGTGAAGATTTAAATGAATATAGAATTTGAATGCTACATATTTTATAACACAACCTTAATCAATTAATTAATATATTTTTTGTCTTCTCCATGCATATAATTTCAAATTTTTATATGCACAAAGATGATTTGGATATCATTAGGCATTACTCTATTGACATCCACTAAGCTTTTCACTAATAATAAGGAAGGATGATGGTCATTGAGTGTCGGCGATATGAGTAGGGAGTAGACAAACAATAAATGCAAAATAAAATTGTTTACTTATAAGGTTTATCTTCTCTAGTCAATCTCGAGTATCACTATCATCCATTCTCAGATATGGAGCAGAAAACTCTCCGAATCACATTATTATTTTATTAGATAGGAGGATTGTGTTATTGGGCAACCTTAAAGAAGTTTCGTGAGCCCTATAAATTTGTCTTTAGTTTTTGTTGATTGCCTAAAAATATAATGTTTGCAGAAACCAAGACAAAATATTTCTATTGGCATGGTTCTCTAAAGCCAAGGTGCAACACCTCCAAATCTGACATTTACATTTTATCGGAGCTTCCTTTACTGCATGCCACTTGAGTTTATCTCTGCAAATATTTTACAAAGTAGTCAATGACATCATTGTTGTTATCTCTAACATTGTTGAAAAAATTGAAAGGAAATATTCCCCACAAATAAAGTCCTTTCTACAGTGTTACAACCTGGCACTCAGTCAAGGTAGCAGGCAATGTAATGAGGTTAATTGAAGGAAGCTATTTTAAGGTGTCCTTTCCTCCATGACACAGTTATGGAGAATGATGGTCACAAAGCCATTTTTTGGTTGGTTTTTCATCGTTTCATTTATATTGTACACTCTCTGGGCATACCCCATCCTTTTCCAACTCCAGATGAATAATGCTACATGGACATGTCCAAGAAAACTAGCATGGAGGAATTAATACAAGTAATGAAATCTACACTTTTTCCACCCAAGGTACTCATTTCATTTTATTCATAAATCTCTACTAAGAGTTAGGTAGAAAATGTTTTGATGATAAAATTTAACTATATGCTTTTATTGGCACCTAGATAGAATGGCCTTTCTTGTTGGAATATTTATTGTATTTAGTCATTTGCCCCTGGAGCCAAACACCCACCTACCACCCCTGAACATTCAAAAAATTTATTACAGGTAAGTGAGTTTTCAAATTCAAAAATGAGGGGGAAAACATTTTTCAATAAGACAAAAGGAATGTTTGATTCATTCATTCAAGAGATAGACAGAGAGAGAAGCAGAAGTTCAAGAGCTCAGAAGTTGTAGAGAAAAAAGAAGTGATTAGCAGATCTAGTCATCAGAGTGCAAAGACAAGGAAGTTCATTTCATGCCTGTAGTTGCACGTGTTTCTTCTCTAGTCATTCTGTAAGTTTATTATTTTGTTGAGTTCGTCCTATGTAGTAGTGTTTACTCTAGGCACCATTGTATGTAGCCATTAGAGTTACAAGTTTAAAGTTTATGAAGTTGTTCAATTTTTAATAGTTTAGGGTTTTCGGGTTGAAGTCGAATGCTCCCAAATTTTGTAATTGTTTCAATCAAAGTTAAATAGCAAGCAAGCATGCATACATGAATTTTGTAATAGTTTTAATCAAAGTTAAATAGCATGCATTTGTGAAGTTTATTGTTGAATATATTTAAGGTTTGGGTTCTCTGCTTTAATCTTGATATTATTCACATTGAAAGTCTATCACTCGGTTTTCCCTTTATTTGAGTTTTTAACTTTATAGTTATTGCTGAGTTCACTTGGCATTTTCTTCTTCTGAGCTCCTCTCTCCAGTGGCTATCGAGTTCACTCGATAATCACACTACCAAGCTCTACCCTATAGTGGTTACCGAGTTCACTCGACATCTTGTGGTTATCAAGTTCACTTGAAATCTTGTGGCTACCGAGTTCACTCGGCATCTTGTGGCTACTGAGTTGTTCTTCATCTACTGAGCTCACTTGACACTCTCTTGCCACTTAGTTTATTAAAGTGCTAAGAAAATTTTGGCACTCGGTAATAGTTTTTGCTAAGCATTATTTAGGGTTGTGAATTTATTTTTTAATATTTCTCACATGGTATCAAAGCTTTGAGGCCCCACATCCATAGTGAGTTAGGGCATTTTTTTTTTTTGGATATTCATCATGGTAGGAGATGCAAGAAAGATATGGTAGCAACCACCACCCTTCAATGGACAAAATTATGATACATGGGCAAAGAAAATAAAAACCATAATGGTTGCTAATGATTTGTGAGATTTTGTGGTTAATGGATTCAATGATGTGATAGACCCAGCTCAGTATGCTGCTCTCACAAATGCACAAAAGACTCATTTGAAAGAGTCAAGGAGAAAGGATGCAAAGGCATTAAGTCTTATTAAGGAAACAATGATAGACATAGCTTTTCCAAATATTGTAGCAGAAAATTATGCAAAGGAAGCTTGGGATATCCTTGAGACAAACTTCAAGGGGACTGATAAAGTCCATATAGTAAACCTACAAAATATAAGGAGGGAGTTTGAGAGCCTTTAGATGAAGGAAAATGAATCAGTTGCAGATTTCAGTTCAAGGACCTCCAATGTGATTAATCAACTAAAGTCAAATGGAGAAGACTATCAAGAGTAGATGATAGTGAGAAGATATTGAGGAGTTTACCTCATAAATATGACAATTTGGTCATGACCATAGAAGAGGAAAAAGACCTCACTGTTTTGACAATGGATGAGTTGATGGGTACTCTTCAAACCCATGAGCAGAGGATCAATAGATCTGCATCTTCTTCTTCCCAAGAGAAAGCATTCAAGGCTCAATCAAATCCAAGAGGAAAGGGGAGAGGAAAAATGGCTCAGGCAGAAACTCTAGAGGTAGAGGCCAAAGAAACGGAGGACAAAGAAATGCTATAGCAGAAAGCTCAGGAAGAGCAGATGGAGCAAGTAGCTCACAAAATACTTCAAGAGGAGGTAAGAAAAACTACAACTCAAATAGGAGTAATATAGAATGCTACTACTGTCATAAATTTGGGCATTATGCAAGTGAATGCTAGAAGAAGCAAAATGATCAATCAAGACAAGCAAATGTGGTTGATGTGAACATGGGAAGTGGCAACAATGCCACTACCTTCATCATGTGTAATGTTGGTGAAGAAGGATGCCCTGAGGTTTGGTACCTCGACAATGGATGTAGCAACTACATGAGTGGTAATGAAACCTTGTTTTCATTCATTGACAAGAGTTTCAAATCTAAGATTAAAATGGGTAACAATGGAACCTTATGAGTTGTGGGCAAAGGAACTATTGTGATCCACACCAAGCAAGGTGAGAAAAAAAAAATACAAAATGTGTATTTTGCCTGTGGTATGAAGCACAATCTGATGAGCATTGGTTAGCTCATTCAAAATGGATAAAAAGTGCTGATGGAGAATGACACATGTGTCATTCATGAAAAGGATGGGAGCAAGAACCTACTTGAAGTAGTTCAAATGACAAAGAATAGAATATTTCCCTTGAGAATAGAGACATGTTTCTCATCTCAAGTTGGTGTTGCACCTCCCACACAATCAGCTCTAAGGAGTGTGATTGAAGACCCCTCACGACTGTGGCACCTTAGGTATGGTCATCTTGGCTATGCTAGTTTAAATTTATTGTCAAATAAAAGAATGGTAGAAAGTTTGCCACACATAGAAAATTCATGTGACAAGTGTGAGGCTTGTATTTTGGGTAAGCAACATAGGCTTCCTTTTAATTTTGGAAATTCTAGGAGGGCTAGATATCCATTAGAGTTACTGACCTAGTTGGTCCTATGCAAGTTACTTCCATTGGGGGGAGTACTTATTTCGTAACATTCATTGATGATTTTAGTCGTAGGACATGGGTGTATTTCTTAAAGAATAAATCTAAGGCATTTGATAAATTTGTAAAATTTAAAGCCCAGGCTGAAAGAGAATATGGACACTATATCAAAGTTCTAAGATCAGATAGAGGAGGGGAGTATACCTCCAATTCTTTTGTAAACTTTTGCAGGAAACATGACATAAAGAAAGAGCTCATAGCTAGCTATACACCACATCAGAATGGAGTGGCTGAAAGAAAGAATAGGACCATTGTTGAAATGGCAAGGAGCATGATGAAAGAGAAAGGTCTCCCAACTAAATTTTGGGGAGAGTCTATGACAACAATAGTTTACCTAATTAATAGGTGTCCTACAAAGGTAGTCTATGATAGAATTTCAATGAAAGCATGGTCATGAGGAAAATGGATAGTTAAACACCTAAGGGTGTTTGGATGTGTTGCATATGCACATGTGCCTAAAGAGCAAAGGCAAAAATTGGATGACAAAGGTGTGAAGTGCATCTTCATAGGGTACAACTTAGAATCAAAGGCATACAGATTGTATGACCCTTTGAACAATAAGATGACTCTCTCAAGAGATGTGGAATTTCTTGAAAATCAGTCTTGGTATGGTCAAATTGATGAGTTGCTGAGCACTTCAATCAAAGTGCCAATTATGAGTGAAGAAGATTCCAATGAATAGCAAGAAGGAGCAGATAGAAGAAAAGGAAAGCAACCTCAATCACTGCGGAGCTCTTCTAGGCATGACCAAGTGTTAGTGCTGAGCAGTAGTGAAGATTTTGATCCCACACTCTCCTCCCTGTTACCAAGAAAGACCAAGAGTCTTAGGGAGATATATCAAGATGAAAGGTATGAAGATTATGATGAGAGTGTTAATTTTACATTATTTTCTCATAGCGATCCAATATATTTTGAAGAAGCTATTAAGGAGAAGAAATGGTGTAAGGCCATGGATGAGGAAATAGATGCTATAAAAAGAAATGAGACATGGGAGCTAATTGAATTGCCTCCCAAGAACCAAGTGATCAGAGTGAAATGGGTCTACAAGACCAAATGCAATGTTGAAGGCAAAATTGATAGGCATAAGGCAAGGCTGGTAGTTAAGGGCTACAAACAATAGTATGGTAGAGATTATGATGAGACATATGCCCTATTGCAAGAATGGAAACTATGCATACTGTCATAGCAATTGCAGCTCAACACAAATGGAAGGTATTTCAAATGGATGTGAGTCTGCCTTCCTAAATGGTGTATTGAAAGAAGAAGTATATGTGGAGCAGCCACCTGGTTATGAAGTTTCAGGTAAATAACACAAGATATATAGATTGAAGAGAGCTCTTTATGGGCTCAAGCAAGCTCCATGAGCTTGGTACATTAGGATTGACTCATATTTAATGAGCAATGGCTTTAGCAAAAGCAATGGTGAGCCTACTCTCTACATCAAGGTAGAAAATGGAAATGTTTTGATTGTTGTCTTGTATGTAGATGATTTGATTTTTACTGGTATTGGTGAGTTCAAAGAGGCCATGAAAAATAAATTTGAGATGATAGACCTTAGTCTCTTGAAGTACTTTCTAGGCATAGAAGTAAAACAAATGCACGATGGTATTTTCATCTCTCAAAAAAAGTATGTAGGGCAGATCTTGGAGAGATTTAAAATGCTAAATAGTAAGGCAACCCCCACACCAATAGCAGTAGGTCTAAAGTTGAGCAAGGAAGACTCTAGCAAGAGAGTGGATCCAACACTATACAAGAGTATGGTTGGAAGTTTAATGTATTTGATTGCAACTCAGCCAGACCTAATGCATGCAGTAAGTTTGATTTCTAGATTTATGGAAACACCAAAGGATTCCCATTGGCAAGTGGGAAAAAAGATCCTAAGGTATGTGAAAGGTACCAAGGGATTTGGGATTTTGTATACTACAAATGATGAATTCAAGTTGGTTGGTTACACTAATAGTGATTGGGCTGGAAGTATAGATGATAGGAAGAGCACTTTTAGATACATGTTTCATATGGGATCGGGTGCAATTTCATGGGCATCCAGGAAGCAACCTATTATTGCTCAATCTATAGTAGAGGCTGAGTATATAGAAGCAAATGTAGCAACATGTCAGGCTATTTGGTTAAGAAGGATCTTAATAGTTTTGAATGAAAGGCAAGAGGATGGAACCATAATTTATTGTGACAACATCTCATCAATCACAAAATCCAAGAATATAGTCTTCCATGGGAGAAGCAAACATATAGAGATCAGATATCACTTCATCAGAGAGTTGGTGGAGAATGGAGATATCAAAATGGAATTTTGTAAGTCTGAGCAGTAGCTAGTAGAAATTTTCACAAAGCCATTAGGCATTGGAAGTTTTGTACATGTAAGAGAGTGTCTTGGTGTAGTTGATTTGAATCAGCAGTGATTCTTGTTTTTTTGGCTTGGGACAAAGGGGGAGTCTTGGAATATTTATTGCATTTAGTTGTTTGCCCCTGGAGCCAAATGCCCACCTACCACCCTTGAACGTTCATAAAAATTATTACGGGTAGGTGAGTTTTAAAATTCAAAAATGAGGGGGAAAACATTTTGGAAGTACGACAAAAGGAATGTTTGATTCATTCATTTAAGAGATAGATAGAGAGAGAAGTAGAAGTTCAAGAGCTCAGAAGTTGTAGAGGAAAAATAAGTGATCAGAAGATCTAGTCATCAGAGTGCAGAGACAAGGAAGTTTATTTCATGCCTATAGTTGCATGTGTTTCTTCTCTAGTCATTCTGTAAGTTTATTATTTTGTTGAGTTCATCATGTTTGCTCTAGGCACCATTGTATGTAACCATTAGAGCTGCAAGTTTAAAGTTTATGAAGTTATTCAAGTTTTACCAGTTTAGGGTTATTTTAGGGTTTTCTAGTTGAAGCCGAATGCTCCCAGATTTTGTAATAGTTTCAATCAAAGTTAAATAGCAAACAAGTAGGCATACATGAATCTATTTCTTCTTGTTCACTACATTTGTGAAGTTTTTTTTTGAATATATTTAAGGTTTGGGTTCTCTGGTTTAATCATGATATTATTCACATTGAAAGTCTGTCACTCGGTTTGCTGTTTATTTGAGTTTTTAACTTTATAGTTATTGCTGAGTTCACTCGGCATTTTCCTCTTCTGAGGTCCTCTCTCCAGTGGCTACTAAGTTCACTTGGTAATCACACTACCGAGCTCTACCCTGTAGTGGTTACCGAGTTCACTCGACATCTTGTGGCTATCGAGTTGTTCATCATCTATCAATCTCACTCAGCAATCTCTTGCCACTTGATTTATTAAAGTGCCAAGCAAATTTTGGCACTCGGTAATAGTTTTTGCCGAGTATTATTTAGGGTTGTGAATTTAATTTTTAATATTTCTCACATTTCTCAACTTCTTGTTATTTAGGATTTTTTGCTTCTATTACAGATGAAATGTTCTAAATTAGAATCATCAGCTATTCTATTTGGTGGTTCATGCAGCATACCATCATCATCTTGTTGGAGTACTGAGAGTTTTGCTGCTATCGCTTTAAATCCAATATGCGAATCAATGTCCAAGGATTCAAAGGACATTCATCAACTTACAAACAATGCAATAGCTTTGGTATTTGAACCAACCCTTAGAAAACATAGAATAGTAAGTATCAGTAACCTAGTGATCAATATGCAACATTACTTCAGATGAAATAGCAAGATGGTGTTTTATATTCCACACCACTATTACAAACCTATGGAGGACCGGCCCGATGAGCACCAAGGTAGAAATAATAAGGTTAAAGAGATACCAGGATCTTTGATCCAAATAAATTTATAACTAGCTTAGGGTTTTTGAGTATTGGTAGGATAATAAAACTATTACACCATCATATTTAAAAATATTTCTTCTCAGAGTATGATTTATTTACACAAAACCACAATATTGTCTCTGGATAACACTTGTTTTTCTTTATTGAGATGTCAAACAGTCTTTATGCAATGCATGTGGAATCCCATATAAGAAGAAAGAGAATAACAAATTATGATAAGTTTGTAAAGACACTGTGGTTTAACCCCATTGCAGATCTTAATGTTAAGATCATCACAGATCCATGTCTGAAGCCTTTATTAAAAATGGGTAACCCCAAAAAAAATTAGTGTGCAAGAATTCTTCAAATTAAAAAGATAGAAACAATTTTATTTTTTCATTCATTTTTCACTTAAATTCCTTTTTCATTTATGTGTGTTTCACTATTTTTTCATGTGTAGTCAGAAGGTAGCTTTAATTTTGATAGATGATGTCAAATAAGTGTGTGTGAGAAAACTTTCAAAGGCACTTAATAATTAGGGATCATCCATTGAATTGAACATCTAATGATGCATATGTCAAAATTTTCATGATTATCTAAAAATTGAAGAAAATATTCAGTTAAAGTAAATCATAATATCTTTCAAAATTTACAAATCTATTTTGGTTAGTAAAATGAGCATTTCAAATGATATCAAATAATTCATTCCATCACCAAAGCTCTTGCAACAACTTCACTTTCTGTAATAATTTTGTCTTCTTTACCCTAGTCAGTTCATCTCCAATAGAATATAACACAAATGAAATTAAGAAATTATTGGAATAAGAATAATATATTAAGTGTTTAAAATTCCTTAGAGGCAAGCATTGTTCTGACCCATGAAAATGAATGACTAAACCTTGATGGAACTATGGGAATGCATCACCAACTTAGTTACATTAAAAAAAAGCATTGTTAAAGTGATCACTTTTTATAAAAGTAAAAATAGCTGATAGTATTTAATGTTATTGTTAACATTAATTATAATTTCTATATTTTTATAAATTAAATTTAATGTCTCTAGGTATTCTACAATGACAAAAAGGGTGTAATGTTAACTTTTATCTTTCTACATAAAATTTGGCAACCATTTACACGTCAAAATTCCATAAAATATTTGTTCAAGTTATACTCACTACATATACTAATAATTTAAACAATAGAATAAATTTTAAAGAATAATTGTTATTTAAAATTATAAAATTGTAAGTATATGAAATTTCTTAAAAGATAATATATTACTAAAATTTAAAATATAATTTATTTTTATCAACCACCAATTGTATATTATGTTTTAGTTGTTTGCAATATAAGAATAATGACAAGTACCACATAGTGGCCAGTACTTGACCTAAATAGTATTTGAATTAAGAAATTGTAATATATAATTAAACTATTAACATAGTAAGTTAAAAATATATTAAAAATAACTAGTTAATAAGATTAATTCAAAGTTGAATTTAGTATAAGAATAATTAAATGATTTAATATTGGATTAAGAAAATTAGAAGAATAGATTAAAGAATTATATATTATAATAGGAAATTAAAAAATATCATGATAATGTATCAAAAACTTAAATTTATTTATTTATTTGAAATAACTATGATTGTTAAATGTAATTTAACTAAAATCAAGCTATGATATTTTTTTTTGTACGAAATTTAATGAATTGCAAATTTAGTGAATTTTTGTAGACTTTCTGAAGTTTCCTTTTTTGGCTCCAGATTCTTTTTTGGGCTCTCCTGGCCAGTGAAGGTGGCATCGTCAGGGGGAAATGTGGTCGATGACGGTGGATAGGTGGATGTCCCCATGTGGACGATGGCTCCAGGTTGTATGCCTATCTCAACCTCATTTAATTCACAAATCTCTTTGAATCCTCCTTTGGGCTATTTGGTGCCCCTGTACCTCCTTCATCTGCATCCAACATTAATGGTGACCTTGTGGTTTACAATACTACCTTCAAAGCCAAGTCTATCTCTAAGGCAGTTGCCCATTCGGTTGGAAACATTGATGCCAATGCTAGGTTTGTTCTTGATGGTTCTGTACACAATGAGGTCACCCATGATGGTAAGAGCCCTTTGGCTTCCTTTGTTCCATTTTATTTAACTCCTAATTCAGAGATGATTGCTGAGATTGTTAAAGAAAAGAATAGACTTAAAGATACTGCTATTTTCTTTACTATGATTGAAATTGATAAATGCCCTCCTCGCAAGTTTTTGGATGAGTGGTTTCATAACTAATGGAATATTAAATTAGGGTATCATATTTCTTTTTGTAGACAAATTCAAAGAGGTTTATTTGTTGTATTTTTTCCTAATCAGGATGCCCAAAAAGAAGTTCTAAAAAAACAAAATTAGGTGGTAGGTTTGACCTCCTTCCACACTTTGGCTTGGACCCTTGAAGTCATTCATGAAGAAGTTTTAGCTCTTTCCACCCCCAGATGGATACTTATGAAGAATATCCCACCATTTCTTTAGTGTTTTTTGGCATAGGTACTGGAAACCCTAGGCAAAACTATTCGGATGGATGATACCATTAGACTTGTTCCTCACATGGATGCTAGGGTTCTCATCTCACCTCTCCTTGGTAAACAAATTCCCTCTAAGATTTCAATTAATGTGTTAAATGAAAGCTTTGTGTGCCCTATTGAAGTTTTAGGAGGTTTAAATAATTGTTTCCTATGTAGGAAAGAGGGTCATCGCAAAAGAGATTGTCCCATTATCAATAAGTCTTCATCTAAGTCCTCCATTAGCCCAATCCCTCCTCCTAACCCCTCTATAGGTCCTTCGCAAGCTGGTCCTCTGGTTAAGAAGGTTCCTAACACTGCTGGTAATGTCCAAGTTGCTCCTGTATTTAATCTTCTGCTTGATCATCCTGCAGAGAAGGCATCAGAACATGATCTTGATGAAGGTTTTATAGTTTTGAGGAAAGGGAATACCTCCTCTAACCCTAAACCAAAAAGCTTAAGTGATAAACCCATCACTCCTCAAACTTTAGCTTCCTCCCCATATTTTGATAGGGTTGAGACCCCTACCCCTGTTACTGAAATTGTTAAACTAGCCTCGAACCCTCCAAAATTGTTGCCAAAAGTTTTTAAGGAAATTGGTGATGATTAAGTCTTGGAAGTTATTCCTACTTCAAAGTCAATTCAAAATGAAACTAATATCGATATGGATTCTTCTGACTTAGATAACAATACCTTGAAAAGACGTGGAAGACCACCCGAGTCCAAAAATAAAATTGGGAATAAGAAATCTAGGGATAACCCCAGTAGTCTCAGTTTGTCTATTGAAGATGCATGTCATACCCTTTTTAATTTATCTCAATGAATTTTTTTATCTTGGAATGTTAGGGGGCTCGAGTCTTCGAATAGGAAATTTTTTGTAAAGCATTTATTAAACTCATTTCACTAGGTTGATTTGTTTATGATGCAAGAGATTAAAGCTACGAGTTTCATTCTTGAAACTAATCTTAACTTTATCTAGAAATATGCTATTGAGTTTTGTACTAATCACAACAGGGGTAGAGGTGGAATTTTTGTCCTTGCCAATCCTATTTGGGGGAAACTCATTTCTAATAATGATGTCTCTCCCTATCAAAGGGTTGCCTGGTTTATCATGAACATTAACAATTTCCCTATTGGTTTTTCTCTATATATGCCCCTTATGAAGTTAATGATAGAATCTCAATTTGGAATTGGTTATCCAATCTTCCTAATATTCCATGGTTTTTTGGAGGAGATTTTAACATGGTTGAGTCCCAAGTTGATAAAATGGGTGGCAATCTATTTAGATGGAAAGGCCTTGAGATTTGCATTGGTCTAAATTTATTAATACTAAAAATTTGTTTGATCCTATTGGTAACAATAAGGACACTCTTTCTAGAATATGGCACACCTAGTGCAATTTCCAGCGAGGGCATTCTAGGATATACTTGAGATTAGATCATTTTTATGCCAATAAGGATTTCTTTTCTTTTCTCCTTGATAGCAATGGCAATGTTGTCTTGGTCATCGCTACCACCCTGTATGATCACCATCCTATTTTTTCTTGTATTAATATTAATTCTACACCTATTTGACAGAAGCCTACCTATACCAATTTTTTGTTAAACTCTAATCTTTTTTAGGATGAAGACGTTCTTTGTGCCATTCAAATCATCAGAAATATCAATTTTTTTAATCTTAAGGAGTTTTCCATGGTTGACAAGTAGAAAGCTAATCTTTTGGCTTGGAAAAGTTTTCTTCAAACCATAGGTCAAAAATGTGCCAAATATTATAGATTCACTAAAAAACTTCTTCACTCTGATTGCGGTAAAGGATGTCCTGTATAAGCACGAACAAACCAAAATTCAAGGCACTAGAATTAGATTTAGGGTTAATTGGTTCTAGCAAGGGGATCATAGGTCTAGATATTTCTTTAATCTTATTAAACATAAGCAGATTAAAGAGTCTATTAATAAACTTGTTATTAACAATCAGGAAGTTTCTGATCTTGATAGCATTTTGTTGGCCTTTGCTGAGTATTATAGTAAACTTTTCTCATCTGAAGATTCTATGGAGGCTAATGATCTTTGATTCAAATGTAGACCTCTTATTCCTATTAAGCTAGAGTCTAATGATGTTATTGCTCTCTCTAAACCTATATCTATTGATGAGATCAAAGATGCTATTAGAGCCCTTAGGGATGACAAAGCTCCTAGGCTTGATTGGCTTCCTATTGAGTTTTATAAGGCTAATATTAGTTGGATCAGTAAAGATATGTATGATCTATATAACGAGGCCTTATGTGCTAGTTCCCTCAGTCCTAAGATCAACAGGGGTATTATTAAATTCCTTCCCAAAGAAGGGGATAAATCTCTTATCAAGAATTGGAGACCTATTACCCTCCTTAATGTTTCTTATAAAATTTTAGTGAAATTTTTAACCATTAGATTGATTCATATTCTCCCTAAATTTTTTAGTAATACTCAAACTAGTTTTATTAAAGGAATATACATTCTAGAGAATCTAATTATTGCTTGGGAAGCCATGGATTGGGCCAAGTGTTCTCATTAGAACTCTACTCTACTCCTCTTGGACTTTGAGAAAGCTTATGATAGAATTGAGTGGAAATTTATTATTATGATGTTGCAATCTTTTGGTTTTCCTCCCTATTTCTATAATGTTTTTTAAACTTTGCTTCAAGATACTTGTGCTCAAATTGAAATTAATGGATCTCTTTCTGATGCTTTCCCTCTTACTTGTTCTATTAGGCAGGGATGCCCCTTGGCTCTTGCTCTGTTTATCATTGCTGCTGAAGCTTTATACTATATTCTTAGAGATAACACCCTTTCTTTGGAAGTTAGAGGTTTATACCTTCCTAATAATGATGAGCTTATTAATAGCCACTTTGCTGATGATATCGTACTATTTTTAAAACTCAACTAATAACAATCTTAAGCATATACAAATCAAGTTGGATCTATTTTGTACTATATTTGGTGCTCGTATCTCTCAAATCAAGTCTATTTGCCTAGATTGGGATGATTAGCCTCCTAATTGGTTCTCTCAATACATGTATCAATGGGGAGGTCCTAATAAAGTTGTCAAGTATCTTGGTATACCCTACTCTGTTGATCCTTCTCTTAAGGACATGTGGGCCCGGGTATAGGCTAAGATTGTGAACAAGCTTAATAAATGGTACAATAGATCTTTATCTCTTGCTGGGAGAATTCAAGTTTGGCAAAAGTTATTGTCTTCTTATAGTATTTATTACTCCTCTGCCTGGATGTTCAATAATTACCAAAATTTTGAAATTCAAAAGCTATTAGGATATTTCTTTGGTCTGATAGCAAGGGTAAAAGAAAATTTCATGCGGTTAAAAGGGACTGGTGTCATGCTGATAAGACCCTAGGAGGGCTAGGATTAATTGATCTTAGGTTACAAGGTATAGCTCTTTTTGCCAAGTGGATCTTTCAATCTATGGAGGGTGATAGTCCATGGAAAGTTCTTGTTAGACACAACATTGAGAGAGGTTTTCCCAAGTAGGCTAGATCTTGGAAGAATCTCCCTTTGTGTGACTTTATTGTTGGTAATTTCTCGGTTGTTGTCTAAGGGTCGCCCATCTTCAGATCTATTTGGCATGCTTGGGATCATGTTTATAAATTTATCACCAATAAGGATTTTTATAACGATAGTCAACTTCATGGTGAGAGATCCATTTGGTGGAATTTGAGCATGAATAACAAACCCCTAGCCCTCTACTAGGGGTGTTCTGCCAAGTCCTAGGCTAAATCTGGTATTACTCAATTTGCTGATATCTTTGAACATGATATTCTTATCCCTTGGGAAGATCTCAAGAATAAGTTTAATTGACCTTAGTCTCAGAAGAAGACTTATAATTTAATTTTGCAAGCTACTAAAGATCTTCCTTCTCTTTGCCTTGTGGACTCTTATAGATACATTAAGTGCAAGTGGCCAGATGGAACTATCTTAGACAAGCTTAAAGCTAAGAATATTTATAAGATTATTTCTCACAATGAAGATATTATTGCTCATGTTAATAAAGTTTGGTATTGTTCTTTTGATATTAAAGCTTCAAATAAGTTGCTAAATTCTATTTGGCAAGGTCCTATTGACCCAAAAATTCAATGTTTTAAATGGTTGTTGTTAATTCATAGACTTCCTATTAGAAGAGATAATCAACATTCTAATGTATGTAATATCTGGAGGTTGCCTGATATAGGTAGACATATCTTGTTTGATTGCCTTTTTGCTAAAGAAATATGGAAATTGTTTGGTATTTACTATCCCATTAATGTGAGTATCATTGAAATTGTTACTAGTCACATTAATGGGCTTAGTAAGGATGCTAATTTTTTTTGGAACATGTTGTCCTCTAACATTCTTTGGTAGATTTGGAAATGTAGGAATGAGGAAAAGTACAAAGGTAAGCCAAGGGTTCTTACTAAGTTTTTTCAAAAACTCACATATTTTAAAATCTTCTTGTAGGTGAAAACTACCATGATAATTGAAAAGGACAAATTAAAAAGGTTTCTTAAAGATGGGTAGGCTACTTTCTTCTTTTATGAACTTAAGTATGGCTCTCAGTGGTGAAGGACTATGGATAATTTGTGGATGTTTGAGCACATGTGTTGGAAGCTGAACCAAGCAATTAAGAGGAACCATAATGCCAGGAAGGAGGAAATATTTATGATGTCCCATATTAAGGAGTGAAAGATTATTGTTTGGATGGAAGACCCACTCGGTTGGACCGCTTAGGTGGATTCTTACTATGATATTTTGCACTAGCTCTATGTTGTACGATACAAGTTGTATATGATGTATCCTAGTTGTTTCATTGCTACTTTGGTTCCAATTTGAGGCTATGCCTCTTTTGTGATCCTTGATGAACTGTGTATTTATTTTTTGATCTCTCTATAGCTAATAGAAAAAAAATCAATCTATGTAGAAGAAAATAGCAAAAAAGGGGTCCTATAAGACAAAATAGAATCATTGAATCAATGTTCTAGGAAGTGAATGCAAACAAGTACAACAAGTGGCCACATAGTGGCTAAGTATTTGCCTATTAGTATTAGTATTATAGTTAAATACTAGATATAAAATATAAAATAATATTTGTTAAAGTCAAATATAAGTTATATAATTTATTTTAAAATATTTTTATATTAGAAATAAATAGACTTATTGTAATATCATTCAATTGTGGATAATGTCATTTTCTAAAATATTTTATTATTACTATTTTTACTATTTTTTTAATTAAAATTATATACTACTAAATTGAATGATTATAGTTAGAAACTAAGTAAAATAATATTTAACACTAATCCTTATAATAAATAAAGAATAGAATTAAAAAAATTCAAAAATAAAATTAAATAATGAATAATGCACAAAAATAATGCACAAAATTAGCTTTTTATGTTCAAAATAATATACAATATTTGATAAATAAATCAATAAAATATAATAAATATTAATAGAAAATAATAGTTATAGATATAATATTTTACACATCTAAAAATATAATTTAATTAATTAATTTTAAATAAACATTCACTATTGCATTATAATAGTTTGCATGAAAATATGGTACCTTAAATTAATTTGAAATAAACATTCATTATTGCATTATAATAGTTACTTTTTATACTCTATAAATTTTTCATGTTCATATAAGATTAAAACTTTCAATAATCAAGGTAGCTAAAAATCAATTTGATAACAAAAATGTTATTTTTTTTTATATTGTATAGGTTGCCCATATAAGAGTAAAACTTTCATAACCAATCACATAATTAATAAATAAATTTCACAATTTATTAACTTAAAAAATGTGCATGTAAATAATATATATATATATATAGATATGTTTATTTTAATTGGCAAGGATTGGTTGGAAAAGAATTATTTAATAACTAGTTAATAGTAACTATTCAAAAAATTGATGCAATAGTACTTAGCCTACTGGCAAGTACTAATAACAACTAATTTCATAACAAGATCTAGAAATTCAAATTTGACGCCAACTTGCATTATAGTTTAGAAATTATATAAAATATAATTTTAATTTAATTTTATCTCACTAAATTTAAGATATTATAAATAATTAATATAGTATACATTTGATTGATTTAAAATATAAATTTTTATAATTGGTAACATTTATCTCATCCTGGAATTGATTAGGGTCATTCATAGTATTCATAAGTAAATATGCATAACTTAAGTAGTGTTATTAAATCTAATTATGCTAAAACATACACTAATCTTTTGTGAAGAGAATTCAATGAGAGTTTTTTTCTCTTGAACACAACAACTAGATTTTCCACTATTTGATGTAATTAAT
This sequence comes from Cupressus sempervirens, assembly GCA_028749045.1. Classification (NCBI taxonomy): domain Eukaryota; kingdom Viridiplantae; phylum Streptophyta; class Pinopsida; order Cupressales; family Cupressaceae; genus Cupressus; species Cupressus sempervirens. The sequence continues at coordinate 629,132,367 of CM053788.1, read as the reverse complement.
GAGATATTACTCCCTATATGAATAAATAAATATATGTGGGAGAGTTACCCATGGTTCCATTATTATGATTAAGGGGATGATAACCACTATATTCAATAGTAATTATAATTAGTTCATAGTAAAATTCATAATAATTAAATTATATATAACTTTATTTGTTATTTAATTTTATGAAACCAATGTGATGAGAAGATTAATATTCTATTTTCTCTTCTTCTTGTTTTACCTTTTATAATTTAAGTGAGGGTATGATCTTCTCTTTTTAATACTCCTAAAAACATAAAAGTTTTAATCATCATGTTGTTTGAAAATATCTAAATAAAATAATAATTTTTAATTTAAATTTTTACACTAATATTTTATTTTAAAAGCTGGATATCTTTTGTTTATTTTATACTAACTAATTATAATTGTAATAGTTTATCAAAAAAATATTATTTTCCATATTATATCATTATAAAAAATATTTACATAGTAAACTAAATCTAATTAAGTCATTAGAAAAAAGAAGAGCATATATTTGAGAACAATCTAACATTACAAAGAAAAAAATGCATGTCTCATCATAATTTTATTCATATAGTAATATTTTGAAAATTTACTTTTATATATTAATTTATAGAATAATTTAGACCTAGATTATTATATATTAACTTTTAATATATAATAGCAATTTTTATTATGTTGAAATAAGACAATTTATTCTAAAATTTAACTTAATTTATTTTTATACTCATAATAAAATTATGAAATTACTTTAGTCTCTTTAATATAATATGTTGATTAATGATAGTTGATATTAATATATGGTAATAGTATAAAGTGAGAAGATATATTCAATTTTTAAAAAGTTAAGATAGATAAATTTTATTAAGATAGAGATGACTTATTTTATTAAGATAGAGATAACTTTTTACATACCTAATTTTTTTATTAATTTACAAATTAAGCAGAGAGATATTAATTTAAAATATGTAAAGTTTATAAGTATAAAGAGCTAAAATTTTAATTTATTTTAAATAATTAAATAATAGAAACATGGAAAAAAATTAAAATTCAATATAATAATAACAAATATATAGAAATTCTTTTCAAAAAAATAGTAATAATAATAATCAAAATTGATGGTAAGGTCTTTGTAATTTGGTTCATTGACTTTCTAGTATTTTTAAAAAATCTTTATGACATCTAAAATGTTATTATATCTATTAGATTTCATTTACTATTTACCTAAAATCTAAATCAATTTTTTACATTTAGCAAATCAAAATATTCATTCTATTCCAATAAAAAACATAATTTTATACTAAAAGCTTTAAGTTATTATAAATTATAAAATAATAGAAACATTAAAGAATTACTAATTGAATGCATAGATAAAAAATAGTTAAAAAAATAGAATTTGGTCAATTATTAATAATTAGGAACCCAAAGTGACTGTAATTTTTATTTTAAACGCTAGAAAGTTTACATTGATGAATGCTTCCACTCTCGAAACTCTCTTGGCTTAATTAATTTTTTAAAAATTAAGATAGATAAATTTAATTAATCAATAACAAAAAGTAAAACTATATATCTATAGGCATTCCCCAAATCTCGACATAAAGTTTATAATATGGAAGTATCCTCCAATTAAAAGGGGTCCTATAAATTTAATCAATCATGTTAGAGAAATTTTTTGTTGATGATATATAAATAAATAAATAAATTTTAGAAATATATGAATTTGAATAAATAATTAATTGTAATTGGTGGAAACTAATTTAGTTTTGAGAGAAACTTAATACAATAATACTATTGCCTACAACAAGTACAATAACAACTAATTTTATAACAAGATCTAGAAATTCTAATTTGATGTTTGTCATAATAAATTAAATAGAATATACCTTATCGAATGTTCCAATATGTGAACATGACATGGGGTTTTCTTTCTTGTTGTTAAGAAATTTTGTGAACTAAATATATAGAACATTTAGCCATTTAGGGATCAAAAATAAAATTTTAGTCATAACCAATCAAATAGAAATTATGGAGTGTGATGTGTTAGATTGTGGTGACTAATAAGGGAAATAATGTACATACTGCGTAATTCCCCAGTGTGATTCAAGCATGATGTAACTAATTTTAACCCTAAATTGGCAAAAATACTTGTATAAAAGGGATTAGGGTTAGGGATTGTTTCATTGTGGGTGATGCAGAAATTTCTTCTTGTAGTGATATTGAACTATAAGGGATTATGGATTGTAATCAGGTTGTAATCACTAGATCATAATAATATTAGACTTGTTGTTTGCTGGACATAGCCTAGGGATTGGGAGAACCATGTTAAATATTGGTTTCTTGTGTTCTCTTTTGTACGATCTATTATTTTCTGTTATTTTTTATATTTGCATGTAATTGTTATTTCTATCTAAGGTTTAAGCCTAACAAGTGGTACTACGGGGAGTTTGTTTTTTTTCAATTATCCTTTACAGAAAAGTTCCATAGTGGAGTGGGAACAATGGCAGATGAGGGTAAGCTGAGGGTTGACATGTCTAATGGGTAGAACATTCAATTATGAAAGATGCAAATGGAAGACTATCTTTATCAGAAGAATTTATGGAATCCATTGGAAGGAAAAACCAAGAATCAAGGATTTATGACAAATGATGACTGGGATCTTTTAGATAGAAAGACACTTAGAAGAATTTGATTGTGCATGGCACCATCAATGGCATTTAATATTACGAAGGCAAAGATGACAGAAGAGTTGACAGAAACCCTAGCAAAATTGTATGAAAATTCCTCTGCTTCAAACAAGGTATTTCTCATGAAGCATTTATTTAATATGAAAGTGGTAGAAGGTCGATCTATTGTAAATCATTTAAATGAGTTTAATATTGTTACTAGTCAGTTATCTTCTATGAGTATTAATTTTGATGAAGAAATTAGGGCTCTCTTGATTTTTTGTTCTTTACCTAAAAGTTGGAATGGCTTGGTAATGGCTATGAGTAATTCCATTTCTAGATCTAATACTCTAAAATATGTTGATGTGATTGGTGTTATTTTTAGTGAGAAAACTTGTAGAAAAACCTCATGTGGATCTACACCTGGAAGTACTTTGAATGCACAAAGCAAAGGTAGAATGATTGAGAGAGGAAGTAATTCTAGAAAGTATGGGAAATCAAGAGGAAAGTCAAAAGGGAAGAGGTCTCAATTGAGAGGACCAAATGACTACTAGTATTGTGGGAAACCAAGGCATAAAAAGAAAGATTGCTAGACTCAAAAGAAAAATGAAGGAAAAAAGAAAGATGGAGAAAAGGAGGCAAATGTGGTAACAAATCCGAAGAGGATGCTTTGCTTCTTTCTTTAGAAAGCGTTGATGATTAATGGGTTTTAGCTTCTAGTGCTTCATTTCATGCTACACCTCATAGAGGTTATTTCATTGATTATGTCCAAGAGAATTTTGGGCTTTTTTATTTGGGGTATAATGAACCTTGTCAGATTGTTGGACAGGGAAAAGTTAAGATTAAATTGTAGAATGGGAATCATTGGCTACTATATGAGGTAAGACATGTTCCAAGGCTGAGTAGGAATTTAATTCCAGTAGGGCAACTCAGTGATGAGGGTTGTGTAGTTACTTTTAATGATAAAAATTAGAAGGTTTCAAAAGGTTCCCTTGTGGTAGAAAAAGGTGTGAAAGTAGGCACCTTATATATATTTTTAGGTCATATTGTTCCTTCTACTTTAATTGTTTAAGAGAAAACTAATTGTTCAAGAACAGTTGCACTGGAATTAAGCAAGGAGAACAAATAACTGTTGTAGATTCTGATACAACACTATGGAACAATAGACATGGTCACATGAGTGAGAAAGGTATGAAAGTATTTCATTGAAAGCAAGTTTTACAAAGTCAAAAATGTGTTAATATGGATTTCTATAAAAGTTATGTGTATGGAAAACAAAAGAGAGTGAGTTTTGTGAAGAATGGGAAGGACAATAAAAGTGAGAAATTAGAGCTTGTGCATATAGTTGTATGAGGAAAAACTCAAGTATCTTCCCTTGGTGGCTCTTATTATTATGTTACATTTATTGACGATGCAACTAGAAAAGTATGGGTTTATTTCCTTTGACAAAAATCTGATGTATTTCAAATTTTTAAGACATGGAAATGCTTGGTTGAAAATGAGACTGGTAAGAAATTAAAATGTCTCAGATTTGATAATGGTGGTGAGTACTACAGTCATAAATTTGAAGATTATTGCTCCACTAATGGTATTTATAGACAAAAAATTGTTCCAAGGACTCCATAGGAAAATGGAGTAGCTAGACACATGAACAAGACTATAATGGAGTGTGTAAGGAGCATGGGGTTGCATGTAGGGTTTCCCTTAAATATGTGGGCAAAGGCTGTGAATAATCTTATATATTTGATTAATAGCGCAGACCCTCTACTCCTTTGGGAAATGGTATTCCAGAGGAAGCATGGACTGGTAAGAAGGAGAGTTACTCTTCTCTCAAAACCTTCAGTTGTTCAAAGCATTTTCTGATATAGATTCTGAAAATAGAACCAATCTGGAAGCTATGTCAAAGAAATGTGTATTTTTTGGATATAAAATTGATTAGTTTAGTTATAGGCTCTAGGATATTGAAAATTGTAAAATTGTAAGAAGTAGGGGTTTCATATTCAATGAGAAAGTGTTGTACAAAGATCTATTGCAGCAACATGAGAAGAAAGAAGATGATTATGTAGGGTTGGATGATACTCCAAAAGATGATGTTCTACTAATTCCTCATGATGTGCAACAAAAAATACCACACACACTAGTTAATGTTAGATGGTCAACAAGGCTAAATAGACCTCCAAAAATATTTTCTCCCTCTTTGTACTCTATTTTACTTATTGATGCTGGTGAACCTGAAAGAAGCTATGTAGGTGGATACTAAGATCCAGTGTGAGTCTAAAATGAAAGATGAAATGGACTCTTTGCTAAAAAATAAGACATAGGATTTGTGCAAGTTGCTTATAGGTAAAAGGGCTTTACAAAATAAGTGGGTTTAGAGGTTAAAAGAAGACGAGGGAGGTAAGAAAAGATTTAAAGCTAGGTTAGTTGTAAAAGGATTTGCATAGGAAAAAGACAATGATCTTGATGAGATATTCTCTCTTGTTGTTAAAATGACTTCTATCTGTATTATTTTAAGTATTGTGGCTATTGAAGATTTGCATTTGGAGCATCTTGATGTTAAAATAGCCTTCCTTCATGGTGACTTGGATGAACATATATGGCTCAACCATAGGGATTTGAGTTCAAAGGTAAGGAGAACTTAGTGTGTAGATTGAAGAAAATATTATATGGCTTGAAAAAAGCACCTCGACAATGGTATTTGATTTTGATAGTTTTATGCATGTGCATGGATATAGTAGGTCTTATTTAGATTAGTGTATTTATTTGAAGAGGTTGGCTAGTAATAGCTACATTATTTTATGCTTATATATTGATGATATGCTTGTAGTTGGGTCAAACATGGATCACATTGAGGGGCTGAAATGCTAGTTAGCACATGCATTTTCTATGAAGGATTTTGGGGCAACGAAAAAAATCCATGGTTTGAAAATTTGTAGAGATATGAACAACATGGAATTGGCTTTATCTCAAGGTGATTATATTGAGAAGATATTGCAATGTTTCTCTATGGAGAATGCTAAACTTGTCAACACACCTTTACCTGGTCATTTGAAGTTGACTAAGGAGATGTGTCCAAAGACACAAGAAGATGAGGATAAGATGTCTAAGGTACCCTATGCTTCAGATATAGGAAGCTTGATGTATCCTATGGTATGTACAAGGCTAGATATTGCACATTTAGTGGAAGCCATTAGTAGGTATATGAGTCATCCAAGAATTGAGCATTGGAATGTGGTCAAATGGATTCTCAGATATTTGAGAGGCACATACAATAAGTATCTACATTTTTGGGGGATGTACTACTAATTTACTAGTATATGTTGGTGTGGATTTAATAGTGGATATTTATACTAGGTGGAGTACTACAAGTTATGTATTTACTTTTGGTGGGGTAGTCGTGAGCTGGGTTTCTAGGTTACAAAAGATTAATGCTTTATCCACTACAGAGGCAAAGTATTTTACCACTACAAAGGAAGCCAAGGAGATGATATGGCTTTAGTTCTTCTTGGAAGACCTAGGACACCCTCAGAGGGATAATTATTTGTTTATAGATAGTTAGAGTGTCATTCAACTTGCAAAGAATTCAGCTGTGTTCAAAGAAAAAACACATTCAATTGCGATACCATTTCATTTGGTCATTTTTGAATGATGGACAGTTAAAGCTGGAAAAGATACATATAGATGACAATCCAGTAGATATGTTTACAAAGGTAGTAACAAGGGGGAAGTTGAACTCCTTTGTAGCTTTAGTTGGTTTTTTATACTTAACAAGAATAAAAGAATATCAAAGTCTAGGTTGGTTTTGATCTAGTGGGAGCCTCATGGAGTAGAGGCATAGCTGCATGATTAGTCTCCAAGTGGAAGATTGTTATTTAGTGTGGAGCCTAATTAGTCCCTAAGTGGGAGATTGTTAGATTCTTCTTACTAATCAAGAAAGTACTCTACATACTCCATAATTCCTCGGTGGGGTTCAAGCATGTTGTGTGATATCCTTGTATAAATATAAATTAATAATAAATAAATAAGAATAATTTAATTACAATACATTAAATAATATAATTATACTAAAATATGTTAATCATATTATATTATAATTAATAATAATAATAATAATAATAAGGTATAAATTTGTTTAATAGGTGTTCTTTATGTAGAAAGGGACTTGAAGATAGAGATTATATGTTTTTGAGATGCTCTTATACCCAAGAAGTCTGGATTGAGATTTTGAATTTTTGGGGTATGACATGGGTCCATCAAAACAATGTGGATCTTTCTTTTAAGAATTGGAGATGCCCTTCAAAGGATCCTGATACTCAATTTCTTTGGAAACTAACCCTCCCCCACATTTGGTGGGGCATATGGAAAGAAAGAAATAACAGGATATTCAAAAATAAAGATCTTCCAGGATGGGTGCTTGGTTAGAATATCATCAGAGCCTTCAAGGAGAATTTTATGTCCCAGAGGGAGTCTTCTCAAACCTTCCAACTTGATTCCCCTTTAAGATCTCAAGGATCTAAGTTAAAAATTGATAATCTTAGATCGATTATAAAGTGGCTTGTTCCTCCTAGTAGATGGATCAAGGGGAATTTTGATAGAGCTTCCAAGGGTAACCCAGGAAGAGCAGGATGTGGAGGTGTTCTTAGAGATCATATGGGAAATGTTACTGATGCTATTTCTATCTCTATTGGTCACTTGAATAGTCATATTGCTGAAGCTATTGCTGCCCTTTATACCAATATTTTAGTTGTTGATTTTGGGTACTCCAAATTATGGTTGGAAGGTGATTCTCTGAATATTATAAATATTCTTAATAATAAAAATTCTATCTCTTGGTCTATAGAGGTAACGGCTATGAAAATCAAAACCTTATTTCAAAATTTTGAAAAGGTGGTCATTTCTCATACTTATAGAGAAGCCAACAGGGTCATTGATTGGATAGAAAATCATGCAGTTCAAATGGGGCAAAAGATGAGGTGGTTCAATGATTTAAAAAAACATGTGGATATTAAAGTGATTATTAATTATGACGTTATTCATTCTAGAGTGGGAAAGATTTTCTTAGATTAGAAATTTAATGATTTGTGGGAGTGGCCTTACGACTGTCAGATTACCATTCCCAAGGAGGTACATTTATGTAAAGGCTATGTGTTCTTTGCACGTATCCTCAAAAAGGCATCCTCAAAAAGGCATCATCAATATCATGTCACAAAAAACTGGTCTCACTTCTACCTCTCTGCTACCGATATCTGGGTGTCTCTAGTTTTTTGTTTGCTTTACAATATGGGAGGTGAACCGAGGAAGCAGGAACCCAAAAAATGTGATGATTGGAAGGCTAAGCAGCATGTTTGGAAGATTCTCTAGAAAGGGAAGGTGATCAGCTACCTAGAGCAGTTGCATGGATTCAAACCCCATGTCACCACTGCCTTCTTCAAAAATTGGGTGGATGACAAAGTTACTTTACATGGAGTGTTTGTAAAGCTTACTGAGGAATTCATTGCCGAGGTCATTGGTCTCCCCATGAAAGGTATCAAATTTTCAAAGCAGACCAGTATTTCCAATGCGGCCTACAAAAAATTCTCGAAGATGGAAGAAGAGGAGATGCAATTGGAAAAGAATGGCGACTTCTTTGATGTGCAACAGATAAAAGTTATTTAGCGTGATGTGCTTGGTTATATTCATGATTATTTCATCCTTGATGGAAGAAATAAAAGGGTGCACAAATTCCACTTTGTCTTCCTTAACCATTTCAGGTACAAGGATAGAATTCCCTTCCCTTTCTATTTGCAATTTTCTTTGCTTCAAAGTTTAAATGCCCATAAAAAGAAACAGTCTTGACCGATCTTACATGAAGGTCTGATTTTACTCATGGTGGGTTTTTGTAAAAATATGTCCATTGCTTCATCTCCGTCCACTGGCAAGAAAAAGAGTCCTAAACCCTTAAAAGGTAAAACAAATGAGAGTGTTAAAGAGAAAATTAAGGCTAAACTGAAACCCTCCAGCTCTCGAAGACAAATTGAGGAAGAGAATATAGAGGTGGAGAGTACTGAAGGCTCAGATAGGGATGCCCCTGAGGAAGAGGAGGGGATAGATGCTGGGGAGTTTAGGTCTAACCTGGATGGTTACCCAGATTTGAAAGACAAAAATGAGGAAGGGAGCGAGGAAGATACTAATAAGGTGAATTTGGAACAGAGAAAGTCTGATAATGAGGATACTCATATCGTGTCTGGGGGAGGTGATAAAGAGAAACAAAATTTAAGTGATGATCTAGCCATTTTGAGTGAGGAGGAAAACACGGGGAAAGCTTCCACTCCTATAAGGGAGATTGAGGGACAAGATAAGGAGGGCTAAAGCCACCATATTCAAGCTGAGTTTGGTGAGGAGGAGCCATTGGATTAGGGGATTCATATTGATAAAGTTGGCCCCTTACCACACACCACTGCTGATGACGCAGGTGACTCCCTAGTGAGGGAAACCAAACTTTCCTTCCTTTACTCTGCTAAAAAAAATGCTGACTCTTTCCTTATGGTTGACTCTTGGTTATATAATGAATTAATGGGGATGAAGAAGAAAGTGGATACCTTGCAACAAAACTAGGAGGCTAACCAAACTATTATTCAACACATGGAGGTGCAAATGGGAGATATCTCAAAAAAACTAAAGGATTATGAGTAGAATCTTAGAGTGCTCATCGAGGAAAGTGGAACAAAAATGGAGCAAGTAACCTCAAGCATATGTGTACCTGCGATGACATTGGGCAAAAGAGCAAATGGAGGAACCATATCTTCAGAGCGCCCAAGCAAGAGGACAAGATAGAGTTTGAGGAAGAAAGCTTTGATTGCTACTACTTCTTTGGCTGCTAACTCCATCTAGGACATGACTAAGATTGGTAAGGAGGTAGTGAAGATGATTACAAAATTGCAATAGTTTCCTGGGTCTTCTTTTCTAGTTGAGTTCCTGTTTAGGTCCATTTTGTTGGCTATTTCTTCTGGTTCCTATGTTTGGTCCTATTTTTTGGTTTTTAGTTTTTAAATATGTACTGACAGTTCCAAGTCCTTGTAAAACTTGGGTACTTTATTTGGACATTATTAGTGGTTTTAGGTCCCTGTAAAACCTGATTTTGGTTCTACTTTTCAGTAGGTTTAAGGGCTCTTTTTGTTAGAGTAAATAATTAATAATTAATTATTTATTCTATTTGTTTAAGCTTACTTAGGTCATGCATTTATTTAATATTTTGTATTTAATGCATGTAGTGGTTAGTTGTTGACAACATGGGAGTTTGTTCCCTTCTAGTTGTCACACTTATCTCCTAGCACCTTCCAGCTTGTTCTACAAGCTTCCATGAGCTCTTTATAAGCGGGCTCTCTCTCATTGTATTTTCATAACATATCATAAGGCATTCTTATTGTAAATACATTTTCATTGTGTTTGCACATATTTTCTCTCATGTCCGTTTAGGGTTTTTCCCTTGCTCCATGCTCTTCCTCTTTTTGGCTTCTCTTTGACAGGTTCGCATGCAGGTGATCTTGGGCGTCTTCGGAGTTGGCTTTCCTCAACTCCAACATGGTATCAGAGCATCTTCGAAGTTGGCTTTCCTCAACTCCAACATGGTATCAGAGAATCTTCGGAGTTGGCTTTCCTCAACTCCAACATGGTATCAGAGCCTCCCTGCTGCTTCTTGTTCGAAGGTTTTTGAAGCTGTGATTTGATGTCACAAACCCTAGTTTGTTTGTGAATTTTTTTTTTCAAATCAGGAGTAGAGCAATTTTTCAGAGCATTTTTAGCCCAAACAGATGCCACCATTGAATCTGAAAGGCCATTTATAGTCAGAAATCATATAAATTTTTTTGATTTCGGACACAGGGCATTTTTGGAGATTTTTTAAGGCCTCTAGGGCACTGCCGTACAGATCGTACAGACGCAGGGATGGAAAAAAAAAAAAAAAAATATATATATATATATATAAATTGATGCTCCACCAGGCGGCCACCCAACGGTAGCACCACCGCAGCAGAGCCGTCGCCGGCGGGCCACCCACCGACCGCCCTCTGTGCCAGCAGCTCCTCCGGTGCCACCCTTTAGCAACCTCCGCCGGTGGCGCATCTTCAAACTATCGCTCTGACCGCCGTCTGCCCCATCAACACCTCGCTGTCCACTCCATCACTGATCTACAACATAGTCAGCACCAGCAGGGTTGACACGTGGCCTAGGCGCCACGTGGCACACTGCCACGTGGACTCGCCACGTCGCCCCTGCCATGTCATCATTCGTACTGCCACATGGCGATGCCACGTTGCTCTTTTTTTGTGGTGATGGCCTCCAAGATGTCAAATTTAATCACATGACTTGCTGACATCAGCGCGGTGTCATCAGACCTCATGCACCTCTCCTGATTTGGTTTTGGACCTACTTGTGGTTTTTTGGCCATAACTTTTGCATATGGAGGTATTTTTCCGATCCAAAAGAAGTGCCGAAAAGCTGGTTCCGAGATGAAGACTTTCATGCAGGTATTTTGTGGTTTTGCTACATTTTTATTGGCCATTTTTTTTGTTAAATTTTGAAGTCCTATTTTTGATTTTGACATTCATATCTTTTGCGTCCCATGCCTTTTTTCAAAAACTTTATATTTCTGGAAAGCTGGTTCTGTGTACTTTTCAGAAATTTAGTCATTTTTCTTTGTTTTTGGCCTCTACTCTTTCTATCATAGTTTTGACATTTTTTCTATATGGTAGATATTTTGAGTGTTTTAGGCCCGAGGATCATTTTCCTGGCATGGTTTTCTTTCTTTTCGGCTGTACTTTCTTTTGGTTCAGCTCATTTTCAATTTTGATCACTGTAGCTATCATTTTGAAGCACTTTTTTGTTTCGCACTAAGATAAAGTGCCACTTTTGCATTTCGGGAGTCATGAATGTTGTTTTGAGTCAGTTGTACTTACACTATTTTCATAAAGCACCATGGGGGGGATTATTGTTTGCTATTTTAGGCATTCTCCCTTTGTCAAGTGAGTGTCCCTTCCATGACATTAGCCCCATGTAGAGTCAGTTAGACTGTGTCTTTATCAGTGTCTGTACCTCTTTTCCTCTCTCCTCGTTCTTGGTTCGTTTGCAGGAGACTTTGGCCCACCTTCTCAGTTGCCTGTCATCACACCCCGTCTACATTAAGGGGGGGTTATGCTGTTGTTCTAATGCATTCATGGTTCGATGGTTTGATAGTGTGAACTATGTATCAGTGGTTGATCCTATATACAAGGCGATTGCAGTGGCTGGCTACCTATGCATTTCGGTGAGATGGATCATCTACCATATAGACATGCTCAGTTCGTGCCTTCTTCTTCCATGGAGGTTTTTCTAATTAGCAGTTTGGCAGATTTTGTGGCTTCTTCATGCTTCAGTGATGCTGCTTCTTCATGATCACTTCTTGTTCCAGTTTTAGGGGACAATTTCCCTAGTTGGAGACTTCTTCAGTTCTTCACTAAGTTCTTACCTCTTTTTGGGGGGGAGTTTTTCCCACGTGGTTTTCTCTCTTTCCTCGCTTACAGAGGTTGCATCTTTTCTTGCATTGTACTTGGGCACCTAAAATGGCCTCGTTGCCGGGACCCATTATGCATTTCATCTTAGTTTTGTGAGCTTAAGGCATTTCCCTAAGTTGCACTTAAGGGGGGGTGTTAGAGTAAATAATTAATTAATAATTATTTATTCTATTTGCTTAAGCTTACTTAGGTCATGCATTTATTTAATATTTTGTATTTAATGCATGTAGTGGTTAGTTGTTGACAACATTGGAGTTTGTTCCCTTCTAGTTGTCACACTTATCTCCTAGCACCTTCCAGCTTGTTCTACAAGCTTTCATGAGCTCTTTATAAGCGGGCTCTCTCTCATAGTATTTTCATAAAATATCATAAGGCATTCTTATTGTAAATACATTTTCATTGTGTTTGCACATATTGTCTCTCATGTCCGTTTAGGGTTTTTCCCTTGCTGCATGCTCTTCCTCTTCTTGGCTTCTCTTTGACAGGTTGGCATGTAGGTGATCTTGGGCATCTTCAGAGTTGACTTTCATCAACTCCAACACTTTCCTATTGGATGGCTTGTTTTTTCCTTTTTTGAGGATATGAAATGGTTTCGAGGTCCCTTCAAAACCTATTTTTACAGTAATCTAAAAAAGAATAATAATAAAATATAAAGATGAATTAAACAATCAATTGTAAAAATTAAAATGATAAATATAATAATAAGTAAATAGAGGAATAATAATATATTATATCTTATTCAATATTTAACTAATAATATAAAATTAATTAATTTTACATAATTAATATGTTATAATAAAAAAATAAATGAAATAATATTACCTATAGTTAATCATGAGGAGGTGTAATTAAAGAGGAGATGTGTCCAATCGGAAGCAACCACTCCCATGGATTGTATATATATGAAACTCAAACTCATTTCAGGAAGATATGGTAGAAATACATCAATCACTTACTCAAAATTTATCTTATCAAACACAAATAGAGAAATGGGTCATTACAATTAGTATTATAGCATTGAGCCTACCATCCTGTTGAATATAAATAGAGGTTTCATCATAGATATTTATTGAAGTATTTTTTTGAAAAAAAAAACTAAAGGGTTTTACAGTTATGAAGAAGTCTTTCTAATTTAAACAATGAGAAATCTTTTCAGTGTATCCATCTTGCAAAGACAATTTTCATAAAGTAATGCTAGTCATAAATTTAGAAGAATATGCCATAGAAGATGTTGCATATATCATGGAAGATAATATACCGACATCAATCACATATACTGAGCGTACCTATCTTTTTCTTAATAAAAAAATGATCAATGATTGGTATAAAAGGAAATGTTGGATTCCATGCTATCATCGATAACCATTATAAATATTCTTGAAAGATACAATGCCAACTTATCATTGGAAATTCAAGTTATTGTTGTCAAATCAAGTTAAATGAAATCTTGCCAACATTTTTATTACTACATTAGTAATGGGAAATTTGAGACAATATATACATCAAAGTGTGAAAGATTAAAATAGGATATTTCAAATCTTGCTGCTATCAAGAATGTGTAATCTTAGATAACAAACCAAATTCATTTGATAGAGTCTTAAGTGGAGGCTATTTTTGAAGAATCACTTATATACTCATTAACTCTACAAAAGATAAGAGATAGTTATGGATATCCATTAAAACACAATGGTATAATAAAATTTAATCATATTTATAGTTAGAAATGCTCTAATACGAATGCATTCAAAATGATCAAACATATCATCTCACATACCCATAAGAAAATGTCTAATGGATTTTGTAATGATAATAATTAGAAAACAAATGAGTGAATGCACTATTCTGATCATAATTTTTTGATATATTCTCATATGGTATTCAATGTTTACGAAGAAATTTGACTTCACCCTCATTCTTTTTGGAATCTCCAAATGTGTGGTTAACTAGGAGGTTTTAAACAAAATTTACAGTAATAGCTCATTACATATGGGCAATGATGGGGATAGGAGGAAAGAATTAGGAAAAAGAAGGAAAGAGTCTTCGAGCAAGCTTCAGGCATGATAAGTCACCTATGTACATGAGTTTGAAATAAATAGAGATGACATGGAGTATAGCCACTAGCTATGAGAGATATAAGGAAGAAATATATTGAGGTTCATATCACCATTGACCGAAGAATAAGATAAATTAATGTTTAATATGAAAACCATAATAAGAATAGAATAAAATATCCATCAACATTGAGACTTTATTAAAAGTCAATTTGGAAGAAGATACATTGCATATATTATAATTAAAATGTCTAGATGATTCTTATTTCAGAAGAGTAGAAATATATAATCACATTAATGTTTGATGAAATGAAAATAATGGTATTAACAACCTTAAAAAATAAATTGTGTTAATGTTGCAAGATATCTTCCAGCAATTAGGATTAATTGAACTTGGAAATGAATTTATCATCACATATAGTGGTTTATGAACATTGCCAAAACTAATAGCATTGAGGATTATAATAATTTTGGCACCATATGTATTCCCTTGCATATTTCTCATTGATGTTGACATGGTAGAATTAACATTTATGAAACATGGAGATCAGGTTGGAAGAAAAATGGGTTATAAACTTGTTAAAACTGAAGCACCCACATGGGAAGGGTATTGAAAGACAACAGACTTGGAACTATGTTAAAATGGAAATCAGTTTGAATGGTTATAAACAAAGAGTAATTACAGCACATGGAGAATAAAGTTATTGTATTAAACTTGGAACATAATTCCAAAATAGGTACAATATTACATGGCACATAGTTTAATTTAAATTACCAAGGAAACCATACATGGACATTGACATGGAGTTGTGATTGATCTCATAGAGGTATGTTTGTATTGTTTCTCATTCATTATTAAAATATTAATATAATTATAATATGTTAAAAAATTAAAGTAAGATAAGGTTAATAAATATTTTTTTCACAATGATAAATATATGCACGAAATATATCTAAATAATTAACATGATTTTTTTTCAAATAAGAGATTACCATATTAATGATTATATGAGAAATAATGTTTTGTATAACATATTTAAATTAATGTTATGTCTAAATTGAAAGATAAAAGGATAAGTAAATTGGATAAAAATCCCTTTTGGGTCTCAAAAGGGACATTATTCAAAATATTTGTGCTTAAATTCATGATGGATAGGGAGTGTGCATAAGGTGAGGAGTAAATTGGTTGCGTTGGGGCAATAGAATCCCAATATGGATAAAAATCTGAGGGAACCAGAAGATTAGCATGTCCAAACTCGAGAAGTAGTAAATCTACCATCCACATCAAAATTAAGCATGAACCTAGTGGGTAGGGAGTGTGCACATTGGGGAAGTAAATCGATTGTGTTGGGATAAGAGAATCCCAATATGGAGAAAGAACTAAGGGATTCCCAAGCTTGGCATGTCCAACCTTGAGAAGAAATAAATCTACCATCCACATAAAAATTAAACATGTTCCTAGTGGGTAGCGAGTGTGCATAGGGGGAGTAATAAATCAATCATGTTGGGGCAAGAGAATCCCAATATTGATAAAAATATGAGGGAGCCACAAGCTAAGCATGTCCAAACTCAAGTAGTAGAAAATCTACCATCCACTATCAAATTATACACCTGATTATAGTAGTAGCTATAGAAAAGTTGTTAAAAATATGCATCTTCAAGAACTTTTAATTTTGAGATAGGAGAAAGGAGCATGACATTCATGATCAAAGTTGTAAAACATTTCCTTACTTTTTCTTATTTCAATTTGTAAGAAAGATTCTAACATGTATACTATGTGTCTACATCATGTCTTCATGCATTAATGTGTCTATTTGTGTCTTCATTCATATGTTCTTGTACACGCTATTATATACTAACATGTTTTCTTTGCAAGTGTCTAACACATATGCATGAAAGAGAATGGATCCATACTATGAATTAATGAGGATCAAGTCAATTGCTTGAGGACAAGCAAATTCAAGAGGGGAGGATTGTGTTATGCCCATCAAAATATAATATATATATATTTTTTTGGCAAAAGTGGATGTACCACTGAATTTTTAAATAAATTTGATTCAAGAGCTCAATTGGGAAACAATCAATAAGAAAACCTAGCATTGTTGCTTATACAAAATATTATTGATATTTACAATTTTTTATATTGAAAATAAACTGTTTAACTTACAAAAAGATTATCGATATTTACAATTATATAAAGATAGTTTAATGTTCCACATTACAAATCGGAGAAAAGCATTCCACCCACCTATTCAAAATTTGACAATTATGGATGCCTTCCTCATGATTTACAAAATTAAATCATATTTCAAAATAAAAAAAGATATTACAAAATATTATTATTTCTTTGGCACTTCATGTTCCTCAGAAGGAAAAGACACCCAATCTTATGTTGACCCCACCCCACACTTTGGAAAGATTAAAGCTAAAACTTCCCCAGACCTGCAAACTGAGTCAGCTGAAACCAATTGCATTTGAGGTTGAAGACTCACGCCCATGTTAACCACTATGGAATTTGGCCCATTGGCCACCTTCATCTTTGATGTCAAAGCCCCATTGTCATTAACAACTTGTTCATCTAGAAGACCTTGCCCAAGGAATTAAGGGATCAAATGCATCTGGGGAGAGGCCCCAACAACCACTTCCTCACCAATCTTATTTGTATAATCAACATTAGATAAAACCAACATATCCAACATGTCATATCATGTGCACTTCACCCATTCTTTTAACTGGTTCCCCAAAACCTTGGTCATGGTTTGAAGAACTAACCTCATGATGCAAGAATTCTATGAGACAAATGATTTTTGCAAAGCATCATACATGACCAAAAATTCATGTCTCCTTAGTAATTGGGACTTTTGGAACAACCCACCAACTTGTGCATGCCTAGTCCAAAGATTATATTCGTGCAATGCCAATTTTAGTTTATTGTCATTCCAAAAATGTGGATAACCACCTTTCTTGCCAAAGCTTCTAACATGGGAATTGACCATAGTAAGTCTATGGAATTTGAGAAGAAGATGGACACCACATTAGACAGGTACAAAAAGTGGTGAAGAGAAGGGGATAGAATCTCCTCCCCAATTACCTATCTAATACACCTGTGAATCAAAGGGGAATTAATATAAAACATTGAGGCCAAAGCTCTGTCATCAATCTTCAAAGGTAGGAAATCTTCATCCCCATTTAGGATTAACCAAACATGGTAATTCTTAGGTAATAGAGCACTATGAAACTAGCTACAAGATTCACATTTGAAGCAATACTCCATTAGGAAAGCCATTGTTATGGAAGATAAACTAGAAATGAACAAACTATAGAAGTAAGGAATAGAGTGTCAAGTTCCACTGAAATAGATGTAGAAATGAATGCTTCACAATGTCAAGTATGTCTAATAATTATCCATCACATGTAGCTTCATGTGGAAAAATTGAAGGACAAATATCATGTGAAGATTTACATTCTCAATCTCCTTGAGGATCTTCATGCTAGACAAAGTACAACACATGGCCCATTAGAGAGATAATTGCATGCACATGAAATCCTCAAGGAGAAGACTTGACATTAGATATAAAAATAATTTGATAAACAAACATGTCATCCACTATGCTTTGTTATCAAATAAAAATATAAAGAAAAATGCCAATTATTGCTAATAATCCACTAACTCCTCATAAATCAGTTTTTGCAAATCTTTGTATTGCTCTAAGGAAGTAGTAGGATGTAATGTAAAATCTTTGATCCCATCACAACCAAGGTTAGACAAGCAATATGCAACTTTATTCCCTTCTTTAAGTGTGTGCAAAATCATCACTTCATAAATTTGAACAAGTAAAATCCAAATTTGTTGTAGGATATAGTGAAGTTGCCAAGATGACATTTGCCTCTTAATACATGCATTGATTATAACTAAGGAATCGCCTTCAATCTAGACCCGTTGAAAATCCCCTTTCTTGACAAGAAGTAAACTTGAGAATAAAGATTCAACCTCTGCTATATTGTTAGTCTCACAAGGAAGGGGATCCATTTAAATTTCAAAAACAAACCCTTTGCAATCTCTGATACAAGCACTAATACCAAACTTACCCAAGTTTTCTCTGGAAGCCTTGTCAAAGACGAGCTTTACGAAACCTAGTTGTGGAGGCTACCAATGGACTAAGGATCTATCAATTTTATCTTGATTTCTTTTTACTTCAACTCTCAATGGATATATATTAATTTCCATTCACACATAATATGTCCATCCCATGTAGAAATAGGTGGATTGATATTACAATTACTAACACTGGCATTAGTAGTCTCTGAAATCATTCGTTCAATGTCCTCTAGGACCTTTTCTAGTTTTGAGAAATCTTTTCTAAAGATTCTCTTATTTCTTTCCCACCAAATTGCCTAGATTACTAATTCAAGAATGTATTTCTAGATTCCTCCAAATAATGCATTAGGAAAGATGATAGGCCATGTTTGAAATATATCCCAAATTTTATTATGCAAAGGGGTGGAATAATTCAGTTTTTAGAAAACAAACATCCAACATTGATACACAAATTGGCAACTTGCAAAAAGATGATCAACATTCAATCTTACCAAATGATCACTGTTAAGATTCTATTCTTAATGTTGGAAATGATTGAAATGATCATAAGAAAAGTTGTTGGAATAATATATGGAACTGGTAAAGAATGTCCTAATCATTGTTTTGTCATTGATGTCAAACTTGCTACTTGTAGGGATGACAATTTCTTTAGTGATCCAAATACTATCAATTAGTTGATTGTCAAGGTGGAGGCAATCAATAAGATGCAACTAGAAGACCTAGAGAAAGGTTGAAGTTATGATGTTGTAATGCAGTACAAAGATCAGTTAAGCCATTGATGAAAAAGTATATTTAATGACATACTATAAGATACAAAGAATGAACACACTAAAACATATCAAAGATCTAAGGTTTTAGCTAAGTCTTTTGTAAAGCTCAAACTAAGTTCATTAGGGAGGGGTGCCGAGCAAGCTATTAAGAGCCAAGCAAATTCCTAGTTAAAGTGCCGAGCAAGTTCAGATGCCGAGCAGAATCATGTGCCCAGCAGAACCAAGTGCCGAGCAGAACCAAGTGCCGAGCAAAAACAAGTGCCAAGTAGAATCAAGTGCTAAGCAGAACCAAGTGCCGAGCAAGTATAGGCGCCGAGTAACATAGAGGTGCCGAGCACCAGTAACTCAATAATGCTGAGTTGTTGCATTATTTTGGAAATCAAAGATTTGCCAGATCTAAGCCGACAAAGTTGTTATCTAGAAATCTGTGAATTAAAAGGAAGATAAGAATGATGAGTTGGTGGCACAGAACACCATGTAGAACATTTTTAAGATACAACTGGAAAAGTTTCTAGAAAAGAACAAGATATGGGGTAGATACATTGTATCCTACCTAATCCATTTTGAAACCCTAAGATTGGAAAGGGAGAAATGAGTGGCAAAAGGAAAATTAGACTTCTATATAAGAAGACATAAGTCAATGAAGAAAAAGTGTGAAAAGAGGGGATAGTGAGAGAGAGAGCTGTGGTTAAGCATAAAGGCATGAAGTGCTGTAGAATGTGCTAAGAAGAAGAAAGAACAGGAACTTTGTTTAAATAGACAACCACAAGAATGATTGCATTGGCAGAATGAGTAATAAGACTCAAGGAGACAAAGCTTGAGAGGGAGACAAGCAGTCAGAGCTGAAGTGATTGAAGCCAAGCATAAGGATTGAATTGAAAGAGTGATATGAAATCTGCAAAGTATTTTGTAAGTTATGTCAGATCAAAAGACCATTATCGTTACTTTCTAGCAATTGTAATAGTAAGATAAATCCTATGGACTTAGGTTACTTTAACAGCCATTAGATAAATCCTTTAACAGGGTGACATTCCAGGTGAATGTTCTAAAGACCTTTAACTAGGCCCATTCCTAATAGCTTGGTGAAATCCTCTAACAAGGTCACATTTGACAGTGTGTTGTAAGCCTTTAACAGGGCAAGCTTTTAACAAGGCATCACTTCAGAAGAGTGAGAATCAAGTAGCATGTTACTGGTGGTTTTTCCCAAATTGGGTTCCATGTAAATCATTGTGTCATGTGTTGATCTTGAATGTTTTATCTTTGCATGTTGATTTATAGTAATTTTCTTATATGACTGATTTAAGTTTGAACAGATGAAAAGGGTATGGATTCATTAAAAAGTATTAAAAAGGTATTAATAGGGAATTTTGGACCTTGAATAACTGATTCACCCCCCCCCCCCCCCCCCCCCCCCCTCCTCAGTTATTCTAAAATAATTCTAACACTTAATAGCTACCCCTGCAAAACACCCAACCTTTGGCAACATCACATTATTCCAAAAAAACATATGTGCACTTGATGGATTTTTCTTCGAGGCAATACTTTGAAGAAGTTTATAACCTTCTTTAATTGAATATGTCCCCTTAGTTTTTGGTAACCATAGCAGTTGATCCTCATAATTGGAAATGAATGCTAATCTTCCCACCAAGATCTTACAAAAGAGATGTTTGGTTTGGTTATCTAAAATGAGTTGATTTGGATCTTTCCAAATAACTCTCCCTAAATGGAGACAAACTACATCTATGAAATGGATAACAAGACTTCCCCAAGCTAATTATGAAGTAGCCAACATCTTTTGTACATTTGGAAGTGTGATGAATGGGAGTCCACCATTCCAAGAATCCCTCCAAATGTTAATCTTGTCCCCACAATTTAATTCCCAAGAAATAATCCTAAGGACAAGGTCTCTAGAGGCAATCATAAAATCCCATATAATGGATCCCTTGGGGGGGATTTAAGAAGGAAAAAAATATATGTGGATCATTATTATCGAGATATTTTATTGCATTATTTGCCACCATATTGAGTGAGGTTTAGAATACATCTACCATACCAGCTTACCCCCAAAAACTTTGTTCCCCAATGTCAAATCATGTACACCAACACCTCTAGCTGTAGACATATAAGCCATATCTTGAAGAGATATTAAGGGAATTTTCTTTTCATTTGTACTAAGACTAACAAGGGGGCTTGAAGGACTACTGAGGGGGCTTGAAGGACTGCCAAGTAATTGTTTGGGATTGCTAAAAGGATGAATATTATGAGTATAATTTTTCCTAAAAATGAAAGCCATATAATATTCCAAGACACCACTTTGCTCTTTATTCTTTGAAGAACACAATCCCAATAACTTGTTTTATTAGAACCCATAAAAAAGGAATGCCTAGATAAGTGGATGGTAAATTATCCTTAGAGAAGCCTAAAATTTGTACTATCTTAGCAAAGATAGTACTATTAGTATTAAATAAAAAGAACTTAAATTTTTGGAAATTAATTTTTTGCCCCAAAACTTTTGAGTATAGCTGAATGGTTTTCTTAATCTTCTTAGCCTAAGAGACTTGTGAGGCTCCAAATAGTAGAGTGTCATCAACAAACAAAGAATGTGTGACCAAGATAGATGTACCCCCAATTTTTGCACCTTTCCACTTATCCATCAAGTGATAATGCTTAATAATTTTGCTAAAAGCTCTTGCCATGATAATGAATAATGCTAGAGAAAGTGGATCTCCTTACCTCACACCTTGTGTAGAGGCAAAGAAACCTAAAGTAGATCCATTGACAATTACTGAAAACCAAGCTCCCGAAATGTATGCTTTAATCCACTTACACCATTGCTTAGAAAAACCCCATCTTCTAAAGCACTAGAAAAAAGGAAGGACCAAAAAACTCTTTCATAAGCCTTCTGCATGTCCAACTTGATGATGAAATTGGAAGATTGATTAATGTTGATAAAATGAAGAACTTCATGAAAAACCATTGCTCCCTCCATAGTTTCTCTACCTAAAACAAACCCACCTTGTTAAGGGGAAATGATATGTGGAAGAAGATTCTCAAGATGTAGGTAAATGGCTTTGGAGATAATTTTGTAAGTCAAGTTGCAAAGAGAGATTGGGTGGAAATCAATAAAGGTTTTGGGATCCTTGATTTTTGGGATTAAAACAATATTTGTAGAGTTGAAATACTTGAGCATAGATCTAGTTCTCTAAGATTCTTCCAAAGCAATAAGTAGATCCCAACTAATAAAGTCCTAGAAACTCTAAAAGAATAGTGCAGTAAAACCATCTAAACCTAGAGCTTTGTTAGGAGGAAAATAAAATACAACCTCTCTCAATTCTTGCAAGGTAAAAGGAGCCATAAGTTTTGTGTTCTCATTAATAGATACCATTTTTGGGACAAATTGAAGGATCTCATCCACTTGTGAAGGAAGGGGAGATGGATATTCTGTAGGAGCGAGAAGATTTGAAGAAAAGTTGACACATTCATCTCTAATTTGCTAAGCATTACATAAAATGTTCCCTGATTGAGAGGCTTTGATTTGAAAGATATTTTGAGTAGCTCTTTTTTGTTGTGTAGAAGCATGAAAGAATTTTTTATTTTTATCTCCTTGTTTTAATCAAACTTCTCTCGCCTTTTGACACCAATATTCTTCCTCCTTACTACATAATTCTTCCCACTCTTTTTGAAGGAATTTTTTTCTTATAATAAATATCATGATTCATACCTTGCCAAATGGTGATTTTATACGTAAAAGTGTGTTGATTCTAATTTTTTTATCTTAGCCTTAACATGTTTTAGTTTACATATTGATCGATGCATCCTAGAACCTGAAACAAAAGGAGCACTGACCCACCATTGTTTTAAAAGTGGCAAGAAGTGTGGATGTCACAACCACATTCTTTCAAATTTAAAAGAAGCCTTATGCTGATCCTAATTAACACAAGGTGGTTTACTAATATTTATGAAAATTGGAAAAGGATCAGAAGTTGGGGTTGACAAAATTTTTGACTGAAAATGATAATTACCTAATTTAAAATCATGTGAAAGAAAAAATCTATCCAACCTAACTATAATTTGTGCAAAACCTACCCTCCTATTCATCTATGTAAAATTAGCATTCAGAGGTTTAACATCCATGGGATCATTATTTTCCACAAATTGTGAGAAATCCTGAATAGTTTTTAGAGGAGGGAAAATGCTGCCAACCTTCTCTTTTTGGTTTAGGATTGTATTAAAATCACCTCCCAAAATAACTTGATGAGAATTTTGCATTTGGATTACTGAAGAAAGCTTATCCCAAATTTTGAGCTTGTCCTATGTAGAGGTAGGATCATGTACATTTATCAAAATGAAAGAAGCATCAAAATTTGACACATTCAACACTTGAAAGTTGGAATGTTGAGAAATAATCTGTCCTTGAATTAATAAAGGATTCCAAAGAACAATAAGACCCCTAGAAGCTCCACTGCTAGGAGAATGAATTGAAGACCACTTCAACCATTTGGCTAAGGTATTATCAAATGAGACTTGTGATAATTTGGTCTCTTATAACATAACATATAAGCTTTTATGTTTACAATTGACTAGTGAATCTAATTCCTTTTGTCAAAGGCATTAATGCCTCTTACATTCCATGAGTTAATTATAATTGCTAACAAGGAGAAACCTTTTTTCTCCTCATCATTCTTTCAAAAATAAAAAACTTATCATGCAAGGTTGATTGAATCCCTAATGCGGTCTTACATCTAGTTTTAGAACCTTTAGGTCTACCTCTTGATTTAGGTGTCTTGAAAGAATATTGATGGAGAGAAGGATACTGCACAATTGAGAAGCTTTATTGATGATAAAAAGAACTCAAGGTATTCAAGGACTCTATTTTAAACTGGTCCCTAGAAAATTCACTTTCCCCAAAAATTGTGTCCTCATACTAAGGGGCTAAACTATTTTTTACTTTCTGAAATAAACAGTCCTCCACTCCTAAAGGGTCATTGATGGTGAAAGAATCTAATAACAGATCTGATTTATCAACTTGACCTATATTCTCCTCAAGATTTGAAATCTTACAATGGTTAACATTCTTAGGAGTAATCTGGCTATTCCAAAACTTGAAATCATTAAGCATGTCATTAAGATCATAAGGTGTCTACTTGCCAATATCACATCCTTCTTCCTTTGCTATCTCAAAAATAATATTGGAAACAATTGAGGAAATAATCTAATCACCAATTTGAAGATTTTTCCAATCTACAAATTGACCTTTAGCCATCAAGCCCTGAGCATTATACAAGACCAAAGAAGATTCTGAATGGTTTCACAATAATGATGGAACCTTATTGCAAAGAGAGAGTTTAAGTGATAGAGCAGAATGAGACTCCTTAGAGTATGAAGCGGAGCCTTGAAGGATGAAAAAAAGAGTTTTCAATTCAAGAAAAAACTCAAAACCTATAGCATTGCTCCTAACAAAACTATTATGATCATGAAATGATTCCTTAGGAGCCATGTCCTAATTTGGAACTACTTTGATCAAACATAAGTTGGGATCTAAAGAATGATAAGAAAAAAAAAATTGTACTCCTTGATCTAACTTTTTGTTAGGATAAACCATAGATAGAAATAAAAACTACATGCAAATATAACTGATAATAGAAAATAATAGAACACACAGAAATGAACACAAGGCACCAAGATTTAACATGGTTCACCCAATCCCTAGGCTACATCCACCAAACATCAAGTTTGATCTTATTACAATCCGTAATCCCTTACAGCTCAATACCATCGCAAGAACCAATTTTGCATCACAACACAAAAATGAAAAATACCCAACCCTAAGCCCTTTTATACAAGTATTAAACCACTTTAGGGTTATAACATGTCGGCCATATGTCAGCCATAATATGTTGGCTACCATGTCGACCACGGCCCAAATTTTTTTTTTGTGGTGATGCCCTGAACCCCAAAATTTATGAAGTATGTACAATACTTTCCAGATTAGTCACCACAATCTAACAATCTCCCACTTGGAGACTGATCCTATAGCAATACAACTACCACATGGGGCTCCCACTAGATCAAACCACCCTAGACTCTGCTATTCTTTTATTCATGTTCAGTCTAAAAGACCAACCGAAGCTGAAGAGGAGTTCAACTTCTCCCTTGTTACAACCTTTGTCAACATATCTGCTAGATTGTCATTGGTATGTATCTTCTCTAGCTTTAACTGTCCATCCTCCAAAACTAACCGAATGAAATGGTACCGCAACTGTATGTGTTTGGTCTTAGAATGCAGAGCTAAATTCTTAGCAAGATGAATGGCACTCTGACTATCTGTAAACAAATAATTATCCTTCTGAGGATGTCCCAATTCTTCCAAGAAGAACTGAAGCCATATCATCTCCTTGGCTGCCTCTGTAGCAGCAACATACTTTGCCTCTGTAGTGGATAAAGCATTAATTTTTTGTAACCTAGAAACACAGCTCACAGCTGCCCCACCAACAGTAAAGACATAACCTATAGTACTCTACCTAGTATCAATATCCCCTACCAAATCTAGGTCAACATAGCCCTGTAAATTAGTAGTAGAGCTCCCAAAGTGTAAAAACTTATTGGATGTCCCTCTCAAATATCTGAGAATCCACTTGACAGTATTCCAATGCTCAAATCTTGGATGACTCATATATCTGCTAATGACTCCCACTGCATGTGCAATATCTGGCCTAGTGCATACCATAGGATACATCAAACTTCCTACAGCTGAAGCATAGGGTACCTTGGACATCTTATCCTCCTCTTCCTGTGTCTTGGGACACATTTCCTTAGTCAATTTCAAATGACTGGGTAAAGGTGTGCTAATAGCTTTAGCATTCTCCATAGAGAAATGTTGCAACACCTTCTCAACATAATCAGCCTGAGATAGCATCAATGTTCTATTCTTCCTATCTCTGCAAATCTTCATACCAAGGATTTTTTTTGCTACCCCCAAATCCTTCATAGAAAATGCATGTGCTAACTAGCGTTTTAGCCCCTTAATATGATCCATGTTAGACCCAGCTATAAGCATATCATCAACATATAGACATAAAATAATGTAGCTATCATCATCCAACCTCTTAAAATAAACACAATAATATGAATGAAACCTGTTATATCCATGCTCATGCATAAAACTGTCAAATTTCAGATATCATTGCCAAGGTGCTTGCTTCAAGCCATATAAACTTTTCTTCAATTTGCACACTAAGTTCTCCTTACCTTTGACCTCAAAACCCTGTGGCTGAGCCATATATATTTCTTCATCCAAATCACCATGAAGAAAGGTTGTTTTAACATCCATCTACTCTAAATGCAAATCTTTAGTAGCCACAAGAGTTAAAATAGTATGAATAGAAGTCATTTTAATAACAGGAGAAAATATCTCATCAAAATCAATTCCCTTTTTCTGTGCAAATCCTTTTACAACTAACTTGGCCTTAAATCTTTTCTTACCTCCTTCCTCTTCTTTCAACCTATAAACCCACTTATTCTGTAAAGCCTTTTTACCTGCAGGCAACTTGCACAAATCCCATGTCTTATTTTTCAGCAAAGAGTCCATTTCATCTTTCATTGCAGACTCCCATTGAATCTTAGTATCCACCTGCACAACTTCATCATAACTTTCAGGTTCACCAGCATCAGTAAGTAAAATAGAATACAAAGAGGGAGAAAACCTTTGTGGAGGTCTAATTTTCCTTGTTGACCGTCTAACATTTACTAGTGTGTGTGGTATTTTTTTTTGCAGTTGTTGCACATCATGAGGAATGGCTGGAACATCAGCTTTTGGAGTATCATCCAACACTACATAATCATCTTCTTTCTTCTCATGTTGCTGCAACAGATCTTTGTACAACACTTTCTCATTGAATATGACATCCCGACTTCTAACAATTTTAAGATTTTCAAAATCCCAAAGCCTATAACCAAATTCATTAATGCCATATCCAATAAAGACACATTTCTTTGATTTAGCTTCTAGCTTGGTTCTATTTTCAGAGTCTATATGAGC
This sequence comes from Cupressus sempervirens, assembly GCA_028749045.1. Lineage (NCBI taxonomy): Eukaryota > Viridiplantae > Streptophyta > Pinopsida > Cupressales > Cupressaceae > Cupressus > Cupressus sempervirens. The sequence goes on along the minus strand of CM053788.1, from coordinate 629,105,213 downwards.
AAAAGCTTCACAACCAAAGGTCTTGAGAAAAGAATAACTCACCTTCTTACCAGTCCATGCTTCCTTTGGAATACCATAACCTAAAGGAGTAGAGGGACCTCTATTAATCAAATATACTGCAGTATTGATAGCCTCCACCCACATGTGTAAGGGCAACCCAACATGCAACCTCATGCTCCTTGCGCGCTTCATTATAGTTCTATTCATGTGTTCAGCCACTCCATTTTCCTGTGGAGTCCTTGGAATAGTTTTTTGTCTATAAATACCATTAGTGGAGCAATAATCTTGAAATTTATGATTGCAATATTCACCACCATTATCAGATCTGAGACATTTTAATTTCTTACCAGTCTCATTTTCAACCAAGCATTTCCATTTCTTAAAAGTTTGAAATACATCAGATTTCTGTCTAAGGAAATAAACCCATACTTTTCTAGTTGCATCATCAATAAATGTAACATAATAATGAGAGCCACCAAGGGAAGATACCTGAGCCGATCCCCATACATTTGTATGCACAGGCTCTAATTTCTCCTGTTTATTTTCCTTCCCTGTCTTTACAAAACTCACTCTCTTTTGTTTTCCATACACACAACTTTCACAGAAATCCATATTCACACATTTCAGACCTGGTAAAACTTTCTTTGAATGAAGTACTTTCATACCTTTCTCACTCATGTGCCCAAGTCTATTGTGCTACAACGCTGTATCAGAATCTATACCATATATTTGTTCTCCCTGCTCAACTACAACAATTGTTCTTGAACATTCATTTTTCTCTAAAACAATCAAAGTAGAAGGAAAAATATGACTTGTACAAAGATATAAGGTGCCTACTTTCACACCTTTTTCTACTACAAGGGAACCTTTTGAAACCTTCCAAATTTTATCATTAAAAGTAACTACACAACCCTCATCACCGAGTTGCCCTACTAAAATTAAATTCCTACTTAGTTTTGGACCATGTCTTACCTTATGTAGTAGCCAATGATTCCCATTCTGCAACTTAATCTTAATTTTTCCCTTTCTAACAATTTGACAGGGTTCATTATCCCCCAAATAAACAAGCCCAAAATCCCCTTGCACATAATCAATGAAATAACCTCTATGAGGTGTAGCATGAAATAAAGCACCAGAATCTAAAACCGATGAATCATCAACACTCTCTAAAGATAGAAGCAAAGCATCCTCTTCGGATTTTTTACTTACCACATTTGCCTCCTTTTCTCCATCTGATTTATCTCCTTCATTTTTCTTTCGATTCTAGCAATCTTTCTTTTTGTGCCCTGGTTTCCCACAATACTAGCAATCATTTGGTCCTCTCGATTGAGACCTGTTCCCCTTTGAATTTCCTCTTGATTTCCCATGATTTCTAGAGTTACTTCCTCTTTCAGTCATTCTACCCCTTCTTTGTGCATTCAAAGCACTTCCTGATGTAGATCCACCTGAGGATTTTCTATGAGTTTCCTCACTCAAAACAACACCAATCACATCATCATATTTTAGGGTACTAGATCCAGGAACATAATTACTCACAGCCATTACCAAGCCATTCCAGCTTTCATGTAAAGAACACAAAATCAAGAGAGCTCTAATTTCTTCATCAAAATTGATACCCACAGAAGATAATTGACTAGTAATAGTATTAAACTCATTTAAATGATCTACAATAGATCCACCTTCTACCATTTTCATATTAAATAAACGCTTCATGAGAAATACCTTGTTTGAAGCGGAGGGCTTTTCATACAGTGTCGCTAGGGTTTTCATCAAATCTTCTGTCATCTTTGCTTTTGTAATATTAAATGCCACCGATGGTGCAAACCATAATAGAATTCTTTTGAGTGCCTTTCTATCCAAGAGATCCCATTCAACCTTTGACATAGTTCCCTGATTCTTGGCTTTGCCTTCGAACAGCTTCCATAAATCCTTCTGATATAGATAGTTTTCCATTTGTATCTTCCATAATTGGAAGTTTTGCCCATTAAACCTATCAACCCTCAACTTACCCTCATCTGCCATTTCTCCCACTCAACCATGAGACTCCCACTTAACCGTGAGATTTTCTTGCAGAGGATAACTGAAAGACAACCTTGCTCTGATACCACTTGTTAGGATAAACCACTGATAGAAATAAAAACTACATGCATTTATAACCAATAATAGAAAATAATAGAACACACAAAAATGAACACAAGGCACCAAGATTTAACATGGTTCACCCAATCCTTGGTCTATAGCCACCAAACAACAAGTCTGATCTTATTACAATCTGTAATCCCTTACAGCTCAATACCGCCGCAAGAACCAATTTTGCATCACAACACAAAATGAAAAATACCCAACCCTAAGCCCTTTTATACAAGTATTAAATTGCTTTAGGGTTATAATATGTTGGGCATATGTCGGCCATAATATGTTGGCTACCATGTCAGCCACGGCCCAAAATTTTTTTTCCCACTATTTATGAAGTATGTACAGTACTTTCCTGATCAGTCACCACAATCTAACACTTTTGGCATTGAGAATTGAAGTGCCTTAGATGTGTTTGAAATTTATGAACTATTTTTTCATCTTGAACCTTAGCGGATTGATTCAAAAAACCCCACTGAAATTTGATAGAGATATGTGTAGGGAAAGATTTCCTTGTGTCTAGAAGTAGGAAAACTCCAATATTGAGGTGGGGATGATCATAATGAATAAGATCATTTTTAATAAAGATCTCCAATTTATTAGCCAAAATTTCAATGGTTTGGGGTCTCGATATTCAACAAGTAAATTTACGAAAGAGATCTAATAAGAGTAAAAATGAATATCAACAGGCTAAGCTTTGAAATTAGGAATCCAAACCATAGTGAAAAGACCCACTCCACAACAAAACCAACTTTTTTGCTTAAGGACAAAATCCCTAGATATCTTAAAATCAAATAAAGCTATAAAGTATTGAGATTACAAATCAATATGAAAGATATCTTTAAGGTCCAACCATGAAGAAAAAGCCCATACTTTTACTTAAAAAAAATTTAGCAAATTTGATGAAAACTTACCTATTAGGGCAGATTATCGGAGATAATCAATCAAGTTTTACAGTAAATGACTTAGGAGTGTGATTATCATTTGATCTGAATGTTGCATAGGAGGCTAAGTTGAATCAATAATGGGGACTTGCTTTTTTTTCCAGACTTGATAAGATTTATTTGGTTTGATGGGAACCCTACATGGAATCTAAGCCACACCACCTATATTTGAATCATTAGACAGTAACTATGATTTTTATCTATTTGGTCTATGAAAATCAGCTGATGACTGATTATCTCTACCCTTCTCCAAGCTTTAACTATTGACCTTTTTTCTTAAAGGAAAATGTGTGGTGGAGATTGAAGCAATAGGAGGAGCTCCACAAAAAATGTCAAAAATGGGTTGTTTCTCATTACGATGATGATGATTGTTACCAAACGAACCCTTCTTCAAACCCAAATGTGAAAAAGAGAGTCCCCTTTTCCTATGATCAACATTGTAAGGTAAGGTTTTTGACACATTTACCTATATTTTTGTATTACGAGTTGTAGCTTGTTTAGATGATTCCCCCTTTTCAAACTATGAGGGACCTTGCCATTGAATTTCCTTTTCCCCACAACTCATAGATTTTCCTTTTTCTCATTGATCATGAAAGTGAGGGCTTACCAAAAAGGTTTAGCAGTCTAAACTACTGCTCTCCCTCGGAAGATTGATTTTTCCCCTTAGTGAAATGTGTTTCCTAAAACTAGCACCATTGAAATTGAAAATCATCTGAAACCCTCATAGCCAGTTGTACATGAGACATTGAGGTGAAGATACTTGCCTAATAATCTTGAATAATAGTTGTAATATTCAGAGGACCCCTTGATTTTGACCCCCCATGAACATCACTTTGCACATTCGAGCCATACTAAAAACTTTGTTCTACATATTAGAATGACAAATATAATAATAAGTATATAGATGAATAATAATATATTGTATCCTTTTTTAGGATAGGTAATCGGCCAAAGCCTATATTATTTTATTATTCATTATTATTATTATGTGTTAATGTTGAGTAAATTCGAACCCAAGACTTCTCTGATGAGAGGCTCACAATTTACTATTGCGTTGTAGGCTCATGCCTAATAATATATTGTATCTTATTCAATATTTAACTAACAATATAAAATTAATTAATGTTCCATAATTAATATGTTATAATAAAAGAATAAATGAAATAATATTACCTATAGTTAATCATGAAGAGGTGTAATTAAAGAAGAGATGTGTCCAATTCGAAGCAACCACTCCCATGGACTATATATAAATGAAGCTCAAAATCATTTTAGGAGGATATGGTAGAAACCATCAATCACTTACTCAAAATTTATCTTATCAAACACAGATGGAGAAAGTGATCATTAGATTTTGTTATTAATTTTAACCCTAAAAAGGCCAAAATACTTGTATAAAAGGGCCTTGGTTTAGGGATTGTTTCCTTGTGGGTGATGTGAAAATTGCTTCTTGTAGCAATATTGAGCTGTAAGGGATTATGGATTGTAATCAGGTTGTAATCACTAGATCGTAATAATATTGGACTTGCTATTTGGTGGACATAGCCCAGGGATTGGGTGAACTATGTTAAATCTTGGTTTCTTGTTTTCTCTTTTGTATGATCTATTATTATTTTTTATTATTTATATTTGCATGTAATTGTTATTTATGTGTAAGGTTTAATCCTAACATGATGGTGTGAGTGTGTTACTATTAACACTTATCTTTCTAGATTCCATTTTACATCCATATACATATCATAATTTTAATATTTGTGATTAAAAAATATACATTTAAAAAAAATATTACTTTCTAAAATTATAAGTTACCACACAATTGAAAATGATTAAAAATAATTCACCTTCTATGTTATATAGAAGGAAAACTAATTACTATGTTACAAAAAAGACACCATGGAATGTTATTTTTGAAACATAGGCCTTATGAAACATTGTGGCTAAATAAATGATCATGGAGTCATATTTAACATTTACTCCATTACTTTTTCCAATGCAATTGACTTAGATCTCACTCCTTTCTAACAATTTTCCATTGAATGAAAATAAGATAATTGTTAAAATAGTATGAATATTGAAAGTGAATACCAATTCATTATTATAGGAGAAATGATAAATTAAAATTGATATTCAATAATTTTAGGAATGAGTGTAAATTTAATCTATAATTTTGAGCCTCTTAACTATCTAATTAATCTAACTTAATTAATTTCATGTATACTTTATTTCCTACCACTCGTTACAATATATGTATAATGAAAGAGTAACTGTAATCAAATATTTTTCAACATTTTATTAGAATCAACTTAAACTTCAAATTTTAATGAAAAATTACTATTTATCAGACAATCAATTACCATCAACTCAAGTTCCTACTCTTTGGCCAAGGTTTTAACTACCCACTCTACATTAACATCAAGCCAAACCCTTCATATCTAGTGGAAAATAAATTTATGATCTAATCTATTTGGATATTAACAACTCACCAACATTTTGTATGTTGGATACAACTAATTAATTGTGTGTTGTCTTTGATGTTACAAAAATGTCATATCAATTAGATAGTTCTTACCAAGCTCACATGGTTAGTGAAGAAAGTTTTCCTTGCCTACTGAGTGTTCACAGGTTTACTCTAAATAGATGATAGTGTCTATTGAGCTCACTAGAGCATCGAAGGAATTCAAGTAGAAAAGAGTGTTAACCGCGCTCACTCAGTTAACAAAGGGAAAGTTGGAAAGAGTTAGTATTCACTGAGTTCACTTGGTTGCTAAAGGATTTCTACAAGTTGACAGTGTTAACCTAGCCTCTATTGGTTGACATGGAGAATCATTCCAAAGTTAGTTTCTACCGAGTAGGGTTGGCCTACAAAGGATTTTTCTTATTTTGGAATATGAAGCTTAATTACTTTATGTATTGATTCTAGTCGACTATGATGATGAATATTAGTTATTGTAATTTGAATTTGGGCTAACATGACAATCTAGAAGGTATAAATAAAAGGTGAAGTTGAGATATATAGTGTGTGTGCAGGTGTGTTGATTGAATTGAAAAGAAAAGAGAGAGAATGAACTTGAAGGATAGGTAGATATCCTTGTGGAGTAGAAAAGTAATATTTGATTAGGAAGGATCAAGTCTAAGTAGAATAGAGATCTGAATTAAGAAATTCAATTGCATCACAATTAGGTCATTTTATTGTTACTCTCTAAAAATTGTAGTAGTGATCTAAAATCTCTTAACAAAGTTGGTTTAATAGCTAGTTGTAAATCCTCTAACAAGGTGGCAATTCCATTGAATTTTTTTAAGACCTCTTGCAAGGCTACTCCTAGCAGGGTGATTAAATCCTCTAATAGGGTCACACCTAATAGTGTGTTTTGTAACCTTTAACCAGGTTGGCTCCTAATAGGGCTCACCTTAGAAGAGTGAAAAATTGTAACTAGTTACGTTGGTGGTTTTTCCCAAATTGGGTTTCCACATTAAATTCTAGTTTCTCATGTGTTCATGTTATTTCTCTTATGTTTGCAAGTTAATTATTATTAATGTTTTAAGATTTGCTAAAAGTAATTCACACTCTATATTTATCAAGTGACAACATTTTCTATGTGTTTACTAAGCATCAAAAATAATCAATTTTCTTAGTCTAAATTTTATTGTTGACATCTAAGGGATCTAGTATTTATTTTAGTGGTAACTAATTCACCCGTCCCCTCTTAGTTACTCTTGCTTTATTTCCAACAATTGGTATTAGAGCTTTTGGTACTTGTAGGTAAGGTTTCAAGGACCTAAGCTAAAGATCAAGATGTCTTACAAGATAGAGATTCCAAAGCTAAACAGAGACAACTTTTCAACATGGCAGAGACTCATGAGACTTCATCCAGCCACCATTATTAATTTAGGCTATGAATACCAAGATGAAGAATACAAAAATCCTACTGGTACATTATCTATTATAGATCTTGCTAAGAAAAAGAACCATAACATCATGATGATTGATATTGCATCTTCTCTCAACTATGATGAATTTGATCATATCAAAGACTACAAAACTACTTTTGATATGTGGAACAAGCTAAAGGATAGATATGGTCAAATGAGAAAGAAAGTCTTAGAGGATAGTTTGGTCAAATGAGAATGAAAGAAGATGAAAATGTTGCCAAATATGTGGAAAGAATCAGAGCTAGTGTTATTGCAATTAGAGCTTGTAGAGGAGAAATCAAGAAAGAAATTATTGTAAGTAAAGTTCTGAGAACATTGCTTCCTATCTATGCAATTAGAGTATCTTCTATTCAAGAAAAGAGGTGTAATCCAAATCACAAGTTAAGTTTGGATGCCTTAGTAGGAAGATTGACAGCTTTTGAGCTAGACAACTTTGACAATTATGTTCTAGCTTCTAAAAATGTTGAGTCTACATTTGAAGATAAACTTTCACTCAAAGAAAAATGCAAGAAAACAAAGGACATTTAGTCAAAAAGTGAAGAGGAAACAAAGGAAAGTTTTGATAGTGATCTTGAAGTTTTTGAAGCTTTACTTGCAAAGAAATATTCTAGAGGTAGAGGAAAGTATAAAGGTAAAGTTCATTTAATCTACTTTTCATGTGAAGAAATTGGTCATATTGTTGCCAGGTACCCAAATAGAGAAAGAAAGGATGAGAAGAAGAACCACAAGTACAAAGGCAAGAAGGAATCCAAAAGTGAGAAATCCTTCAAAGACAAAGGTAAAAAGACCTATTTTATGGCTAAAGATTCTGATAACAATGAAGATGAGATAGTGTACATTGTTGTAAAGGATGAATTTGATGAAGAAGAAGAAAAGATGACACTTATCTCTCATGTTAGTAAAAATGACACATAGATCATAGATAGTGGATGTTCAAATCATATTAGTAGAGACAATGCAAAATTTGAACACTTTGAACACTATGATGGAGGTAGTGTAAGTTTTGGAAATAATGAACCTTGTTGCATAAAAGGGAAAGGTTGAATCTTATTAACCAATGAACTTGTATGTGACAATGCTTATTGGGTTGAAGAATTGAAACATAACCTACTAAATGTAGCATAGCTAATCAACATTGGATTCAAGATAGAATTCATACATGGCAAGGTAAGATTGCTAGATGAAAAAGGGAATATGATTGGATTGGGAAAGAAAACAAGAGGTAACCTATTTTATCTTGATCTTGGTAATTGATCATGTTTTATTGCTCAAATGGAATAAAGTTGGTCATGACATAGAAGACTTTGTCATGTAAACTTTGATAATATGGTCAAGATAAGAAAATTCAGAAATGTAAGAGGTATCCCTAGTTTAAAGAAACCAAATGTTGGTTTATGCAAAAATTGTTAGATTGGAAAAATGGGCAAGACTAGTTTTAAAAGTAAAAACTATCAATCTAAAGATGTCTTGAAAATTGTGCATACTAACCTATGTGGACGCATTGGAATAAAAATTTATAGTGGAGAATTTTTTTTTTATTCTTTTTGTTGATGACTACTCTAGAATGATGATTGTTATGTATCTTACAGAAAAGTCAGAAGAATTTGAGAAATTCAAATGGTATCTAGCAAGAGAAGAAAAGAAAATAGGAGATAGATTGAAATACTTAAGATCAGAAGAGGTGGTGAATTCATCTCTAATGAATTCAATAATTTTTTCATTAAAAGAGGAATCAAAAGGCAAGTATCAACCCCTGACACTCGTAAGAAGAATGGAATAGCTAAAAGAAGAAATAGATCCATCATGGATTGTGCAAGGACTCTAATGATTGAAAATAATGTTGCTATCAAACACTGGAAGGAAGCCATCAACATTGCACTTCATACTCTAAATCGAGTACAATTGAAGAAGGACTCACATAAAATTTCCAATGAATTATGGTATGGCTACAAACCCAATGTAAGTTATTTGAAAGTATTTGGCAGTAAATGTTATATCTTGAAAGAGTCTAGAAAAGGAAAATTTGATGTGAGAGGTGATGAAGGTATATTCTTAGGATATTCCTATAGAAGTAAGGCATATAAATGTTTGAATTTGTCTACTCATAAAATCATGGAAAGTGGACATGTGAGAATTGATGAGTTTGCAAAAAATACTGAAGAAGGAAGTAGAAGGGAACTAGAAGATGAAAAAAGATTTGTTTATTTTGAACCTACTACATTGCCAGGCACATCTAACAATAAGGAGACTTCACCTCCTGAGTCCTCCACAACTACCAAGTTGCAAGAAGTACAAACCGAGTCACAGGGACTCAAGTCACATTCTGAAGCTACCAAGTCAATGCTTACTGAGTCGGAATGACCTGAGCCTAAAGTTGAAATTCAAAATGAAGACAATATATAGTTCATTTAAAAAGCAAAGAACATGTATTGGCCAACTATGTTAGAAGGCATCATGTACCCAATCAGATTATTAGAGATAAATCAAAAAGTACTATGACAAGAAGAAAATTAAAAGGTACATGTTTACTTGCTGATTTTGAACCTAGAAGTGTTAAGGATGCTATAGAAAATGGAAGTTTGATTGAGGAAATGAATGAAGAAATTGAACAGATAGAGAAGAACACAACTTGGACTCTTATTCCTAGGCCTAAAGATAAAAATGTGAATGGAACAAAATGGGTATTCAGAAATAAGCTGAATGAAGATGGAAAAGTATCAAGAAACAAGCTAGATTACTATGTAAAGGTATTCTCAAGAAGAAGAAATTGATTATGGTGAAACTTTTTCTCTTGTTGCAATATTAGAAGGTGTTAGGACCCTACTTATATATGTAGCTCATAGAGGATTCCAAGTATATCAAATGGATGTTAAATCTACATTCCTAAATGGAATTATTGATGAAGAAGTCTACATTGAATAACCAGAAGGTTTTATTGATCATGACAAAAGGGATATGGTTTGCAAATTACACAAATCTCTATATGGTCTCAAACAACCTCCTAGAGCTTGGTAATGAAAGAATACATTACTGCTTGATACAAATTGGTTTTCAGAGAAAAAATGATAACATTAGTTTGTACATCAAGAAAGGACCAGATAACAAAATTGTGTTGGCGGAGATATTTTTGGATGATACTCTATTTATAGAAATGATGACCTATGCAAAGAATTTTTAGAAAAAATGAGCAAAAAGTTTGATATGTACATGTTTGGTGAAATAAAATTCTTTGTTGGATTGCAAATACAACAGAACAAAAATGGTATCTATATCACTGAATCCAAGTATGTAAAAGAGATACTCAAGATTCAAAACTAGTTTGTTACCCCTATGTGTATTAGACTTAAGCTTACATAGATGATGAATCCAAAGAAGTATATCAAACCTTATACAAATCAATGATTGGAAAATTATAGTATGTAGTTCACACAATGCCTGATATTGCCTTAGCAGTTGGGATACTGGCAAGATTCTCAGCTAAACCCAGAGAAAATCATATGATGGAAATCAAAAGAATCTTGAGATATCTGAAAGGTACTAAAGACTATGGTTTACACTACAAACTTGGAGGAAATCTAGACCTCAAGGTATTTACTGATGCTGATTGGGCAAGAAATCTTAATGACATAAAAAGCACAAGTGGTCGAGCTTTCTTTCTTGGTAAAAGGTTGGTATCCTCGATAGCAAGGAAGAAAAACTACACATCCCAATCTACAGTAGAAGAAAAGTATGTAGTAGTAGCAATGAATTGTTCTAACATTTTTTGGTTCAAACAATTGCTAGAAGGAATGAATGTTGAAATCAAAGAGCCAGTAGTCATGTATTGTGATAACACCAGCACAATTAACATATCTAAGAATCTAGTGATGCATTCCAAAACAAAGCATGTTGCTATAAAATATCACTTTGTCAGAGAATTGGTGTAGGAAAAAGAAATCAAATTGGAATATGTCCATACAAAAGAATAAATTATAGACATATTCACCAAGCCATTACCTAAGGATGCATTCTTGTATCTAAGAGGTAAGCTAGGGATCATTCCCTTATCTAGGTAAGTGCACCAAGTTGTGGTGACAAAAGGGGGTTATAAGTGGACACATTTTTCCTAAAATTTGCAAATTTTTAACTTTAACAAGAATTTGAAGGTAGTTACGCTCAAAATTTTAAGATATGACAAAAACAAAAGTCATAGTCCTTTGAATCTAGTTTCTAAACTACTAATTTTTTTTCAAAATGGTTTAGTTTTAGGTCCTAAAAAAAGGGGGCCACAAAAAGTGGTATTGTTTATTCCAAAAAAACATAACATAGTACAAAGTGTGGCCCCCCTAAAATTTTAACTTTTTTTTTGAAATTCTTTAATCGCTCTGGTCAAAAATTACTTAACACTATGTAGTTTATCCCAAATGTTTTGGGTAATTTTATAATGTGTATTTTTTTTAATGAATTTTTTAACTAGACACATCCCAAAAATGTGAAATATTTGTGTGCTCCCCCTATAAATAATTGAAAACTAATCTAAAATGAAAACTTTTTTTGTCAAAGTGTGTACAATGGAGTCTAGTTTCTAAACAACTAAGTTGTTGCAAAATTCGATGAACGAGCTAAAATCTATAGCCCAATTAGTACATGGTGGCTTTTGACAAAAAATGAACATACATTCAAAAGAAATTATAGATGAAAGGCTTGAAATAGTTCAAATTAAAAATAAATTATATGGTTAGATAGCTAACATAGAGACCTATAATTCTATTTAACTTGATCTTATCGATACCCAACCACGAGGAATCTTAAAGGGGAGCACACAAGAAAAATCAATCATTTTTGGTATGTTTGCTAGAAAACATGTCTCAGACCTGTTTATAAAATCCAAACCTTTGGGTTGGATCTCCAAGGTAAAACCAAGCCTTAGGCTTGGGTTTAATGCAAAGCTTTTAATAATGCATGTGCCCTATAGTGCGCATACGCTATTAGAAGCATTGAATTCTTAGTAGCACATGTGCGCTATAGGGCGCATGCACTATTGAGGCCTAAATTGCAAACCAAGACCAAAAGAGAGATGGGTAGGGATGGGGGTAGGGAAATGGCTATGTGTGTGTGTGAGAGGGACAAAGAGATAGAGTGAGTAGGTGGTGGGAGAGGAAGAGCGAGACAGAGGAGTATGGGAGTGCATGTGTGTGAAAGAGAGAGAGTATGGAGTGGGCGAAGGGGAAGACAAAGTAGCTCAAGAGAGAGTAGGTGATGGAAGAGAGAGTAGACGATGGGAGAGGGAGAGAGAGTGGGGATAAAAATGTGTGTAAGAGAGAGAGAGTAGGGGATAGGAGAGAGTGTGAAAATGTAAGAGAGAGTAGGGGGTAGCAGAGAGAGAGAGAGAGAGAGAGAGAGAGAGAGAGAGAGAGAGAGAGAGAGAGAGAGTGAGAGTGAGAGTGAGAGTGAGAGAGAGAGAGAGAGGGAGTGAAAGTGAGAGTAAGAGAGTGAGTGAGAGAGAGAGAGAGAGAGAGAGAGAGAGAGAGAGAGAGAGAGAGAGAGAGAGAGAGAGAGAGAGAGAGAGAGATTAGGAAGTGGGAGAGGGAGAGCGAGTGACAAAAAAAGTAGGGGATGGGAGAGGAAAGAGGGGGGATGGGTGTGTGTGTGTGAAAGAGAGAGAGTAGGGAATGAGCAAGGGGAGAGAGAGATAGAGAGAGTAGGAAATGGAAGAGGGATGAGAGAGAGAGGGAGAGAGTGAGATTTAGAGAGAGAGATAGTAGGTGGTGGGAGAGGGAGTGGGAGGGAGAGAGAGAGGTGGAGTGGAAGTGTGTAAGAGAGATAGAGTAGGGGATGGGAGAGAGTAGGCAGTGGGAGAGGGATTGAGAGAGAGAGGGGGGAATGGGAATGTGTATTTATTTATAAGAGAGATAAAGTAGGGGATGGGAGAGAGTGAGAGTTTGAGAGAGAGTAGGAAGTGGTAGAGAGAGCTTGTACAGGATGGGAGAGAGAGAGAGAGAGAGAGAGAGAGAGAGAGAGAGAGAGAGAGAGAGAGAGAGAGAGAGAGATTAGGGGATGGAAGAGAGAGATTGAGAGTAGGGGATGGGAGAGAGAAAGTAGAGAGAGAGAGTACTTGAGAGAGAGAGATAGTAGGCAGTGCATGAGGGAGTGGGAGAGGGAGAGAGGGGGGATGGGAGTGTGTGTGACAAATCTAGAGAGTAGGGGATGGGAGAGGAGAGGGAGGGAGGGAGGATGGGAGTGTGTGCATAAGAGAGATAGAGTAGGGGATGGGAGAGAGTGAGAGAGAGAGTAGGTGGTGGTAGAGAGAGCTCGTATGGGATGGGAGAGAGAGAGAGTGAGATTTGTGAGAGAGAGTAGGGGATAGGAGAGAGAGAGTGAGAGTAAGGTATGGGAGAGAGAGAGAGTAGAGACAAAGAGAGAGAACTTGAGAGAGAGAGATAGTAGGCGGTAGGAGAGGGAGTGGTAGAGGGAGAGGGAGAGAGATAGGGAGGATGGGAGTGTGTGTGATAGATGTAGAGAGTAGGGGATGGGAGAGAAGAAGAGTGGGGGGATAAGAGTGTGTGTCTATGAAAGAGAGAGTAGGGGATAGGAGAGAGTGTGAGAGTGTGAGAGAGAGTAGGGGATGTGAGAGAGTGTGAGAGTGTGAGAGAGTAGGGGGTGGCAAAGAGAGAGAGAGAGAGAGTATAGAAGTGGGGGAGAGAAAGTAGGTGGTGGGAGCGAGAGAGAGAGAGAGGGGGGATGGGAGTGTGTGTGTAAGAGAGACAGAGTAGGGGATGGGAGAGAGTGTGAGAGTGTGAAAGAGTAGGGGATGGGAGAGGAGAGAGAGAGTAGGGGATGGGGGGAGAAAGTAGGTGGTGGGAGAGGGAGTGGGAGAGGGAGAGAGAGAGAGGGGGGATGGGAGTGTGTGTGTAAGAGAGACAGAGTAGGGTATGGGAGAGAGTGTGAGAGTGAGTAGGTGGTGGCAGAGAGAGCTTCTACAGGATGGGGGAGAGAGAGAGAGAGAGAGAGAGAGAGTAGGCAATAGTAGAGGGAATGGGAGAGGGAGAGGGAGAGAGATAGGGGGGATGGGAGTGTGTGTGACAGATGTAGAGAGTAGGGGATGGGAGAGAAGAGAGTGGGGGAATAAGAGTGTGTGTGTCTATGAAAGAGAGAGAGTAGGGGATGGGAGAGAGTGTGAGAGAGAGTAGGGGGTGGCATAGAGAGATTACGGTGATGAGGGAGAGAATGTAGGTGGTGGGAGAGGGAGAGAGAGAGGGGGAATGGGAATGTGTGTAAGAGAGACAAAGTTAGGTATGGGAGAGAGTGTGAGAGTGTGAGAGTTGTAGATGGGAGAGGAGAGAGAGTAGGGGATGGGGGAGAGAAAGTAGGCGGTGGGAGAGGGAGTGGGAGAGGGAGAGAGTAGGGGGATGGGAGTGTGTGTGTAAGAGAGACAAAGAAGGGGATGAGAGAGAGAGAGTGTGAGAGTGAGTAGGTGGTGGCAAAGAGAGCTCGTATAGGATAGGAGAGAGAGAGAGAGATTAGGGGATGGGAGAGTAAGAGAGAGAGAGTGTAGGAGATGGGAGAGTGAGAGTGAGAGTAAGGGATGGAAGAGAGAGAAAGAGAGTAGAGAGGGAGAGAGAGAACTCGAGAGAGAGCTAGTAGGTGGTAGGAGAGGGAGTGGGAGAGGAAGAGGGAAAGAGATAGGGGGGATGAGAGTGTGTGTGATAGATGTAGAGAGTAGGGGATGGGAGAGAAGAGAGTGGGGGGATAAGAGTGTGTGTGAGAGATCTAAAGAGTAGGGGATGGGAGAGGAGAGAGGGTGAGAGAGGTAGAGAGAGTAGGTGGTGGGAGAGAGAGAGTGAGAGAGAGAGAGTAAAGCATGGGAGAGAGGAGAGAGAGTGTGTAAGGGATGGGAGAGGGGAGAGAGAGTAGGAAGAGAGAGAGGGTAGGAGATCAGAGAGAGAGTAGGGAGGATAGAGAGTAGGGAAAATGGAGAGTGATGTGTTTCCACATAGTGCGTACACACTATAGTGCATATGCACTATGTGAAATCACCTAAAAATGGAAAAAAAGCAACTTTGTGGCCCATTTCATCCATTCTTTGCTTTTGGTGTTTTATGCACTCTATTATTCTGATAGAAATCATGGGTTTCAACATAGAAAACACTATTTCAACACTTTTGGAAGATAGCAAACAACAAATTCAATCATTGGATATGTGATTTGAAGATTTTTTGAATATTCCTTGTATAGAAAAGGTTAGTGCAATCTATTTTAAATATTTTTTGTTGATATATAGATAAAAATTTGATTATAATTTGCCATGTTGTTTAATATATAGTGAATTCATTGAAATTTGTATGTTTGAATAAAATGTTATTTCAAAATGGTTAGAAATTCGACAAGTCGTTTGAAATATATTGTGTATTCATTCAAATAATTACAATTTTTATATGCATTTGAATAATTTTTAATTTACACATTTTAAGTAATTCAGATGTTTGAATAATTTGACATGTAGAAATCATCATCATGCCAAGGAAGAAACCAATAACTCAAACAAATGAAGATAGAGAGAGAGATTTGGCAATTAAAAGAGATAAAATGAAATTACTACATGAGCAAAGAAAATTGTAAAGCAATAATAAAGAATTGACTTTCGAAGAGGATCAAGAACCACTGGTACACATAAAAAAAGAGGAAGAATTGGAAAGACAAAGAGAACAAATGAGACTGTTACACTCAAGAAGACACTTGAATTGTGAAGCTACACCATCTTCCAATGTTGGAGTCATATCATCCGCTACACCATCTTCCAATGTTGGAGTCATACTATCTGCTACACCATCTTCCAATGTTGGAGTCATACCATCCGCTACACCATCTTCCAATGTTGGAGTCATATTTTTCACTACACCATCTTCCAATGTTGAAGTCATGTCATCCTCTCATGTTTAAGAGACATTGATTTGTAAATCCAATGATATACACACTCCATTATGTCATGTTGAAGGCACAACATCAACACATCAAGTAGGTGATATTCCATCTTTTGCATCTTATTATCAAGGCACATCATCTTCGGTTCAAGGTACGTAATACACTTGACCTTATGTTGATGTTCAAAATATTGAGAGAATGGAAGAGATTATAACACCTCCTAGAATTCATTTTAGAAGATCAAAATATTTGATTTATATTGATACTAACATTTTGAAATCAATGCCTGACAAAATTAGCAAGCGTACTTGTCAAAGAAAAGTTAATCGTATGTGGAGATTATTTTTTGAAGAATTAAATATTACATGTCAATGCCAATTATTTGGTGAAATGATGAGGAATTTGAAATTTAGGCATATCATGAAGATTCTTGGACTAAGAATGATGGATGATTAAAATAAAAAAATATTGTAAAGAATCTAATGAGTGCTTATGAAAAAGTGAGTTCTAAATCACACACCAAAGATACTAATATCACAATATGAGTACTTACATTAACAATAGTAAGTAGCCAAATGAAGAAAGCTCGACTCATGAGAAAGACAAGAAAAACATTAAAAATTGGTAGAGGTACTCTAAGGAGAGCCATGCTAAGGCGTGAGAGATTGGAAGATCCAACAAAAAATGAGTTATAAACATTTAGTGGTAGACTACCATGAAAGGATAAAGAAATTAGTGAAGCCTTGAAATCATTGATCAAAGATTTTTGGAAAAATAACACACGTGTTTCCCCCAAAAAAAGAGATGTTGTAAGAAGGAGGATTGGTAGCCAAAATCGCGACCCACATGCGAAACATTTTTTGGACTCAACTCAGACACAATTTTTTGCAAAATTTATTGGTATGTATCCTCAAATTTGAATACGTCAAATTTTTTTTGAGATGGGTAAACTTTTTTATGTGAAGATAAATCTCACACACACAACTTGTTCTTGTAGGATACATATTGAATTTTCTAACCATTTTGATGTTTTTAGGCATATATGCATAGTTTTGCATTCTCAATTTGTTTTGTAGGATTATGACATGAATGAGCCACCAAGATCTTCAAGGAAATTCATATCCAACATTTTATGTAAAATAGGGGAAAGCAACCAATTTTTCAAGACATCATGCTTGGATGGTACGTGCTTATTTTGTGGTTCTTTGCAACTTTTATCAACTTGTCAACATATGGAAAGTACACATGCAATTGGAAATGAAATAGTAGATTACAAAAAGTTTAAGACAGTGACATATACTCTAAAAGATGGGAAACATGGTAAAAGATGTGATTTAGTCATTGAAAAGATTCCAGTGTATGAGTTCATGAAGATTTTTCATGACATGATTATTTATGAGTATGCAAGGCATATCCATAGAGCTCGATGGTTGGATTTGTAATTCAAGTTGTGCAAGGATACGTTTCAACTAGATACCATTGTTTCAGTTGTAGATTTTGTAGAGAACTACACACTACAACCACAAAATGAGGTGCAAGAAAAGTATTATACTTATCAATATGTTTCCATAGTTGTTCACATAACAATCATGCATTCACCTACAAGTACATAGGATGATAGGAAGATTTTGAGGGAGTACCATTTTTACATCAGAAATGATTAGTCACATTCTACAGAGTTTGTACATTGTTGTTTTCAACTATTTTATGGAGATTTGGCTAACAGGGGCATAACATATTGTCGACACATTATTTGGTTAGAAAATCTCAATTCAAGAATGCATGGATGTTGTATTGGTTGAGTAGGATGCACAGGTTGTGTTGAATTCAATATATATGAAATTTTACAGAGGCTGGTCATAGTAAGGAGAGCACAATGGTGTAGGCGCATGCATTAAAAGAGCCTTGGATTATGAAGAACTAAAGTATAAAGATGGAGCAATATTGATAGATGCAAAATCCATCATCTAATGGTGTAACACTACAATGGGTCTAGGTAAGGAAGGTGAGTCTATAGTTCGTAGAATTTTTTTGGTTGATAGATAATACTAACATTGCACCATATTAGGATTGTTGCACACTAAAATGATCTAGTGATTTACACTCTTTTAGAAGCTTTGATGCAGGTTCATGGAGTATCCACAAACAAAAAATGGCATGCCATTGTCCATCATGTGCAGAGGAAAATTGGGATGACTATGAATCAACTGAATTGGTGGACAAATGGGATATACAAGTTTTAGACCCAATTGACACCTATCGTCCCCCACAAGCACTACAAATGGTAGAGATGGATTTTTCTATTGACTTTGATTGCTTTTCAGATCTAATGCAACCTGGTACTATATATATTTATATATCTTTTTAATTTCAATATGTAAGTTTATAACTTTTACCTAAGTATTTTTTGAATTAATGATCGCATTTTGTACATTTGTCATTGTAGGCCATGTTTTTGTTGTTATTGCACTTGAAGACAATGAAGAAGGGATAGATTATTATTTGTGTCATTGTGTTGAAGCCAAAAAAAAATCAGATCACTTGGTTATAGGTGGTGAAGGTTTAGAGTATCGTGTCAGTGTGATGGTTGTAACACACACATGGCTTAGACAATATTCTATGAAGAATCCTAACTTGTGGTTATTTGAGGATTGGCAAATAGAGAGGAAGATTCTTCATTATTCAAACCTTGTTGTTGCATCAAATTTCCACTTGATAAAATATGGTGGAAAACCACATAATAAGATTCTTTGGAAAGTTCAAGAGTCAGACCATAAGGAAATACTTGAGACATTAAAATGTCAAGCAAATCCAGTTGGCTCATTAGATTGAATAGGGAGAGAGGGAAAGAGAGAAAAAGTGATCAGTTGGATCCAAATACAATGTTACAACCTCTTCCCCAAGATGATCCACATGACTAAGGTGGATCATATTGTTATGATGTGTAAGTGATGAGATTTAGTTTAAATCGTAGAATTTATGTTTTGATTTGCTTAGAATCTAGATACATTATTTGAATTTATATTAGATTCTTTAATAGGATCCATTTTTAGATTAGTCATTTGAATAAGTGAAAGTTTATAATTTTTTGTTTAGATCAAAATGTAATGAAAGAACATGAAAATTGTTAGAATGTGAATGCTTTGTGATGTAAAGTCATGATTGTGTGCATGTAACCAGAAACTTCAAACTGGCGAAAGAAAGGATACAATGGGAGAAGTTTTGAATAGTCATCAAGCAAGGGTTATCATATAAATCAGAAAGCAAGGATTTCTACAAATGGATAATTCTTAATGACAAGCCAAATTCAAATTTTGTCATTCTCTAATTTTAGTGGATTAATCTTATCTTAAATTTTTTACTGTGTTAATTCTTCATTTGCAGGTCACCCAAAAAGAGGGCTAATAAAGTTGAAGCACAAGTGATAAAGGGTGAGATGCCAAAATTATTTGTGAAATGGTATTATCAATTCACATCCTCAATATTTATTACTATTCTTTGTTCAAGTACCATTGTGTGTTAATCATCTTATGTACAGAATTACCGAGGATCACAATCATCAAAAAGTAAGAAGGAAAATAGGTCTCAATCTGGTGATAATGGGGCAGTTACAGATATAGTTCTCCTTAAGGATAATGTTGATCAACCAATGTATAGGTTGAGAGAACCAAAAGACTATTTAGGTCTATTGAAAACAAATCAAGATTTGATTTTAGGATACAAAATGTATATTGATTGAATTAAAACTATACAAACAATCAATTTAGTCTTCCATAAAATGATTCTTATATTAATAAATTTTAGTATATTTATTGATTTTGTTCTAGCATTTAATGTGATTTAAGTGATGTAGGTATATACTGGGTAGGTTCTACGTATGCTTTGAATGATTTATCCATGATCATCATGAGATGACCATCTCAAAAGTGTTTATTAAGTTTTTTTTTCTTGGCTACAAGACTAATTTACTCTTAATTTTCTTCCAAACCATGGTTGTTTGTAATAGATACCCAAGAATAATTGCAATCATTGCATTCCAATTTGGTGGACTTTGACTTATTATTATCATAAAGTTGGAATGTTGGAAAGGGTTAATACTTGATTATGTCTATTCATCCCATGTGTGTTCCATGAGGTTTTTACTATTGTAACATTTTAAGATTTAATTTTGTGTATTTTTCCCTCATTTTGTACATGATAGGTTTGTTCAAGTGACATATGATGAGATTGTTTGTACAATGTAATGATTGAGGTGAAGTGATTTATGAAGTAAAGGGATATTTAATGTAGCTATTTAAATCATGCATATTTGATGGCCATTTCCCTCTATTTTTTAGTCCTTTTTCACAACACTATTTCTAACATGGTGTTAGTTTTTCAAGTTCATGAATGATCACAATATTTGTGACTATACAACAAGTGTTTGTGTTTGATGCAAAGCCCTCCTATATTCCCTTAGGAACCACAACTCAACTCTGGGATTCTCTTGTATTCTTGGAATCTACCCAAGGAATTAGACTCTAATAGGGTTAAAGAGGAGGTCTTTGAATTGGTAACATCTTCCTACAACCATGTCTAAGAGGTTATAACCCAAATCTTCAGTTTGTCTTCTAAACACTCACATTGTTCACCATGCACGTAGTGTACCCTGGTGCCTCCAACATACCAAAACTTGTCCTTGGCTTCATACCATGGCCCCAAAACCTTGGATCATCTCAAAACATCCCATCTAACATGTTCCAACTCCTTGCACACTCTCAACAACTCATCTCTTACACTTTCTCAATTTTGCCTCTTCTAGGCTTGTTCCAACTAGCCCTTGCCAGTCACTAATTTTCTTTTTTCTCCAAACTTTTCCATAGAACTTCCTAAAATATTAGGTTATTAAAATATTCTTTTCCTCACTCTAAAATATAATCCAAAACCAACTACACTTGTTTTTTAATATATCACTCAAAAATGGCTATTTCAGTCTGCCAACTAGGCCTAGATTGAGGCCATTTACAAAGTAACTCACAATCCCTTGACTTTTGGAACTCCCATGACCCAAAAAAGTCTTAATACATGAATAAAATTCAAGGATTATTCTATTCTTTTTGGTCTCATGGTCAACTTTACAATGGTTTTTACAAAACCCTCATTTCTAGCCCCTTTACCCTAGGGCTTTCTAGAACTCTTACTTTGCAACATCTCTAGAACCCCAAAATGGTTCAAAAACCTTCACTTTGGTTATATTAGATGACTTAAAACATAAAATTAAACTCTTTTTTGGAGAAAACACTAAATCCACCTTGAGAGCAATCACATACCCCTTTTTATGCACTCAAATTTTAGGGAAAACTATGCATTCATTGCTCAAACTTCAAAACTCTTATAGTATCAATCAATTTTGACCATCCAAACTTGTCTCCCACATGTGGGAATGAGGTTTTAAACTAATTTAGACTCTCAAAACCAAATAAAACCTCCCTAACTACCCCTCTAACCACCTTTGTGCATTAATCACCTTATTTTGTTGTCAAATTGACACTTTTAGTTGTCAATTGACAAGTTTTTGATATTCCTTGCTACATGACTATCCCATTAAATTAATATGGTCATTTGAGACCTTATTAAACACAAAAAATAAAACAAAAATCATATCTACCCTTTGGACCCCTTACATGACTCGATTATTGGCAATTTTACAAAATATTGCACTTTTAGTGCCTTTTATATCTTTTAGAGGCTTTGATAGCCTTATTACATTATTCAATACATTTATAGGTCTTTTCTATCCACCCCTAACCTAGGATGAATCCAAATCCATTCTTAGTGACCCCTAGGTACCTTGTAGGCTCAATAATGCCATTAAGGCTTACATTAAATCTTTGATTACAATATGATCAATCTATGATCAAAACAAGATCAAATGTCCATGATTAAACTCATTACAAGTTTTAATGACCTTAGAAGGCCATTTTTCTTCCAATCCACCTAAGGATTACTCATCTTGCCCCCTATTTGTGACCTTGGTGCTCCTACACTAGTGTTGGCCAACAATTGAAAAATTTGTGTTATCGATTGAGCTACTAGATCTTGTCATTTTCATTTTTTTCCTTGAGCAAATTATTACACTTATCATAGCTACTATCTTTCAAAAGTTCTTCCTTATCCTCATAAATATTGGATTTGAGTGTAGTTTCAATAATTGGTAGCTTATTACTAAGAGTAGTCATCTCATAGAAAAAAAGTCTTCCAGCCTAAGCTTCTCTTGAAACTTGTTTTATAGTTCTTAATTTCAAAATAGATATGACTTTTTCATTGTAACATGGAGGCACAAATCTCATAATTTTACTCATGTTCATCATAATCGCTTAATAGTGTAGGGGCACCAAGGTCATTCTATGAAGATAAATTCATTGAAGACACCAAGGACTAAGGATCCAATGGACTTCTAATATAGGGAGACTCTACCCTACAAGTGGACTCCACTTCACAAGCCCAACCCTCAAACTTAGGGTACTCAAACAACTTGGATTAACACTTAGGAACTCCTTGCCACCAATAGGCCTACAAAGGAAAACACTTCTTAAATGGTTTCAAAACTCAAATTTTTAGATGGAAATGGTTATTATAGACTCAAACCAACAAGAAAAATCCCAAACTTGAGGTTTCTCAACACTTAACAATCAAATTTCAAAACTGTTACCAACACTTCCTACTAGGAAAATTTCTAGTTTTAACGGTCAAACTCCCAAACCATACAAAGGACCCCCCTACTATTTTTGCATTTTTAAATACTCTTCAACATCACCTAAGAGATTCCAAAAGATTAACCACCAACTCAGCTCCAGCATCAAGTTCTGCCCACTTTGTGTCATAGTCCTAAATGGCCAATTTAGGCTTGGTTACAAGGAAAACATAAAAAAATGGGTTCATAGACTTGGTTCAACCCCTTCGGTCTCTGATATATATCAAAATTTTCCTTCTACACCATTCACTTGGGTCAGATTAATCAGTTTGGGAGCCTGATCCTTCTTTTTCCTTCAAATCTAGACTACATAAGATTATGTTTAGTCTAGGGCTTGCTAGTAAAAATAGATGCCATGCTCCTACAACCCTAAATATCTACCATCTCAAAGAACCCTCTCCTAAATTTTATTAAACAAAGTGCATTGAAATTCCACAGTGGGTTTGCAAGTTAGGATTCCATCTTGCTGAAACTCTCAAATTTGGAGTAAATTTGACCGACCTACACTAAAATGGATATAAATTTTTTTTGTATACAAGATATAGAACTCAAACCAATTGAAATGGAATCTTGACTCAACCCTCTATCCAACCATATAATACTTGCACCATCACCAATCTGTACAAGCCATACATTATTGAAAAAATAGTAAAAAAAGACATAAAATCTTAGTTTTTAATTCACAAATGCTGTCCACCGTCCATACAATGACCTTTCCCATGTGTGGGGATCTTAAGTATATGCCTTAAACTAGTTATAACTTCCATTTGGATGTTTGGAATAGCATACAACCTCATTTTCAGTTTGACAACTGTTATTTGCAAAAATTGCTCTTTGGCAACTTTTTGCATTTTGCACTTTTTTGTAATTTTTTGCACTTTTTAAGGTTGTTTTAGTGGTTTTGATTCCTATAATAATCATTTGGAATGATTAGGATTCATTTAGATTGGTGGTTATTTGAAATTCCAAAAAGTGCAAAAATTGCAAAGTCGCATTAGCAACTTTTGGGAAATAACCATAAAACTATCTATATTCCTATATTCCTTTGAGTTTTTATTGTTTCCAAAATTTTCTAAGTCATAGAATTGGAATCAAGTGAAAAATTTAAATTTTGCACTTTTTGTGCAAAGTTACATTGTTGAAATTTGTAAAAGTTGCTCAAATTTGCAACTTAGTGGAAAAAGGGTCGTGGGATCAAACTATCTACTCCATTAGCTCTAGGTGGCCGAGTAAATGCTATCCCCAAAATAATCTTGTCCCCTTCAATACTTGAACATTCTCGGGCAGGCCAAACCAGAATGTCCCTAATGGTCACTAAATGCCATAGGGCTACGATCTTTGACAGGGCATATCTCGGAGCTCATGTGAGGTATGGATGCAATTCCAATTCCTACAGGACCATGTTATGGAGACCTACAATAACCTCTCTCACTTTTTGGAGATCACACTCTATTTCTATTTTATGATGCCATCTCGGGTGATGCTAAAACTTGCAGTGTTGGCCAGTACAAAGTTGCAAACTGGCAAATCTCTCTCACCTTTCATCATGGGATTGAACTGTCTACTCTGTTAGCTCCAAGTGGTCTGGTAAAACCTATCCCCAACCTTGTCCTATCCCCTTCAAAGATCGAACATTTTCGGGCACACCAAACCAAAATGTCTCTAAGGGTCACTAAATGCCATAGGGTTGTGATCTTTGACGAGGCATATCTCAGAGCTGATGTGAGGTATGGATGCGATTCTAGTTCCTATAGGACTATGTTGCAGAGACCTACGATAACCTCTCTTATTTTTTTGAGATCACACTCCATTTTTATTCTATGATGCCATCTCAGGTGATGTTGAAACTTGTAGTGTTGGCTAGTGCAAAGTTTCCAACTACCAAATCTCTCTCACCTTTCATCGTGGGATTGAACTATCTACTCCATTAGCTCTAGGTGGCCAGGTAAACCCTATCCCAACCTCATCCTATCCCCTTCAGTGCTCGAACATTCTTAGGCATGCTGAACCAGAATGTTCCTAAGGGTCACTAAATGCCATAGGGCTGCAATATTTGATGGGGCATATCTTAGAACTCGTGTAAGGTATGGATGCAATTCCAATTCCTAAAAGACCATGTTGTAGAGACCTACAATAAACTCTCTCTCTTTTTGGAGATCACACTCTATTTTCATTTTATGACACCATCTCGGGTGATGTTGAAACTTGTAGTATTGGCTAGTACAAAGTTTCCAACAGCCAAATCTCCCTCACCTTTCATCATGGGATCAAATTATCTACTTTTTTGGCTCTAGGTGGCCGAGTAAACCCTATCCCCAACCATGTCCTATCCTATTCAACACTCAAACATTCTTGGGCATGCCAAACCGGAATGTCCCTAAGGGTCACTAAATGCCATAGGGCTACGATTTTTGACAGGGCATATCTCGAAGCTCGTGTGAGATATGGATGCGATTCTAGTTCCTACAGGACCATGTTGTAGAGACCTAAAATAACCTCTCTCACTTTTTGGAGATCACACTATGTTTTCTTTTTATGACGCCATCTTGGGTGATGCTGAAACTTGCAGTGTTGGCCAATACAAAGTTGCCAACTGCCAAATCTCTCTCACCTTTCATCGTGGGATCAAATTATCTACTTTTTTAGCTCTAGGTGGCTGGGTAAACCCTATCCCCAACCTCATCCTATTCTCTTCAGTGCTTGAACATTCTCGGGCACACCAAATTTGAATGTCCCTAAGGGTCACTAAATGCCATAGGGATGTGATCTTTCGGGCATGTCTCAGATCTGGTGTGAGGCATGCATGTGATTCTAGTTCCTACAAGATGATGTTACAGAGACCTACAATAACCTCTCTCACTTTTTGGAGATCACACTCTATTTTCATTTTACGATGCCATCTCAAGTGATGCTGAAACTTGTAGTGTTGGCTAGTACAAAGTTGCCAACTACCAAATCTCTCTCACCTTTCATCATGGGATCAAACTATTTTTGCTGTTAGCTCTGAGTGGCTGGGTAAACCCTATATCCAAGCTCATCCTATCCCCTTCAGAGCTCAAATGTTCTCAGGCACACCGAATTGGAATGTCCCTAAGGGTCACTAAATGCCATAGGGCTGTGATCTTTAACGAGGCATATCTTGGAGCTTGTGTGAGGTATGGATGCGATTCTAGTTCCTACAAGAACATGTTGTGGAGACCTACAATGACCTCTCTCACTTTTTGGAGATCACACTCTTTTATTTTTTACAATGCCATCTTTGATGATGCTGAAACTTCTAGTGTTGGCTAGTACAAAGTTTTCAACTACCAAATCTCTCTCACCTTTCATCATGGGATTGAACTATCTACTCCATTAGCTCTGAGTGGCCGAGTAAACCATATCCCCAACCTCTTCGTATCCCCTTCAGTGCTCAAACATTCTCAGGCACGCTGAACTGGAATGTCCCTAAGGGTCACTAAATGCCACAGGGCTGTGATATTTGACGGGGCATATCTCGAAGCTCGTGCAAGGTATGGATGCAATTCCAATTCTTATAGGACCATGTTGTGGAAACCTACAATAACCTCTCTCTCTTTTTGGAGATCACACTTCATTTTCATTTTATGATGCCATCTTAGGTGATGCTGAAACTTGCAATGTTGGCTAGTACAAAGTTATCAACTACCAAATCTCTCTCACCTTTCATCATGGGATCAAATTGTCTACTCCATTAGCTCTGAGTGGCTGAGTAAACCCTATCCCCAACCTCATCATATCCCCTTCTAATTTAGACGAAAGTATGATGAGCCCTTTAGACAACCCAAAATGAGCAAAAGTGTAGAAGTGTTCCATGAGACCCTTCTAGGTCTTGATGGGAAAAATCTACAAATAGTCAACTGTAGGAGGTTTCAAGGCATCAATAGGTTTATTTTGGCATATCTAACTTGTTCCTATCAATACCTTTCAGTTTCAATACCTTCTAAGCCAAAATGCTCAATGTACCAAAATGTTGTCAATGCAAGTTTTTCCAATTTTGTGACAACAGCAAGACGAATTGATCAATACATTTTTTTTACCCAAAAGACTCTTGGAAGAAATGGATGTTTTGGATACCCTTTATCCTCACACAAAACATATATAAAACTTAGATACCCTTCCTTTGGAAAATATCAGAGATCCTTCATGTTGCCCATGTTTTCAACAATGTAAGAATGATGCAATTACAAACCAACTGATAGGAAGACTTAAGATCTGGTATGTTGATATCAAAGGTATATTTGGGGACATTCTCCTATCTAAATTTAACTAAAAGAATATGTTGATTGTATCACTTCATATGTACTGACGAAGGATATTGTATGTATTAATTGATGTAGTGGTATAATCCATTGAGGGAGAAGTCTTAGCATGACTTAGAGAGAATTCTTAGTGTGATTTTTTAATGCCAAGATAAATAAAGAGAAAGAAAGTTATAATCAAGAATAATAAAAAGTAAAGGGGCATATATTATGAATGATTTGTTACCTTTGGATTTTTTGTCAAAGTGGGGGAGATTGGTTATAGGGAGATTATTTATATGGAGATGAAGATAAAATATTAAATGGACGTATATCCAAGGTAGTGATGTAAAAATAGAAGATATGAGTCAAAGGGGGAGAAATGAACTATTGACAAATGCTACTTAGGGAGAGAAGTGTTATAGTTAAGATATGAGTCAAGTAGAGACATGAAGTAGAGAAGCGTTGCAATCTAGTTCTATGAGTATTTTCATAAGGGGGAATATATAATAGAAAAAAGTGGAAACATTATTGTGTTTCATCATTATTTGAAGATGATAAATATTGGTGAGTATTGAAGAATATGAGTGTACTCATCCATGAATAAGTCAAGAGGATATGTGAGTATTGTCATGTTGCAGTGTTATGATATGTAATTGTTGCCATTAATGTATGTTTTAAGATGAGTGTTTCCATTAATGTGAAAGGGGGAGATTGTAGGCATAAATTATGCAACACTGATACTTGATTTATTGATGAATATTGGTATAGATTTGATAATAAGTGAATCCATTTTTTGGTTGTCATTAACATTCAATATTTTACTTAGTGTTTTTAGCGTGTTACTAGATATTGATTGAATAAAGTATGCATTGTAGAATGTTGTAGGAGTTTCAATCCTATAGTTTGATTATTCTATGTATAATGATGCTATGTTTATGATGGTACCTCTTAATATGAATAATTGAGTAAGTTATGATTGATGAGATCAAACTAGGTAATTGCTAAAATACTCATTAACAAGCAATAAATTTATTTCAATGTTATAAATATCAGTAACATATTAAATAGGATTTTTTTGGCACATCTAACATGTTCCAATCAATAACTTTCAGTTTCAATACCTTCTAAGCCAAAATGCTCAATGCACCCAAATGTTGTCAATGCAAGTTTTTCCAATTCGGTGACAGTAGCAAGACAAATTGATCAATAACTTTTGTTTTTCCCAAAAGACTTCTTGAAGAAATGGATGTTTTGGATACCCTTTATCCTTGTACAAAACATATATAAAACTTAGATACCCTTCCTTTGGAAAATATCATAGATCCTTCATGCTACCCTTGTTTCCAACAAAGTAAGAATGATGCAATTACCAAGCAATTGATAGGAAGACTTAAGATCTGGTTTTCAAATTCTGCACAGTCTCTTAAAATTTCTTTCATTAGGAGATTCCACACTCAATTTCAATCTAAGATTTTCCTAACCCTAGAAGCCCCAATTCACCCTTTCAGAACCCTTGTTCCTAGGGCTTGGTCAATCCCACACATGCCAATACTTTTCTGACCAATTAAAGATGCAAAGATCAATGTTTTTTTCATCACAAGCATGTTCCCAAACTCAAAAACTATCCTTATTAAGACAAATATCTTGCTATAGGTCTGTCCCCTAAACTTTAACCCTTGTTTTCACAAATTTCTTGCTTGGTGGCCACCAATTCTTCAGATTAAATGCTCATTACAAGGTTAGTAAGTAGGGTACATGTTAGAGAAGTGTCTTAGGGAGTATGTTTTTATTGGTGCAATTGTATCTGTGGTGATTCTTACAAACTAAGTTGATTTTTTGAAGATCCTAAGTTGTGTTATTGTAATATCTCTACTATCTCTATTACTATCTCTGACATTTTTTAATTGATGATAAAGAATGGTGGTTATGTATTGAAGCTTAACAAATGGAGAACTTCTCAAGCTACTGATTTCTTTTATGGAGTTCCTAATAAATATCAAGGTTCTCATTTAGGTGACCAATTGCCAAGATGTCCACGAATATTTCCTAATAAGGTTTATTGCCAGGAGGTCCTAATCGATCTTGACTGATAAAGTTTATTGATAATCAATATTGTATCAAAAATTCAAACTAATTAGGTATTGAATTAAACTTGATAAAAAAATGATAGAGAAGGAAAACTTTAAAAATGAACAAGATTATAAATCATATGACGATGACATATTGCAAATGATTAACTTATGCTTAAAAAATGATAAATTTTATTGTTAATCAATACTCTATCAAGGTTTCAAATAGATCAGGTATTGAATTTAATGTCATACATAAAAATATCTAATTTAATGTCATACATGCACATATCTGATTTAATTTCATACACAAACATATCTAATTTAATGTCATACATGAACAAACATATAATATAAAATGATAACCAATAATGTCATGTATATTAACAAACACATAATATATTATGATAACCAATAATGTCATATATGAACAAACATATCATATATTAACCAATAATGTCATAAGTCGAATAATGTCATACATCAAATATAAAATGTCATATACATCAAATGTGTATCGAATATGTCCACTGATGCCTGTATATATACATGTCTAGATCAACTATATCTTTTCCTTCCCACGAGGGGAAGGAAACAAATCTCTTGATGTCTTCTGTCATTGTGTGGAGGGAGATGGTGGAGATGATGGGGTCCTCCTGACACTCTCGCTCATCCTCTTGTTGAGGCTCTTCTCCAACTTGAGCTGATACAAACAAAGTAGATATGAATCAATATTTATTATATGTTGAAATCAAATATATGTACACACAAAATCAATTATTTTCTTACTGCCATCAAATAGTCACTCTGTAAGTCCACCTTGAAGGCTCGTGGATGATCAAGCATGATGAGACCATACAAAAATTCAATAAATATAATCACTTATAAATAAAATTAGAAATTTTGATACTAACTATTATAAACAACTAAAATGAAGAAAATTCTTTCATACCTTAGCCAATGGCTGTGAGCTAGCTATAGCTGCGGCCACTCCATAATCAATAGACTATCGGAGATGAGGAAGTGTGTCCGACATCATGAGCTGCATGTCATACCATACATGTTACATGTAACATGAAACATGAAATAAATATAATCAAATGAATTAAATTAACATGAAACAAATGTACCTATACGAAGCTCATACAATGTCTATGCTCTGAGTTTGTAGTAAAGGTTGAGGGTCCTGTGGAGAACTGATGCACATGCATAATTTTTTTGTCAATCGTTAATATGATTACTTAATAAATATATGTATTAACTAAAATGATTAAATTGATACATACCTCTAGACTCATGGAGGGGACAAAAATTGGGCCCGGAGGATCACTGCTAGGCCTAGTAACACTCTGACCCTGAATTTTGAACAATGTCAATAGATGCTAATTAATTAACCATTCACTATACATATGAAATATGATAAATATGATCAAATTAGTAAATTATAATTTTAATTTACCTGTGTGTCAATGCCAAATGTCTCATTCAGGAACATATAAACATAAAAAAATGTAGTTGTCATCATCCAACCTCTTAAAATAAACACAATGATCTAAATGACACCTATTGTATCCATGCTCATGCATAAAACTATCAAATTTCAAATATCATTTTTGAGGTGCTTGCTTCAAGCCATATAAACTTTTCTGCAATTTGCACACTAACTTCTCCTCACCTTTGACTACAAATCCTTGTGGTTGAGCCATATATATCTCTTCATCCAAATCACCATGAAGGAAGGTTGTTTTAACATCAAGTTTCTCTAAATGAAAATCTTCAGTAGCCACAAGACTTAAAATAGTATGGATAGAAGTCATCTTAACAATTAACCTGGCTTTAAATCTGATCTTACCTCCTTCCTCTTCTTTCAACCTATAAACCCACTTATTCTGTAAAGCTCTTTTACCTGCAAGCAACATGCATAAATCCCATGTCTTATTCTTCAGTAAAGAGTCCATTTTGTCTCTCATTGTAGACTCCCACTGAATCGTAGTAACCACCTACACAGCTTCATGATAGCATTTAGTTTCACTAGCATCAATAAGTAAAATTGAATACAAAGAGGGAGAGAATCTTTATGGAGGTCTAATTTTCGTTGTTGACCATCTAACATTCACCGATGTGTGTGGTATTTGGTTTTGTGGTTGTTGCACATCATGAGGAATGGATGGAACATTAGCTTGTGGAGTATCATCTAACACTACATAATCATCATCTTTCTTCTCATGTTGCTGCAACATATCTTTGTACAACACTTTCTCGTTGAATATGACATCCTTGCTTCTTAAAATTTTATAGTTTTCAAAATCCCAAAGCCTATAACCAAATTCATTAATGCCATATCCAAGAAATACACATTTCTTTGACTTAGCTTCTGGCTTGGTTCTAT
The DNA here is from genome assembly GCA_028749045.1 of Cupressus sempervirens. Lineage (NCBI taxonomy): Eukaryota > Viridiplantae > Streptophyta > Pinopsida > Cupressales > Cupressaceae > Cupressus > Cupressus sempervirens. The sequence continues at coordinate 629,073,852 of CM053788.1, read as the reverse complement.
TTTCAGAATGTATGTGAGCAAATGCTTCACAGCCGAAGGTTTTGAGAAAAGAATAACTCACCTTCTTACTAGTCCATGCTTCCCTTGAAATACCATAGCCCAAAGGAGTAGAGGGACCTCTATTAATCAAATATACAACAATATTGACAACCTCTACCCACATGTGTAAGGGCAACCCAACACGCAACCTCATGCTCCTTGCGTGATCCATTATAGTCCCGTTCATGCATCCAACCACTCTATTTTGTTGTGGAGTCTTTGGAACAAATTTTTGTCTATGAATACCATTAGTGGAGCAATAATATTCAAATTCATGACTACAATACTCACCACCATTATCAAATTTGAGACATTTTAATTTCTTACTAGTCTCATTTTCAACCAAGCATTTCCATTTCTTAAAAGTTTGAAATACATTAGATTTTTATCTAAGGAAATAAACCCATACTTTTCTAGTTGTGTCATCAATAAATGTAACATAATAATAAGAGCCTCCAAGGGAAGATACCTGAGCCAGTCCCCATACATCTATATTCACAAGCTCTAATTTCTTGTTTTTGTTTTCCTTCCTAGTCTTTACAAAACTCAATCTCTTTTATTTTCCATACACCCAATTTTCACAAAAATCCATATTAACACATTTCAGACCTGGTAAAACTTTCTTTGAATGAAGTAATTTCATACCTTTCTCACACATGTGCCCAAGCCTATTGTGCCATAGCGCTATATCAAAATCTACAACAACTATTTGTTCTCCCTACTCAACTACAACAATTGTTCCTGAACATTCATTTTTCTTTGAAACAATTAAAGTAGAAGGACCAATATGACCTGTACAAAGATATAAGGTGCCAACTTTCACACATTTTTCTACTACAAGGGAACCTTTTGAAACCTTCCAATTTTTATCATTAAAAGTAACTACACAACCCTCATCACCAAGTTGCCCTGCTGAAATTAAATGCCTACTTAGCCTTGGAACATGTCTTACCTCATGTAGTAGCCAATGATTCCCATTCTGCAACTCAATCTTAATTTTTCCATTTCCAAAAATATGAAAGGGTTCATTATCCCCCAAATAAACAAGCCCAAAATCCCCTTGCACATAATCAATGAAATAACCTCTATGAGGTGTAGCACGAAATGAAGCACCAGAATGTAAAACCCATGAATCATCAACACTTTCTAAAGACAGAAGTAAAGAATTCTCTTCAAATTTTTTACGTACCACATTTGCTTCCTTGTCTCCATCTAGTTATCTCCTTCATTTTTCTTTTGTTTCTATCAATCTTTCTTTTTATGACCTAGTTTCCCATAGTACCAATAGTCTTTTGGTCCTCTCAATTGAGACCTCCTCCCCTTTGACTTCCCTCTTGATTTCCCACGATTTTTGGAATTACTTCCTCTCTCAGTCATTCTACCCCTATGCATTCCAAGAACTTCCTAATGTAGATCCACCTGAGGATTTTTTTATGAGTTTCCTCACTCAAAATAACATTGATCACATCATCATATTTTAAGGTACTAGGTCTAGGAATAGAATTACTTACAACCATTACAAAGCCATTCTAGCTTTCAAGAAAAGAACTCAAAATCAAGAGAGCCCTAATTTCCTCAAAATTAATACTCATAGAAGATAACTTCTAGTAATAGTATTAAACTCTTTTAAATGATCTGCAACAGATTCACCTTCTCCCATTTGCATAGTAAATAAATACTTCATGAGAAATACCTTGTTTGAGGCGGACAACTATTCATACAGTGTCACTAGGGTTTTCATCAACTCTTCTATTGTCTTTGCTTTTGTAATATTGAATGCCACAGATGGTTCCTAGCATAATCAAATGCTTCCAAGTGCCTTTCTGTCCAAAAGATCCCATTCATCATTTGACATCATTTGACATAGATCCCTAATTCTTGGCTTTGCCTTCCAACAGCTTCCATAAATCCTTCTGATAAAGATAGTCTTCCATTTGCATCTTCTATAACTAGAAGTTCTACCATGAAACCTGTCAACCTCCTCAACTTACCCTTGTCTGCCATCACTCCAACTCAACCGTGAGACACCCACCCAGCCATGAGACTTTCATGTATAGGATAATTGAAAAAACAACTAGGCTTTGGTACCACTTGTTAGGATTAAATCATGGACATAAATAAAAATTACATGCAAATATAACCAATAACTGAAAATAATAGATCACACAGAAACAAAATACAAGACACCAAGATTTAACATGGTTCACACAATCCTTGGTCTACGTCCACCAAATAGAAAGTCCAATATTATTATGATCTAGTGATTATAACATAATTACAATATGTAACCCCTTACATTTCAATATTGCCGCAAGAACCAATTTTACATCACAACTATGAAACAATCCCTAACCCTAAGCTCTTTTATACAAGTATTTTTACCGCTTTAAGTTTATAATTAAAAATTATATGTCGACCCAAAGTCCTAATAAAATAGGGCCCAAATTTTTTTTTCACCGAGCCCCAAAGAATTTATGAAGTATGTATAGTACTTTCTTGATCAGTCACCACAATCTAATAATTTGAAAAGGTAGAGAGTGTTGGAGTTGATGAAATTCAACTCTGAAGATGCCCAAGATCACCTGCATGCGAAAACCTATCAAAGAGAAGCCAAGGAAGGAAGAGCATGGAGCAAGGGAAAAAACTCTAAACGGACATGAGAGATAATAGGTATGAAAACACAAGAAAATATGTATTTACAATGGAATGTCTTGAGATGATGTGAACATACAATGAGGGAGCCCAAATATAAAGAGCTCCAAGAATCTCCTAGAACAAGCTAGAAGACACTAGGAGATAAGTGTGACAACTAAGTATACATCCACTTGAGGTGGAAAGTCCTCGAACAATGTGAGAGGATAAGTATGACTTAGGAGAGAACAAACTCCCATATTGTCAACAACTTATAACAAACTCCTAGACTACAACTAATAAATAAAATGCATTTACCTAAGTAAGCTTAAGTAAATAGAATAAATAATTAGTAAATTAATTATTTACTCTAACACCCCCCCTTAAGTGCAACTTAGAGAAATTCCTTAAGCTCACAAAACTAAGATAAAATGTAGAATGGGTCCCGACAATGAGGCTATGCTAGGTACCCATATACAAATGCAAAAGAGATGCAACCTCTGAAAATGGGGAAAGAGAGAAAATCACGTGGGAAAAACCCTCCCCCAAAAAGAGGTAAGAACCTAGTGAAGAATTGAAGAAGCCTCCAACTAGGAAAATGTCTCCTAAAACAGGAACAATGAGTGATCATCAAGAACATCACTAAAGCATGAAGAAGTTGCAAATCTACCATCAAAAAGAAAACTGCTGATCTGAAAAATCTACATGGAAGAAGAAAGCATGAACTAAGCATGTCTATATGGTAGGTGATTCATCTCACCAAAATGCATAGGTAGCCAGCCACTGCAATCACCTTGTATATAGGATCAACCATTGAATACATAGCTCACACTAATGAACCATCAAACTACAAATGCATTAGAACAACAACATAACCCCCCCTTAATGTAGATGGGGTGAGATGATAGGCAACTGAGAAGATGGGCCAAAGTCTCTTGTATTGAAACCAAGAATGATGAGAGAGGAAGAGGTACAAACACCTATAAAGACACGGTCAAACTGACTCTACATGGGGCTAATGTCATGGAAGGGACACTCACTTGACAAAGGGAGAATTCCTAAATGAACAAACAACTATCCTCCCAATGGTGCTTTATGAAAATAGTACAAGTACAACTGACTCAAAACAACATTCATGATCTTGAAATGCAAAAGGGGCACTTTATTTCAATGTGATATATAAAAGTGCTTCAAAATGATAGCTACCATGATCAAAACTAAAAACAAGCTAAAACAAAACAAATTATAGCCTAAAACAAAGGAAACCATGCGAGGAAAATGATCGTCAAGCCTAAAACAATCAAGATATCCATCTATAGAAAAAATGCCAAAAATATGATAGAAAGAGAATGGGCCAAAAACTAAGAAAAAGGACCACATTTTTGAAAATTACACACAACCAGCTTTCCAAAAATATAAAGTTTTCAAAAACCTGACGTGGGATATAAAAGATATGCTCGCCAGAGTCAAAAATATAACTTTGGACTTTGACTAAAAAAATGGGCAATAAAAAAGCATCAAAACCTAAAAATACCTACACCAATTTCTCCATCTCGAAACCAGCTTTTTGGTGCTTCTATCAGATCAAAAAAATACCTCTCTATGCTCAAGTTATGGCCAAAAAACTAAAGGTAGGTCAAAAAAGACCTAGGAGGAGAGGTGCAAGAAGGTGGGTGATGCAGTGCTGATGTTAGCATTTTACTGGAAAAAAATTGACAACTTCAAGGCCATCGCCACAAAAAATGAATGCCGTGTGGTAGCCACGTGGTGGAGAAGATGACATGGCAGGGTCCACGTGGCAAAGCGCCACATGGTAGCCCTGCCACATGTCAGGTGCGGACTGTGCTTTGGAGCTGACTCAGCAATGGTCATACCTATCGATGTGGCTACTGACTATGTTTCCACATGAGTGTTGATTAGGCTACAACAAGCACTATAGTACATTGACGCAGAAGCTGAGGTAGCAGCTAACATCGACGGAGCAGAGCGTCAACTGAGCAGAGCGAAGAGCAGGAGGTAAACACCGGTGGTGAAGGAGAAACCACCACCCGAGTGAAGGGAATGGCCAAGGATGGGTTGCGGCCCTGGGGTGGCGGTGGTGTGCCTGATAGCGTTGTGATTTTATTTATTTATTTATTTTTTTTGCTCACAGATCTGTATGATCCATACAGAAAAGGCCTCCGACTAAAAAAAATGGGGCTCCCAAAGCTCTATCTCCAAAATTGACAAATTTTATATGGATCCTAGTTGAAAAGCACCTTTTGGATCCAATGGCAGTGTCTGTTTGGGTTGAAAGTGCTTCAAAAATTTTTTGTTCCCTCGATTTGAAGAAAAATGCACAAACAAACTAGGGTTTGTGACTCCAAATTACAGCTTCAAAATTCTTCAACCAAGCAGTAGCAGGGAGGCTCTGATACCATGTTGGAGTTGATGAAATCCAACTCTAAAGATGCCCAAGATCACCTGCATGCAAAAATCTGTCAAAAAGAAGCCAAGGAAGGAAGAGTATGGAGCAAGGGAAAAAATCCTAAATAGACATGAGAGACAACAGGTATGCAAACACAAGAAAATATGTATTTATAATGGAATGTCTTGAGATGATGTTGTGAAAATACAATGAGGGAGCTCGAATATAAAGAGCTCCAAGAATCTCCTAGAACAAGCTAGAAGACACTAGGAGATAAGTGTGACAACTAAGCATACATCTACTTGAGGTGGAAAGTCCTCAAACAATGTGAGAGGATAAGTATGACTTAGGAGAGAGAAAACTCCCATATTGTCAACAACTTATAACAAACTCCTAGACTACAACTAATAAATAAAATGCATTTACTTAAGTAAGCTTAAGTCAATAG